>CM021105.1:240513835-240628866 GCA_007115665.2 Sequoiadendron giganteum | reverse complement strand
AAAACTGCACAACAAATGGCGACTCCACTGGGGAAATGCTCTAGAGCATTTCAAAGATAAACTAGAATCAAGAACCCAGAATCTCTGGTTTCAATCTTTCCATCAAGACTCCTATGAACAAAGTTTCAGAAACCACAAGTAAGAAGACCTTTTCCTATACCAAGGTCCAAGTGTGTCTATTATGCATTAATCCTTATCCTGTAAGTGCAAGAAGAACCAGAGTAAATTTGACCAAGCTACATAGGATTCAAACTTCAAAAGCAACCTGGATAGAGCCTTGCTGCCAGTCAAGCATCTATAGCCTCAGCGAGGTTATCACTGTGACCCTCCCAGGCATAGCTCTACTGCCAGTCAAGCGTCTATAGCCTCAGTAGAGATACTAGGATACTCCTGATAAGGTGAAGGCACTCAAATTTTCAAAATTTTCTTCTTTTCTCTTTTTCTTATTTATAGATCTTTCTTGTTCACCTTTGTAAGTAATGAAACTCACGCTCAGGGATGAGGAACATAGTGGCACTGAAGCAGAATATAAGATTTTTCACCAGGCCAAACTACTCAAGAACCTCATGCAACTCCAGAAATTTTGGTAGTACAATATGAAATGTGAGACCCAAATATATTCCAAAGTGTATCTAAAACAAGTAGTTCTAATTTTGAGCACAAAGAAGAGCAGATAAAATAATTCCACCACCTGATTCTAAAAAACTGATTGGACTTTATAAAAAAAAAATTCAGAACAATCCCAAACAAAATAGCCCTGGTGCACAGGTATTGCAACAGCCCAAAGAAATTAGGAACCCAAAAGCAAAACAAAATGAAAAGCAAAACAAACCAAAGCAAACCTAATCTACCAAAGTAAAGCATAAACAAAGCAAACAAAAAGAAATCCTACTCTAGCTATGTACAGGATGAACTGCAAGTAGTTCAAGGTTGAAAATAATGCTTCAAATACTGCCCATTAACAGGCAGCAGGATATCCTCACCAGTGAGGGTTTTCAAACGAAAAAAATTATCTCCCAAAATTTTTGAAATCTGGTAAGGACCAAGCCAAAGTTTATCAAATTTGTTGTGCTCTCCCTTATGATCATGGGCTTTATCCCAATAAAGAACTAAGTCAAAAATTCTAAAGGCCTTTACCTTAGCTCTCCTATCAAACCATCTTTTTACTACACTCTGATGTTTAGCAAAGTTCTCTAGGGCTTCATCTATTTTCTCTTCCAAATGCAATAGTTTAGCCAAATGAGCTTCACACTTATCTTCTTCGTTATAGTACTCATTAATGAATTGCAGGGTAGGGATTTTCAATTGAATAGGAAACACAGGTTCCAAACCATACACCAGGTGATAAGGAGAAGTTCCTATGGATGCTTTCTATCTAGTACAGTCAGCCCAAAGAGAAAATCAGAGCTAGGTGTGCCAATCCTTAGGATTTTGTTCTAACAGCCTATGGATAACTGTCAGTAGGTTCTTGTTGGAAGACTCAGCTAGACCATTACCCTGGGGGTAATAATTGGATGAAAACTTAATAACAATCCCATGATCATATGCCCAATTAGAAAACTTCAGTGATGCAAATGCAGGACCATTATCATAAACCAAAGACAGCAGACAACCAAAATGATTAATAATTCTTGATTCAAAAAAATTGATTACCACATCCGAAGTACATTTTTTGCAAGCAAGAGCCTCTGTCCATCTAGTAAAATAATCAGTTATGGTAAGAATATACCTATGGCCCGTAGAAGATAAAGGATTAATTGGACCTATAAAGTCCATGCCCCACTGAGCAAATGGTTTTACCTCAATGACCAGTTGGAGTGGAAGAGCTGCATATTTTTACTTACTTGCTGTAGTCTGACATATGTGACAAGTTCTCACATGTTGGTGTACATATTTGAACAAAGTAGGCTAGTAATAGCCTACCCTCAAGATTTGATGTGCAGTGGATGATGCAGAACCATGGCCTATGCCATATCTCTCATGAAATTCAATCATCACTCTAGCAGCTTCATCCTTCCCTAAACACCTTAAGTAAACACCCTCATGATTTCTTTTATATAGTATAGCTCCTTTCATCATAAATCTTTCACTCTTAAAGTGCAAGGTTCACCTCTGAACCGTGTTAAGATGATCAGGACACTACTGATTCAATAGATAAAAAATAATTTCATCATACCAGTCTCCTGGAGACACCTCCTGAAGGTAATAATGTTGGGCTATGAGATCAGGACCTGTCTCAGCTATCATCTTTGTAAGTCCTTGTCCTCTTACCAATTTCATGGGTTGGATTTCCATATCATATTCCTACAACATGGTTACCCACTTGGCCCTTCGTTCACCTAACTCATTCTGCATCAATAATAGATTTATTGCAGGATCAGGCTCTATGGCAAAAACTTTATTCCTCAAGATATAATGCCTGAACTTCTTTACTACTCGAACCAAAGCGTAGGCTTGTTTCTCCACATTGTGGTATTTCAATTCTGCATCTTTTAAAGGAGTACTCATGAAGGCTATAGGGTGTTCATCCCCTTGATCAGACTTTTGAGTTAACATTGCAGCACAAGAATGATCAGAAGCAAATGAATATATATAAAAAGGCTTAGTGTAATCCGGACTCACCAATACAGGAGCTTCAGCAATAACCTTTTTTATTTTTGCAAATGCCTCCTTAGCTTCTGTACTCCATTCTATCTTCGCTTCTTGCTTTAACATAGCATTCAATGGTTTGACTATCTCTGCAAATCCTGTGATAAATTTTCTAACAAAGTTAATCTTTCCAAAGAATGACTTCATCTCTTTCCTACTTGCAGGAGGTTGAATCTTCAGGATAGCCTGAATTCTTCAAGGTCTATAGCAATACCCTATTCTGAGATAATATGTCCTAATAACTTTCCTTCTGTGACTCCAAAAATGCACTTTCTTAGATTAAGTGAAATACCAAACTCTCTACATCTTTGAAACACCTTACATAAGTTTGTTATATGGTCACCTCATTTCTTAGAAAGAACGGTCAGATCATCCATATAGATAATGATGCACTTGCCAATTATATCTTTAAGAGCAATGTCCATGGCTCTCTGGAATGTAGCTCCGGCATTGATCAATCCAAATGGCATCCTTTTGTAAGCAAAAGTTCCCCATTTGATAGTAAAGGCAGTCTTGTGTCTATCCTCATATTGCACCATGACTTGGTTGTATCCAGAATACCCATCCAAAAAGGACATCATTTGTGATCCATTGACAATCTAAAGCACTTCATCCAGTGAAGGAACTGGATAATTATCCTTTTCTGATGCTCTATTTAGATTCCTAAAATCCACACATAGTCTGATTTCTCCATTCTTTTTCTTTACTGGAACCAAAATTGTCACCCAAGTAGAGTGTCTTGCTAGAAATATAATACACACTAAAAGTAGTTTTTGCACCTCCTTCTGAATAATGGGTTCTAATAGAGCATTGATTAGCCTTTGTCTCTGTCAGAAAGGTTTAGCATCTGATCTTAGAGGAATAGTGTGTGTGCTGATCGAAGTATCATATGTTTTCAAATCTTCATAACTCCAAGCTATTACATCATGATATGTATGTAAGGTATCAATAATCCCTTTCCTTTCCTCTAGAGTACATACCTTGCCAATAAGAATGTTCTTCAAGTCATCCAGTGTCCCCATATTATAATTTTCACATTGGCTGCTAATGGACTCCCTTTTAGTCTGTTGTTCTTGATCTCTTATTTTATCCAAGTCAAAAATACGTTCAAGTTGCACCATACCCCTTGGAATGGTATTAGTTTTTAGATTGATGATTCCTCCAAAGTCGATTTTTGCTTCTTGAGATTCTATCTCATCAATAACTTGGGAGGAAAACACATCATAGCTTGTAATAAAGTCTAGAATATGCTTGTCATCTTCAAATACCTAAAAGTTAGTAACGTTGTTGGGCACTGAAGGGACTGGAGTGAGCTCAACTATAAATTTCTTCAATCCTGAAAGTGACAAAGGTTGTGAGGTGCTGGCAGCTTGAGCCAAGGAATCAACAACCTGATTTTTATTCCTAGGGATCAATTGGATATTAAAGGCATCAAACCCCTCAATGAGATCCCACACTCTATACCTATAGTTGGTCATTCTTCTATCATGACATGAATACTGTTTCCTTACTTGTTTGATCACCAATTTGGAATCTTCGAATACTTGCAATATTTTAACTTTCTTTCTTGATGCCATTAGTAAACCATGGATCAAAGCCTCATTTTTAGAAATATTATTAGTGCATTGAAGCTGGAGTCTGTGAGTAGCAAAGTAATTTTTCCTTTGGGACTAATCAATTCAAATCCTACTCCAACACCCTGCTTGGATTTAGATCCATCAAACCTTAGTGTCCAATAGCCATCAGGTTCTTTCGGCTTCAATTTTCCTTGTTCTTTACTGGGAACAAAAAGTATTGAGCTTTTATCTTTATCACCATTTAATTCATCCTGAGCATTGAGTCTAGTAGTTAGAACTAGATTAATGCATTTTTGTATCTGTCTGACTACAGTTTGACACAAGTCACATTCCAGATCAGAATGAGAGACATCATGTACTCTGCACCAACTTGGAAGTAACAATTCTTCAGACATCATGCCTCCTTTTAATTGCACTTGATCTTCCATACACTTCTAGATGAACTCCTGAAAGTTATCCAACAAACCAAGTTGTCTGTCATCTTCCTCACTTATTTCATTCTCTGGTTCAATCAAAGTCTTAAGACCGCTGCTCTCCAGAAGGTGTTCATTTAAAGAATCCTAGAACATAAAAACTTCTTCATCCTCTTTACTGATGTAGCCAACACATAATTTCCCATGCTAAATTCAGACACCAATACCTCATTTGAGATATTTTGGTATTCTGTGATCACATATTTCATCCTAGATTCTCTTTCAATTCTGATTTGATTTGGAACTCCCTTCCATGGTAACCACATGTGGGAATGATCTGTGGATGTGTATCCATTTAAAGCTTTAGTGAAATCCCTACCTAAGATCAACCCATAAGTATCAAGGATGTCAAAAACTTAGATATTGATCACTTGTTGCACCCTAGGATCTGATGCAAGCTGCGTAGGGATCATGTTCAATTCTCCAACCATGCTCACCTCTATTTTATCCAACTGAGTAACCTTCTTTTGAGAAGCTATAGGAGTGATACCCAATGTTTTGCAAACAACAAAAGGCATAACATTTGTAGAGGCTCCTGAATCTAGAAGACAATTATGCAAATTCTTTTTGAAGATACGAACAAAAATTAGGAAAGGAGGAGTTTCCATCTTACCTTGAAATAAGTTCAGATGAGTATCAGCTTGTGTAACCTGACCTTTATCTTTATCTCCCCTCTTGTCCATAGGTGGGACTTGACTTCTGGGTGTGTGAGAATTAGAAGACCTGGTAGTAGCCTCATTCGTGGCTACCCCTTGTGATGTTGTATTTGAACTAAATGATCCCAAAACTGCATTTCTAATAGCAGGAACTCTTAACAATTCAAAAGCAGAAAGACTTACCTTCACTTTCTTGAATTCTTTAGTCACATATTCACCCAATCGCTCCACATTCAAGTCAGCCTGAGATTCCTTGTAGCCACTGGCTTGCCTTTCCTTAGAAACCTTAGCATTGTTCCCTTTTGATAGGTATTGTGTTGGCACTTGAGGATATGATGGGTTGTTACTAGCTTATGGATCAGGTGGAGTACTGAAGTTGTTTGGGGGTATAGAAGTGGTGAAAGGACCTCGAGCCTGTGGACCCCTATTAGGCCTATTTCTTAAATCACACTTCTTTGCTGGCTATTGAAACATCTGAACTTCTTCAACACCAACTTCTTCCTCATCTAAAGGGCCATTATCATTCTCATTTTTTTCATTAAACAATTGGGAGATTTCATCTTCATTCAACACCTGCTCCACTTCATCCTCTGCACTAGACACTTCTTTTAGTTCATTTTCCTCACTTTTTAGGAATGGAGCATGGTTAAGTACCAGTACTAGAGAATCATAAGGGTTTGAAGGTACAATTTCCTATCTAGTAGAATTATTTTTCACTTCATACTGAAAGATAGCAGTTGCAGTCTGAAATTCAGCATAGTCTAACTCAGAGTGTTGACTTGTTTTATGGAGTCTGCACCATCTAGACAAAGTTGCTTCTACTAGGTATACACCATTTGGAGGTTTCTCTTGAGTAACAGGTTGATCCAGAGGAGTAGGAATCTTGTAGGAGTTGATAAAATACAACACCACAAACCTCGAAGATCACCTGCATGCAAATAACCTGTCACAAAAGAAGAGATGGAGACAAACAAGCAAGGGTTCTCTGAAAACTGAAAATGTATATATCAGAGAGAATGAGAGAATGAATTGATATGAAATATAATGGGATCAATCCTTATAAAAAGGAGATCATGCAAACCCTAATAAAACCCTAATAGGAAAAACCCTAATAGAAGCTCTAATAGGATAACATTTAATAATTAATATAATTATTAAATGTCACTTTATGCAAACTAACATGAAATCTTAAGAAGGGAATAAAGGTAACTTAATCAAAATAATTAAGTTAAAACCTTTACTCTAACACCCCCCCGTAAGATGAGCAACAGTGCAACTACAAACAAATGCAAGAAAGAAAAGGTAACTACAATGCAAGAAGGCAAACATGGGTCTTGACAACTAGGCTAGATCAAGTACCCAAATACAAAAAAATCTCTGTAAAGAGGATAAATAGAGAAAACCTCATGGAAAAAAGCTCTACTCCAAAAAGAGATGCAAAAGGCCAAAAAGAACATCACTGAAGCAAAAGAAGCTGCAAACAACTGTTGAAAGATGACTACTATGGTGCTGAAGAACCTTCGCTGAAGATAAGATGATCAGGAACAAGAAGACAACAATCTACATAAGTGCTCATATGACACTACTCGAATTAGATGGAAAACAAAGGCAAACACCTGAAACGAAGATACAGATGGCACAAGAACCAATAGTCTGAAACACTGATGAACTGAGAATGGAAGATTCCTTCCAAGGTGAAACCAAGGAAGAATTAGCATGAAAAATATAATACCCCCCATAATGCTGAACTGGGAGAGCCTGACAGATCCACTGAAATGGTGTGAAACACCCTGTAGTGCATGAAGAAGAAGATACAACATCTGAAAGTGCACAAGAAAGCACCTGCAACTGAAAAAGTGGTGTGCAAAACAAAACACACATGCATGAGGCTAGAATCATATGGATCCATGGTCGTCATGGAGGGACACTCACTGGACAAAGGTGTGATGGAAAACAAAGGCAAACTACACAACCCCCCATGGTATGGATTCACTATCGTCATGGAGGGACACTCACCAGACAAATATGTGATGACAAAACAAAGGAAAACTACACAATCCCTCATGGCACTTTATAATAATAGTGTGTGTACAAAATATGACACAACCTTATGTGCAAAATCCCCAAAAGATGCATGTACAATAGTGTGGCACTTTATCTCAGTGCGTTTACATAAAAGATATTGCTTACAAATGATGCTCAAAATGTCCAAAAAGGATAAAGCTAGAAATACATGAAAAATAGCCAAAAAACTACATGTAGAATGCACCAATAGAAGAATGAATTGATGAAACCCACACCATTAGAAAGATAAGAAAACTAGCTTTCTGACGATATCTTGTTTGCCAGAAAACAATATCGTATGCTCAAGTTACAGCCTCTGGAATAAAACAGCTCCAAAGAGGGAAAAAAGACAACGCTGGGTTAAATATGATGGTCATACGGCCGTCGTAGCAAAAACCCTGGGTTAAATTTGATGGCCAAATGGCCGCCACTGTAAAAGCGCGATAGAGCATATTTTTTGAAAAAATATTTGTTTAAATAAAAAAAACAAATAAAAAAATTATTTTTTGAGAAAAGACAAAGTTGGTGGGGGCCACCCCCACCACACCCATGTGGGCGTGGCCTCCCTGCATAGGGGATTGCATAGGTATGGGATTCCACAGGTCTACACAGGTACGGACCCACGCAGTACCCTATGTAGGGTACCATAAATGCTTTCGCCCTGAGCAAGCCATAAAAAGGCTTTACAATATTTTTTTTATTTTTTTGAAAAATCATAAAAGGCTTTCAATCAAAATTTTTTTGCATAGTATATATTTTTTGACGAATTTTTTTTGCGAAAAAATGCAGAAAAAAAATAATTCCGAAAAAAAAAAAAATATTACCAGGCAGGGGAAGGCAGTACGACCGTATTGTAAAAAATTTTTGCCTCAAATTTTGACTTTGTCCAAAATGGACGAATGAATAGTTGATTCAGGGGTTTTGGACCGCTGCGGATGCAATGATGATGTTCGTTTGAGCTGAAAAATGCTTCAAAATTGCAGGTATGCCCTGGATCAAAAAAAAAAACCCCAAACCCTTGAAGCTCCAAAAATCTTCAAAACAAGAACATGAAGCAGTAGGTGTGGAGCTCTGATACCATGTAGTACAGGGTGTTTCACACCATTTCAGTGGATCTGTCAGGCTCTCCCAGTTCAGCATTACGGGGGGGTATTATATTGTTCGTGCTAATTCTTCCTTGGTTTCACCTTGGAAGGAATCTTCCATTCTCAGTTGATCAGTATTTCAGACTATTGGTTCTTGTGCCATCTATATCTTCGTTCTAGGTGTTTGCCTTTGTTTGCCATCTGATTCAAGTAATGTCATATGGGCACTTATGTAGATTGTTTCCTTCTTATTCCTGATCATCCTATCTTTAGTGAAGGTTCTTCAACACCATAGCAGTCATCTTTCGACAGTTGTTTGCAGATTCCAAGATCTATTCTGCCTAGGTTATTGCCCCCTATCAAATCCTTGTCCACTTTGTTGGTTTCTATCAAAATTCTGACCAGAGCTTTGTCTTCTATCAAAATTCTAACCAGAACCCTGCCCTCTGTCATAATTTTGATTCATATCAAAGTATTGACCTCTTTCGAAATTTTTGTTTTCCCTACCATAGTTGGATTGTATATTCTTCTAAGCAGCCTGAAGCTGGCTATTCTAATTTTTCAAATAAGTTACCTTTGTATTCAACCTCTTCACTTGTTCAGACAATTCATCCAACCTCTCCTTATCCAAATTGCTAGGTGGTACCGGATTACCTCCCAAAGGATATCCAGGTATATTCCCAGAACTAACAGCTTGATTCAAGACTTCTGAATTCTGCAAATATGAAGGGAAATCGGCTTGTTGTTGTTGTAAGGGTTGATTGATTCTCTGTTGGGGATAAGAAATTGTAGGTTGAGCTTGATTTATAGGTGGACCTGGATGAGGAACCAGAGGTAGTGACAACATAGGATTCATTATTGGAGCATGACTAGTCAAGGCCTGATTAAGGGCTTGGATTTATCCAGGGTGAGCAATAGGCCCCAAAGATGGCAAAGGTCCTGATAAATGCTGCCTTAAATCTGTGCTGACTTTCACTACCTCTGCATATGTAGTGAGCAAAGTATTTGGAGGATTAGTCCTTTGTTTCAGGAAGGTAGTTGTAAGGCTATCCGGGGCCTCAAAATATATCTCTAAAGCAATATTTTCATTTCCAACATAAGGTGCCTTGAGTCTGGTATATAATCGATGGAACCTATCATTGAATGATCCTATGGGCTCATTAATCTCCCTTTTTACCCCAGTAAAATGCAAGTATAACTCATTAGCACTGATGGAAATTTTGAACTTTTGCAGGAATGCAGCTTCCAACTCAATCCAATTATGGATGGAAGCAGTAGGTAGGTGATTATACCAATAAAAGGCTTCTTCTCCTAGAGAATAAGGAAACAACCTATATGCAGCATCCTCATGATTAATCCCTCTATCTCTCAGACAAGTCTAAAAAATCCTAATATGCTCTTGTACAGTTTTGTTAGGATCATGAGTATGGAATTTAGAGCAGAAATGCTCGAGATTTATGGGCATAACATTGCAATTATTGAAGATCAATGGGGATGGATTAGTAGCAAGAAAAGCCATTTTGTAGATCCATAAGTTTAGTTTTCAAAAATATATTTATTTTGATAGTTTAATTATTATTTATATTTTATTTTTATTTTTACTAAAAGTAGGTTATCAACACAAAATATTAGGTTGATTACTATGCCTAAGAAAAATACTAAAACTTATTAAAAAAAATTGAAAAAAATATGATGCACTAGATAAAAGAATCTATTTCAAGATGGTATAATTTTTTTTCCATTTTAGATAAATATTTAATATGAAAGTTGATGTCCGATGGAAACAATTGTTTTTTGATTCACACACATTTTAATATTTATTTAAAAATTTATATTTATCAAAATTGGAAAAAAGTATAACCATGCACTAAAGTTTCAAGTTATAAATACACAAAAAAATTGAAAGAAAAAAATAAAATTTACTATAAAAATATTGACGTCTCATGCAACTTCATTTTTCAGCATTTTATCAGCAACTAAATTATAGTGTTAATTTATTAAAAAGTAGTTTAAAATATTTTTTCTTTAGAAAAAAAAAATACAAACATAAAATATACTAAAAAAAACATATTTTACTAGTTTACATCATTTCAAAATTCAGAACATACATGCCACTTTTTAGTGATTCAAGTTTAAAATTTGGATCAGTGTTGGTTATTTCCTTTATAAAGTGTGACACAAATTTGTGCTTTTACCCATACATCCTATTGATGGTGTTTTTTGCATAGCAACAACTTAGAAAAAATGTAATATCCTATCTCTCTTGAAAAGTAAATCTCTATGGAAAAGAGATAACTCCAAGGTCTCTAATGTCAGGTCTTGACAATGCAATAAAACAACTCAATGATAAATGTGAAAATGCTGGTAATCACAATGGGACCTTACTATGAGCAACACTAGACTTCGAATCTTATCAAATATGGACACTAAAATGATACTTTCAATCTTGATTGGAACCCAGATAATAAAAAAACAACAAAAGATAAAGGTTTCAGAGATAATCTTAAAACTAATTTTAACCCTAAGATTGAAAATGCAAAAGATAAAATGCTTAAAATGGACCGATCTCTCATAAACTACTTTTTGCTTGACCCAGATGAATCTGCAATTCCACAGAAATAGTGCAATCTTCTAAGGTGTTGAAAGATTTTAAAATCATAAAAATTCATTTAGTCAATCCTACAACAATTGAGTTGAATAAACCTTCACAATTGAACTAAGCACAAATATAAGTCCAGGCTAACTTTGCAAAGCAGCTAACAATTAGCTAACTGCAAAAAGTATGGACTAGAGATTGCTGCAAACATTCCAAACATGAAACCCTAAGCATTATCAAATAGTTTAACCATAAACATTAAGCAATTTGAAAGATAGAATAACAAGAACCATTCTAGATGAGATTCCAAAAGATAGATAGCAAACACAATATCCCTCTTATATTAAATCTTCCAAAAATGGCAGCAATTCCAATTTTCTGTTACAACATTTGCTTGGAAATAAACCCTAACTTGCTCTAATATCACTTAGCTACTCTCTTGATCTACCTATCCTTCTATCTCTATTTTCTAATCTCCTGTCTATTATTCAAATGAGGCAACATGCCCGCTTTTATAGAGAATCCACAAGATAGGTCGGCCCAAATTAAGATTTACAATAAAAACATGACCTACAAGAGGTCGGCCTAAAAGACATTCGAACCATATGAAATGTGCCATAACACCAATTTCATCCAAAACCGCCAAGATATCAAAAGGTCAGCCCAATACATGTAAATTAAATGGGAAGCATAAATATCAATGTAACTCTATATAATCACTCCCCATCCTTGTCTTTAGCTTTATCCTCTTCAACATGTATGGCCAACAAGACCCTATCCAGCTCAACAACAGGTGGCACAGGCAAAACCCTAATCTTTCTCTCAAGAATCTTGATATCTTCCCTTGCTTGCCTAACTGTACCATCCCACTCGATTCTGTTGGTCAAATATCTATCAATTACTGCAATGTATATTGCTACATCATCCAACTGATGTTCAGTAACTGAACCTTCATTGACTGGAGAATACACATCTCTCCACCATTCCCTAAGTTGCTCCAAACTGAGATGCCTCACAACAAACTTCTTCCTTCCAATCATGACCTCGAAGAATGAAATGCACCTCTCATGAACACTAGTCAGGGCATCCTCAATTTGCTTCGCCGATTTATAGATCTTCTTCAAGGCCTTCTACCTCATTTGCAGGATTTCATACCATTCCCAAGGTTCAAAAACTTTTGGAAAAGGAAGAATCTTGCATTGTACTAATATGTCCTCAATGAAACCCATGACTGTTGTAATCTTTTGCAGCAAGAGGTTGGTATCCACATTATTTTGTGCCAATACAGCCTTCAACCAATCAATCGACCTCAGTGCATCCCCTCTAGTGGATAATATTCCCTTAATGGCCTCATCTCCCTTAGGTTGGACACCTTGCAACCAAGTAACTGTAGCATGTGAAGTACCTTTCATCTTTTCCAACTCAAAAATTATCTCCTGGGGTAGGAATCCTGCAACAGAAGAGGAGGAGCTAATAGCCTGCAAAGGTTTCATCAAATCCTACAAGTATTTCCTTAGTTTTTCATTCTCCTTTTCTAGCTCATGCCTGGTTTGCACTGGCTTCTTCAATCTCCCCACAATAACTGCACTGGAACCCTCATATTCTTAAATATCCTTCTCAATAGTAGCATGTCCCAAATCAACAATCTTCACATTATAGTCTTTGGCAGTCACATTATCTCTATCTTTGTTTGGAGTAGGGGTAGCAATATGGGCCACTCGGTTACAAGATTCATCCCTCTAAATCCGGGATACGACCCTTTCCTTCTTCTTTGTCATCTCTCTTTCAACATTAGCCATGAGGGCATCCCAATTGGGAGGAGCATCCTCCACAATTACCATCTTACTCTTTAGTTCCCTCTCAAGCCAATCAGGAATGGTAGACCCAACAGGTGTTGTATCTTGTTTATCTTGTTGTTTCTCCATTGATCAGTAGTTACATCCCTCTCAACACTTGGAATTTTAGGAACATCCATCGTTGGGTTCTGTTCCTGCCATTCCTATTCTTCTACAACAATCTCCACTGGTGAAGGAGCCCTAGCTGGTATTTCTTCCTCCTTTTGAAGAGACTTGTCCATTTGTTCTCTTGTAGGAGAGTCTGCATGTGCCACCAAGGGAGATTGACCTACTTTATCAATTTTTGCCTCTGCATTAAAGAGATCTCCTTCTTGGAATTCTTCCTCACCCAAATTCTTAGGACCTTCATCCTATTTTGGTTCTCCCCTTACACTACCAGCATCCTGAGGAATGGAAGGACCAACCTATTCAATAGCAGGGATACTTACTAAAACATCCTCCTTGGCTACATTATCCCTTGGGGAGGGAGTCCTTGATCTCCTCATATAAACTTGTGTCTTCTCCCTTGAGCTCTGCACCTCTACCACTGGTGGCTCAATTTCCTTGTCAACCTTAGGAACTTCTTCCACTTTCTGAGATGTCCTTGTAACCCTTCTCCTCTTCACTAGTGCATGGACACTTTCAACTTTTTCTTCTTCCTGTCCTTTCTCAACTTCCTTCTTAGAAGCATGTTTCCTCTTCTTAGCAATAGGCTTCCTCTGTTTGACCATCTTTGCTGCCTTTTCAGCTTGCACTTCCCTTACCTGAATTCTGAAAGGAGAGTCCACCTTCTCCTTGCCCTTTTGATTTGGTTCAAGCGAAGCCTCAGAAGCAGAATGAGACTCTAAGTCTCCCATTAACTCATAGGTGCATGGAACACCCTTGCTTTCTATCTCCAACATTTTGTGCTTCAACCACATCTTGGTGTATTTAATCACTGGGGCCATAATCTGATCTAAGTTAGTCTTTTCTTCCTCTAACCAGTAAACTTCTCCCACTGGTTTATCTTTTACTGCCTCATACACATGACCTTGGATCACATTTCCATCCTCCTCCACTTGGTTTGGGATGGCCTTTACATTATACAATCTTACCAAATTGACTGGCAATCTGGAAAACCTCATCTTTCTTACCTCAAACTCATTAGCAAGGTTAATCCAGTAATCTTCAATATGAACTTTATGGCTATAATCCCTACTGGCCTTCTTCTGAGCCTTGGCATTAATATCAAACCTTGCTCTCTAAGAATGAAAAGAGAGCCCAAGAGTACCCATCTCCTCCTCTGAAGCATGAGCAGACTGAATGGAGGCACAAACTTCACCCATTCCTATCTTCAAAGGGAAGTCATTCCCAAAACCTGTCTTGTGTATCTCTCCCTTCACAATGTTGGCAAAGTCACATATTTGTCTAGTGACTTCCAACAACACAACATGATCTGTGGGATACCTAGGGAGTCTGTAGGGAGCCCTCTGAAAACCATCAACTCTGATATATGAGAAGGTTGGGAACTGAATAAACCAAGCTCCATACCTCCTTATCAATTCTTTTGCCTTATCCAAGATTCTTACATGTTCTGCACCCTGCAGTAGTCTGGTAATGTACATAGTGAAGGCATCATTCGACCTCTAATAGCTTCCACCAGTCAAATGCAACTATGGATACACCTCATAGATAGCGTCCTACCCAAAAATACCCCTAGTGCTCAATCCCTTATATGGATGAAGTCTGGCCAATGAATACACTAGATAGGAGGTCATAGTGAAAGTCTTTGTCTGCAAGACATTGCACAATTGATGGTGGATCATGTTGCTGATAACTCCTGCCCAATGATAGTCTATCCCCTCTTCCACTCTGGAATTCACATTGAACATCCATGTTTCAAAAACCCCTACACTCTTCAATCCTATCAACCTACTGAGAAGGGTAATGGCATTGTAATATTCCCTCTTGAACTTCAGCCTGAATAGTTGCTTGGGCAACTTAGAGAAATGAAATTTAGGCTTCTCTAGCCAAGAGTTGATCCCCTATTGAGATTTAATAATGTTCTCCTCATAGTAATTCCTGGCAACCTCCAGGTCAAAGCCCACCACATGAGATCTATCAAGTATGTCAAAGGTTGCAGCAATGACCACAGGACTAAAACCAAAAAGAATCCTCCCCTGAGGACCTATTATCCTCTGTGTTCCACTATCATAATTTCTAGCACATTTCAGTACCAACTCGTAGCACTACACTGTAGAAGGGAAACCTACCACATGAGCCAACCTAGATTCCACCAGTCTCCTTGACAATAGAGGAAGGTTTGGTGCTGACATCTCAGCCTTGAATTCCTTGTAATCCCACATGCCTACATTGGTGTCTGTGATCCCTGACCAAATTGAAGTCAACTTACTCTCAGGAATTTTTCTCTTTATATCCAACTTAACATTTTCTGCATTTGAGATGGCAGAAGCCTCTACACCAAGGTCAGTTGCCTTTCCCTTGCCTCAACCAACAACATTCTATCCTGCTCCTGCCTATGAACACATAAGAATAACCACAATTAGATCCATAAGAAGCAATAAGTGCAAATGATCATTATCTCAAAATTCAGGATTTAGCTCCCCTCGCGGATTCTGCACTGGGAAGGATTTTCGAGAAAATCCGGACCAGGCGGATTCCAGCGAACCAAACAAAAAAAATCCCAAAACATCATTTAAATCACCAACTTAACCAAGGAAAAGCATTAAGAATACTTAGCATAAGCTCTTTAAGTTAATCAAATGTATTACCAAGAAACCCATAATCCATAACCATCAAATTCAACATTTCCCCAAAACATTAGGAAGAATCCGTTGGATACGGATTCAGTTGAAATCAACAACAGTTACAACTAACTCAGGGAAAATGAAGGGAGACGGACTGTTCAGGAAAATTCAGATGGAAAGGATTTTGGTAAAATCCAGATATAACAGTATCAAAGCTCAAAATCGGTAAAACGACCTGACTGCGGACGTCAAGAAAATTCAGATGGAACGGATTTTGGCGAAACCAAATGAAATCCGGTAGAAAGTAAAAAAAGAAGAGGAGATAGAAAATTCGAGGAAATCTGAGGGAAACCGAATTCCGTGAAGACCTCAGAAGCTTGAACCTATCTACGTCATCAGTACTTTCATCAAATTGATTCAAATCACTCCGGATCTATGCCAGAACTCCGAAACCAACAACCCTAGGACCCTAAGAAATAAAACGTGAACTAAGGACATTCCTCATAGAAATTTGAGGAGGATTGGCCATGCCCTTGGTCAAAAACCCAAATGTCTACCATGAAAGCATAGTTGACTTGGTAATACACCTAAATGGAAAGTATGAAACCGCAGCAAGCCCATGCTCAAATAAAAGCAACACCAGACAAAGACGCACAGGCCTGATAAATAGAAGCGTACTGGTGCACCAAATGAAACCCCAAAATGCACTATGATGATGCGCATTCAGAAAACTAGGAAACCTACGAAGGAATCCCCAAGAAAACAAAGAAAAGCCATTGAAATCAATAGAGAATAGGGCACATCTACATACCATGGAAATGTGAAGGTTGAAACTGGTGGAGTCGAGATAAAACCGCTCAATGCAAACCGAATACAACCCACGCGCAGGAAATGCAAAATTGCACAACACATCCCTTCTCACATCAAAGTGACTCCCACATATAGCCTATCAATAGAGCTTCATGGAGCCAAATAGACACCTCTATTACATTGGTGGTTGTCATTGCACTAAAAGATCAACTTGTTAATGCCTGATACAACCACCAAATTTATACAAGATCCACAAAAGGCATTTAAGCCATGTCACAAACCTAAGTACCACACTTCACAAGGAAGAACCAGGGACACACCATCTTGCAACAACCCCCCCAATGCAAGCGAGGGGTTTGAACCTATGACCTCAACTTTGCTACTAATTGTTACATTGGTGGTTGATGTTGCACCAAAAGATTGACCTGTTAATGCTCGATTCAACTGCCAAATTTATACAAGATCCATAGGAGGTAGTTAAGCCATGTCATAAAGCCAAGTGTTGTGTTACACAAGGAAGACCAAGAGACACACCATCTTGAAACAACCTACATTATGTCTAGAAGGATTAGGAAACAAATCAGTCACTTTTGTATTATCAATTTTGGTAACTTTGATTTTTTGCAATTTTTGGGCCTCAAAGCCTGTTGTACGAAAAAGTTGTAAAAAATTGAAAAAATTAGCAGAGGGTTAATTTACCCTTTTCCCATCTATTATTTTGGATATTTTAGTCTATTTTTAGGCAATTTGTAGCCTAATTGGCATACTTATAGGATTAATTTTCTCTATTTGTGTCCTATTTTCAGCCTATGGATTGTGGACATTATCCAAGTTTAATAACATTTATAGTTTTTATATTTTGGATTGGTCTTCCTCCATAATAGTGCCAAGGGTCTCCAAGAATTATTGTCACTAGGTTCTGGTGACACTCATATTTGCATGGCATTGGATTTTATTTGTTAACATACACTCCAGGTCATGGGTTCCATTCTTAGCTCTGAAGTCTATTTTTAAGTGGTGTCTCATCTCCTACCAATAGTTCTAGTGATCTCCCTGCACAATAGGGGTCAAATCCATTTTGGAAAAAGAACCAATCAAATATCATGGCCTTTCAACCTCTTCTCTTTTTGGCACCACATCTCTACTATAGTGCCTTATTGAAAGAGCCACCCAACTGCATAAAACCCCCAGACAGACCCACACTATAGTTCAAACTTTCACGCATCCTCTGAAGTAGCATCAAAAATCCCTTGAAGCATCCTCCACCACCCCTGCCACCATTGTTGTCACCTCAATTTTATCTAGCAAGGTGACTCTCGTCATATTGGAAGTAGATTGATTTGGAATTAAGTGGTCATTGTACTAATTCTAGGAGGGAAATACGGTGCTCACCTTGTGACCACTTGGTTCACCTATATTTACGTGAAGCACGTTATGAGACATTCTTGGCTAGAGACACAATGATCTATTGTTGTGCTTCTTTATATTTTATTAATACAAAGGTATATTGATCACCAATATATCCTCTAGCTCACCTACAATAACCTCTTCAATAGGTGTTTTCACTCAATCATCTTACAATGAATCTCATGAAGACTTGGTCAACAATATAATAGTTGGTCAACTATTGCATTCATTTCCATTTCATGTTACATTAGATATAATTGTTAATAATTTACTAAAAAAATGTTAACCATTAATGTTTTATTTTGACCATTAGTGATCAAGACTAACCACCTAGTACCCTTCAAGTGCTTGTAAGGGGGGCCTTTTTTTCATTTTTTCATAACTTGCAAATGGGGGGTTATTTTTCAAGTGTGAATAGTTGGCAAAGATCTCATTTCATGTTGAAAAAAGTAGCATCGAGGTTATTTCAAAATTGTACTTTTAAAATCTATTTTTCAACCTTCAAAAATTAGTGTAATTTGTGTAATTTTTGGCAAGACATAAATTTCACCCTGTTTATCAAATTGACAATTTTTTTTTAAATTCATCATAATTTTTAATAATTCTACATCTATATTCAAAATTAAGCTTTAGAAAGCCCATTTTCCATATTTGTAAAAATATCTATGAATTATAAAGAGGTGCTTTAGCTTACAAATTTAACAAAATATTATAAATATTGTCTTGCGTCTTTCTGGGGGGGTCTGCATTAAGATATCAATTTTGGGGGTTCTGGTAAGGCACAATTCAAGTACCTTTTTCTATGCAGGTCATGGATCCAAAAACTGACTTGTTTACACCATATAATTTCCACACATGAAAAGTGAAAGTACAACTACTACTTCAATCTAAGGGATTATGGAAAATGATCAATAGACAACAATTATAGTTTACTAGAGATTTTGAATAATTTAGTTATCAAAACAAGTTAGATGATGCAATGGGCATCATTGGTCTCCATATTTTTGACAACTTAAAATTCCATATTTTAGAATGTACAACTCCTAATAAAATGTGAGAAAAGTTTAAAGATCTCTTTGGTATAGTTGACGAGTTCAAAATACTACAATTGGATGCTAAATTAACAATATTGTCTCTTGATTTATTTCCATTTATTGGTACAATTTAAGTCTTTGCTTCCTCGATTTAAGGGTTGTGGTAAAAAAAAAATAGACAAAGAATTTGTATCCTTTATTTTGTTAGAGCTAAAAGGTCCTTATCAAATATTTTCTTATTATTTCTACTATACAATGTATGCTCTTGGAATAACACATATAATGCTATCTTTTGAGAGATTTTTTGATACACTCACACAAGAACAATCTAATTTCATATCTATGGATGCTATCACCTCTTCAAAAATTCAAGCATAAGTTGCCAAATAATCTAAGGGAAATTAAAAAACTAAGGATCAAGATAAGGGATCAAAATTAGAGACTTCATCGAACTCATATCTCTCATCAAACGAGAAAAATTCTAAGGAGAAGCCCAAATGTACTTATTTTAAGAAACTAGGGCATGAAGAACCTAATGTTATAAAAAAGGAAATTGATGACTTGAGAAATCTTCTTCAAAAAATAAAATTCTATTTCTTACATCTAGGAAAAGTGGTTCTTCCTTATTTCATTCACATCATCTACATATTCAAGAATGTATAAGAATAAGGGTATGACACTCATTGCTTTTGTAAACAACACATCACATAAGTGGATTCTTGATTCTATGGCTTTGCACCACATGGCTGCATATAGGGAAATATTTTCTATATTTGAGCCTTGTTAATTCCCACCAATATTGATGGTGAATAAAACCTATATGTCAGCTCTTGGAAAAGGATCCATTAAAATTAGAGAAGGAACATTTAATGATGTACTTTGTGTACCTTCCTTATCCAATAATATCCATTCCATTTATCATATTACATATAGTGGCACATGAAAAATAGTTGAGTTCACATCACATTCCATATTCATTAGAGATTTATAGAGTAGATACATCCTTGCCACGAGTTATACTAATCATGATTCCAAATTATACTCCTTTTCTTCCTTTGGTTTAGTCGACTTTGATGATGGTTTTAGTATAGATGACATTGCTATCTTCAACATGAATAAGGATATACAATTTGGTTATTTTAACCTTGGAGTAATGTCCTCTTTATTAGTTCCTTCACCTTACACAAATATCACATCTCCTTCATATTTTTCTTCTTTAGTATTGAGTGTCCATACATTATTGGTTTCTCATGATTCAGGGTAGCAAAATATTCATAATTGTGTTTCCACTATAGTTGATTGGGATGATTACTTACATGGAATATTATACTTATTTAGTGAATCCCATTTTATAGATTTGTCAAGAACCTTTAGTTACAACCACATCAACACTATTGTCAACCCATCTACATCTCTGGTTTATGTTTTACATCAACCTTTGCATGGATCATTTGAGTAATTTTAAAAGATTTCACCATTGTATTTTGATCTTGTGCAACATTTAGAGACTTCTATTCTTCTCACTTGGGAATATTACATGTACCTATTTTCAATTCATCTTCTTCTATGGGGAAATAAATGTTGTTTGTCATTCAGGGATCATATTCTACATTATTCTTCGTGCATCACTCAACACTGTAGGATATATATGCTATTATGGGGGGCTCGAGTCTCTTTTTCTCCCCTATGGGGTAAAATTTATTATACTTATGTGATAGAAGTAATCATTGGAGGGGTCATCACGAGTCCTTCTATCTTCTTCACTTGTACATTTTTTCATTAAATCATTTTTCTTTTGGAGAGGAGTTTTTATTTTCCACTATTTTTTTCCCCTTTACTCCACTTTATGAGAATTTTCACATGAGTACCTAACATGGAATAGTAGTGAAGAATCATCATTTTTCATAAATTACTCCCTAAGTTTCACTTAATGGGGGTGTTAGTGTAAATAGAGTCATTATTTACCTAGTTAGCTAAATCACTTTTTTAGGATTGATCTATTCACACTCATAGCTTAAGTTTACTTATGTTTCTTTTGATTTTGTCTCACTTCATAGAAATGAGACATGTGTCCTCATCACTTAAGACACCTATTGACACTTTACCATACAATTTTCAAGTGATCTCACAAGTGTCCCATCTTTAGAGGGTTAGTCAGTTGTTTAGTCTTATCTTCCTACCTCATTTACCTTGCCTATATATGCAAGGAATTCTCATTGTATTATACACTCTTAATTTTTTATATTGATATAAATACTATTGTTCTTATTTTTTCACTTGTGGAAGTTTTTTTCATGCTTTTGATCTTGGCATTCTTCAACAAATTATACCCCACATGACTTAGAACTAGCAATGATAGTACATGCTCTTCAAGATTGGAGGCACTATTTACTCAAAAAACCCTTTGAGTTAAGAACTCATAATCAAAGACTTAGGTATATATTCACCCACCCCAACCTGAATGTACATCAAAGTCATTTCAAAGGACTGGTTAGATTTTTTTTCTTATTATGATGTCAATATTAACTACATAAAAGGTAAGGAAACCAAAGTGGCAGATGCCCTTAGTTTTTGATGACATCTTGCAACCATAATAACTATCAAAATAAATTTTCAAGAGAAAATTCTTAAATTCTCAAAAGGAGATGAATACTACAATCAAGTATAGGAGGCAATTACATAAAACCTTGGAGATTGTAGGTATGATAATATTTAATTTAAACTAAATAGTATATTAAGGTTTAAAGGTAGGACTTATATTCCAAATCAAGGTGATTTGTGAACTTTGGTTTTGAAGGAAGAACATTGTGCACCTTATTCATAACATCCTCGGGTGACCACACTATTAGTAGACATAAATCCATTGTATTTTTAGAAGGGTATGAAGCAAGATGTAGCAAGTTTTGTGGCTAGATGTTCAAAATGTTAGAGGGTTAAAGCTGAACATGTACATCGAACATGATTGTTGTATCCCCATGGAATACTAGACTATAAATGAAAAGTAATTAGTATGATTTTCAATCAATTTTTACCTATGTATAGGAACCATAATGATATTACCCTTGTGGTTGTTAGAAAACTCATAAAAGTTTCATATTTCATCCCAAGAAATTTAATGGATGGGGCTCCAATTTTAGTAAAAGGTTTGTGCAAGAGATCTTCAAGTTACATGGAGTTCCTTTTTTTTCTTATCTCAGATAAAGATGCATGGATGATTTCAAGGTTTTTGAAACTTTTTTTTTAGCACTAGGAACTCAATTGAACATTAGTTTAGCCTACCACCAAGAAATAGATGGTCAAACTAAATAAGTAAACTAAGTGTTAGAAAACCTTTTGAGAATGTACTTTATGGGATAACAATATAAATGGGAATAATACCTTGGTTAAATTTTCATATAACATTTCATATCATTATAATCTAAAAATGGCTCCATTAAAAGAATTATATGGTAAGAAGTGTCAAACTCTTATAAATTTGGATAAACTAGAATATATGATTAACTTTGGGTCATAAATACTAATGGAGATGAAGGAGTAAGTGAAGATGATTTGGAAAAATATTAGGAGAAGAAAATGATAGGCACAAAATTTATGCTAATACAAAATAAATATCATGAAAATTTTCACTCAGAGACAAGGTGTTGGTTCTCCAACCTATACCTTAATGAGTATGAAATATGTACCAATTCTTATTATTAGAACACTAAGAGATTGGAAAAAAAATATAAAACACAATTTGTGATTTTTTTTCTTTGTTTTTAGGTTCTATAGGACCTAGGTGGATTCCCCTTTATGACACTGAATATAGTTTGACAGAATAATTATATCACAGTTCCTGGTAGATATTGAACTTCACACAAATTGACAAGGATCTTCTCAATACATACAATAACTATTTCATTCCTTGTATTATTAGATCTTGGGTATGAAGTGGGTAAATAATTACAAATATTTAACAATTGGTGTAAGATTTATCATTTTAAAACTATTATGAGATTGAGGGTGAATATAAGAATAGATTGGTGTCTATCTAGGGTTATAAAGTTGATAAAGTATACATCCTCTTCTACCACATTATATACATATTTTGATGATTATTTGAGAATTAACACCTTGTAGTAATATGAGCTAATAAGGGATAATAATGTGATCTTGTTTTATAATCCATTCTATGAAAACAATATTCCCATTATTTTTATTAAATAAATTAGAATTCTCCTTGATAAAAATAACAATGAAAATAATTCAAATGAAAAAATATGCCTGAAGAACTCTATAATTCTTGATTATATTACTAAAAGAAGTATTAATTCATAAAATGGATATGATAACTAATGAAACCAACAACCAAGAGCCTTTTCAAGCTATCAATTATTGTAGCCCAAACCACTCTTTTACACTATTTAAAAGAAATAAATATGTAGCAAAAAGAAACTTTAGCAGCAAATAAACATGATATTTTCATTCTCATCTGCAAAAGATTTAAAATTACAATCATATCCTAATACAAGTGCTTCCATTTGAAAACAACACTACCTAATCAAATTGGGTATATGTTTTTATCCTCCTACAAACAAAACAATATAAAAACTCCTTGAAAATACCAAAAAGCAACTACAGGCAACACATAATAGTAGAAAATCATCTCGCCTTCTCTCATGGATGCTTGGGAAAGGTATGCCCTAGTTTTGCATAAAAAATATTTCATCTTCTCTTTATGATTTCAACATCAAGCTTCTTCTATTCACTAGGGAAATGGAATCCTCATTCAATCTACAATAAATACATCAAAAACCAGTCCAAAAGGCAAGGTGTAGCTTCACGTACAAGCCATCAATAAGACACTCTAAAATTGGTTTTTTTCTAGAACCTCATTGTTTTCCACTAGTTGGGAATCCAAATTTAAATTCCCAACAAATAAAAACAAAAAGGAGTTACAAAATGCTTCAATAATGAAGAAAAAGCATCTAGGGTGTGGCCTTTTGGGCTTCCAAGATAAATCACATTTTCCTCTTTCAAAAAACCATAAACTAGATAAAATTCACCCATTCTTTTACTGAAAAAATAATCTCCACAATCTCAACCTTGGAGAGGAAAGTTAGCTAAAATAATGTGTTTCTTGCAAGCCAAAAATCAAACCAAGACAATTTAAAAAAAAAAAAAAAATAACATAGGAAATAGAGCTATTTTGGTTGTCCAGGATAGCTATGATTTTCTCGGATGCTCCTGCATCAAACAACTGAGGTAAGAAAGAATGTTCCATGATCATTAAATTTGGAGGTGGAATCCCAAGCTTATATAGCTCAGGAGAAGCAATCCATGTGGCCTCTTCCATCTTCTTTCCCTTCCATTTGATCAAATATTTTTTATGCTCCTTTCCTCATGTTTTCCTGACTACTCTAGAATCAATAACCTCATCCACTTCTTCATTCGACTTGGTTGGAAGTTGTTGTGTCCAATGTACCAAATATTGTTCATTAGAGTCATCATTGCTTCTCTCTTTTACCTCTTCACCATGAAACTTATACAAATCAGCAACATTGAAGATTGGAAATATATCAATCTTTGGAGGCAAGTCAATTTCATAGGCATTCACTGAAAACTTCCTGAGCACCCTGCATGGTCCAATATTTTTATGTTGTAGCTTATTTTAGGTGACTTGAGGGAATCTTTCGTTCTGTAGGTGGGCTACAACCAACTCTCCCACCTCGAATTATTGAGATATTCTTTTCAAAATCTGCATGAGCCTTGTATTTTTGTGCACTAGTTTCCAACTTCTCCTTAATTTCTTGATGAAGTTCATGCATATAGTAAACATAATCTTTAGCTGCTGCACTTTTCCTTCCCAAATCTGCACTATCTCTTAATTCATGAACCCCCTTAGGATTGAAACCATAAATAATTTGGGATGGGCTCTTACCTGTGCTTTGATTTATGGAGTTGTTATAGGAAAATTCAGCTTGTGCTAGTATTAAATCCCATTGTTTTGGCCTCCCATCTATCAAGCATCTCAACAAGTTTCCAAGGATCCTATTTACCACATTTTTTTCCCCATATGTTTGAGGATGATAGGCTGAACTATAAGTTAAATAAGTACCCAATATTTTCCATAATATCCTCCAAAAATGACTAACAAACTTGGTGTCTCTATCATAAACAATATTCTTTGGCAAGCCATGTAATCTAACAACCTCTTTGGAAAAAAAATTGGCTACATGTGAAGCATCATTGGTCTTTTTGAATGGAACAAAGTGAACCATTTTTGAAAATCTATCAACTATGACAAAGATGGAATCATTACCTTTTTGAGTCTTAGGCAGACCAAGAATGAAATCCATACTTATTTCCATGGTTTTTCAAGAATTAGCAAAGGTTGATATAATCCTATGTTTTGACTTGTCCCTTTGGCATGTTGAAAAATGGTACACCTTTGAATCAAATTCTTCACATCCTTTACCATACTTGGCCAATAATAAGCTTCACTCAACTACCCCAAAGTTTTATCCACTCCAAAATGTACACCAAGTCCCCCACCATGTTTTTCTCGAATCAAGTTTTCTCTCATAGATCCCCTTGGTATAGAAAATTGATGCCCTTTAAACAACATCCCCTCTTGAATAAAATACTCCAACCATTTGGTTCTATCACCCTCTAAAGGATTATTACATTCAACCCATGCTTCACCAAAATCAAGATCATGATCATACATTTCTTTCATCGAATCAAATCCCATAACATCAACTTGCAATTTATTCAACAATAGGTATCTCTTACTTAAAGCATCCGCTACCTAATTAGATTTACCACTCCTATGCTTAAGAAAAAATGAATAGTCTTTTAAGAACTCCACCCATTTCATGTGCCTTTGATTGAGCTTACCTTGGCTATTGATGTATTGCAAAGCTTGGTGATCAATGTAGAGAACAAACTCCTTGGGCAGAAAATAGTGTCTCCATTTCTTGAGTGCTTACACAATAACATAGAACTCTTGATCATACATAGAGTATTTCATCTTGGCCTCATTTAATTTATCACTAAATTAGGCTATAGGTTTTCCCTCTTGACTCAAATCCCCTACTATTGCTGTCCCATTTGTATCACAATCAACTTGGAACACTTTGTTGAAATCCGATACGGCTAATATGGAGTGTTCTGTTACTTTCTCCTTCAAGATGTTAAAAATATTCTCTACTGCAACCGTCCACTTGAATTCTATTTTCTCCGCCTTCATTGTATCAATTATTGATGCAAAAATGCTACTGAAATTTATGATAAAATTCTTATTTAAGCTTTCCAAACCATGAAAACTCCTAGCTTCAAACATGCTCCTAGGATATGGCCATTCTATAATTTCCTTAACCTTTTCTGGATCCATTTGTAGGCCTTCCTTTGAGATGAAAAAACCCAAATACACCAACTCCTCCTTCATGAAGACACATTTCTTAAGATTGACTAGAAAATTTTCCTCTTTTAACCTTTGCAAAATAGCCCTCACATGTTCTAAATTTTCATCCTTCTTCTTACTAAAAACCAAGATGTTATCAAGATAGACAATTACAAACTTACCTAGAAATGGTTTGAGCACCTCATTCATCAACCTTATGAATATGCTTGGGGAGTTTGTGAGACCAAATGACATAACCAACCAATAACATAGTCCCTCCTTTGTCTTGAATGTGGTCTTCCATTCATCTCCTTTGTTTATTATCTGATGATACCCGCTCTTTTGTAAGGTGTGACCCTTGGTCTCCTCTTCTTGTGGTAGGTGTAGTCTAGTGCGTTGCTTGGGATTTGTGATGTGGTTTAGCCACCCCCTATGGATCTTGATCTTGTATAAATCCAATGGCTGTATCGAGCATTAATAGGTTGATATTTTGGTACAACGACAACCGCCTGTGCAACAATTGGTATCAGAGCCGAGGTCACAAGTTTGAACCTCGAGCTTGTGTTGGGGGGATTGTTGCAAGGTGTTACTCTTGGTATTCTCTTCATGTGGTAGGCATATTCCAACATGAAGCTTGGACTTTGTGACATGGTTTAACCACCTCCTATGGATTTTGATCTTGTATAAATCTAGCGGTTGTATCAGGCATTAATAGGTCGATCTTTTGGTGCAACGATAACCACCTATGCAACACACTCTTCAAGTCAATCTTGGTGAAGTACTTTGCTCCAATTAAAAAGTCCATCAAGTCATCCATTCATGGCAATTTCAATCTATATTTGATTTTTATCTTGTTTATGGCTCTTGAATTCATACACATGCACCATTCTCCATCCTTTTTGGGTGTCAAAACTGCTGATATTGCACATGGCCTCAAGATTTCTCTTATCAAGACTTTTTCCAACAACCCTTGCACTTGTTTATTTATCTCCTCATTCTCTTTTGGGATCATTCTGTATGCTGCCTTGTTTGGTAAGCTTGCTCCTGGTATCAAATCCATGTAATGACTTATACTTCTACTTGGTGGGAGTCCATCTGGAAGTTCCTTCATCAAAATACTATCGTATTATTATAATATCTCCTTGATTTCCTCAAGTATTTCATGTTATTCACTTGATTTCCCAACTTCTATTGGCTTAGAAACTAAATCATAGCATAGTTCTTCCTCATTTAACTCCTTCAAAAATTGTTTCCTAGTGATTATGCATACCTTTGTATCGTTGTCCACTTCATTTTACTTATCCTTTAGCGGGTTCATGACATGCTTTTTCTCATCCTTTATGATTGTATAGGTATTTTCTTCACCATCATGGATTGCTTTGAGGTCATATTTCCATGACCTTCCCAAAATTATATGACAAGCATCCATTGGAATTACATCACATACAATTCCATCCTTGTAACCACCTATTTGGAAACTCAACAAACATTGTTCACTTACTAAAAATTGATGTCGTTTTTGCAACCAAGTGACTCGATATGGATTTGGGTGCTTCGTCCTTTCTAGTTTCAACTTTTCCACTAGCTCTTATGACACTAAATTATCAGTGCTTCCACTATCCGCAATGATAGTGCAACATTTTACTTGTACCTTGCAAATGGTTTTGAACAAGCTTCTCCTTTGTATTGGTTCTAGTTTCTCCTCTGGTTTCATTTAAGCACTCTTCTCAACATTAGAGCTTCCCCATCTTATGGATCAACCAATTCTGTCTCATGGTCAGATTTTGTGGCATATTCTCTTCTAGTGTTGGTCTTTTATAATTCTTATGTTTGAGGGAACTTAAAGGCCCTATGACCTATCTCCCGATAGCTAAAACAAACTCCTGGAAATCCTCTTCCTCTAGAAGTTTCAACTCTTCCCCTTGAATAATCTCCCCTTCCTCTTGCATTTGTCACTGGTGTTTGTTGTGACTAGCTTGTTTCTTCTTCCTTTGTCTTCTACCCTCTTCCTGTACTTGTTCGTCCTCTACCTCGTAAGGTTTTTCCCCTTCCTCTAAAGCTTCCTTGATGGCTTCTTGCCAAAATTTCCTCCCCCTTTAATGCATACTAGTAAGCTTCTTCCACTATTCTAATCAAGACCATGCTAAGTTCATCTTGGATATTAATCCTTAGGCAATTCACATACTGAGGTACTTGCTCTTCATCATCTTCGACATGTCCAACATGAATGCTTAATCTATAGAGCTATTTTTTATACTCCATGACACTGAGATTCTTTTGTTTAAGGTTTTGTAACCTATTGATTATGTTGATGTGATAATCCATAGGTAAAAACTTTTCCTTCAACTTTGTGACCATATTTTCCCATGATTTTATTTTTTCCTTTCCTTTTCTTTGTCTGTCAATCTGCACTTGATCCCACCATAGGGAGGCATGTCCTTTTAGTCCAATGCTAGCATATTTTACCTTCTTTTTGTCAATGGATTCTATATCAAAATACTTATCCATTTATGAAATCTAATCAATGAGTTCCATAGGCTTCATACTCCCATTGACCTTGATGGCTCCATTTTTGGCCTACTCCCAAGCTTTTCCAATGCCTACAAAAACCTCTCTTCCTATGGGTCACCTTCTAATTTAGATACAACCTCAGGAGCTTCTTCCTCATCTTCACTAATATCTTCAACAAGAATCCCTCTCCTCTGAGAAGTTTCTATGGCTTCTAATCTTGCTGTAATCCATCTTATCATCTCCATGAGTGTTGGATTTTCTTCTCCTCATGGGGGCCTTCCTCTATGTTCCATTCTATATCTTTCTTATAAACTCCTTCAAACCTTTCTCTGATACCAAATAATCCATCCAACAACTGAGATCCTTTTCAGGCTATCAATTGTTGCAGCCCAAACCACTCTTTTACACTATTCAAAAGAAATAAAAATGTAGCAAAAACCAACTTGAACAGAAAATAAATATGATGTTTCATTCTCATCTACAAAAAATTGAAAATTACAAGCATCTCCTGTTACAAGTGCTTCCATTTGCAAACAACACTACTTAGTCAAATTGAATATAAGTTTTTATCCTCCTACAAATAAAACAATATAAAAACTCTTTGAAAATACCAAAAAGCAACTACAAGCAACAAATAATAGTAGAAAATCATCTCCCCTTCTCACCTGGGAAAGGTATTCCCTAGTTTTGCATAAAAAATATTTCATCTTCTCTTTATCGTTTCAACTTCAAGCTTCTTATATTCATCTGGGCAATGGAATCCTCATTCAATTTGTAGCAAATACATCAAAAACCAATCCAAAAATTAGGGCGTAGCTTCACCTACAAGCCATCAATAAGGCACTCTAAATTGGTTTTTTTTCTAGAACCTCCTTCTTTTCCACTACTTGGGCACCCAAATTCAAATTCCCAATAAGGAAAAACAAAAAGGAGTTACAAAATGCTCCAATAATGAAGAAAAAACATCTGGGGAGTGGCCTTTTGGGCTTCCAAGATAAATCACATTTTCCACTTTTTTGAAACTATAAACTAGCCAAAATTCACCCATTCTTTTATTGGAAAAATAATCTCCACAATCCCAACCTTGGAGAGGAAAATTAGATAAAATAATGTGTTTCTTGCAAGCCAAAAATCAAACCAAGACAAAAAAAAAAAAAAACATAGGAAATAGAGCTCTTTTGGTTGTGTAGGATAGTTGTGATTTTCCCGGATGCTCCTGCTTCAATAACACTTTCAAGAATGTATTCATATAAGCTTCAATCAAAACATACAATGCAATTACTAAGGATTTGTATAGACTTAGACACTATATCCCTAAATAGGCTTAGAAGACTCTTATCTCACCCAAAAGTATAATTATCTCAAAATCTAGTCATCCCTTACAATAAATTACAAGTCTCCTTAAAAAGGAGAAGAGAGCCCACATTATTGTTACCAAAATGATACATGTCACATTTTACATTTGATAATATTCATCATGTATCTAACAAAAATTGGTATAATAACCTATAATTGTTGGGAACCCATCCAACAACTTGAGAAAGTAAACCTTATTGATGTTGCATGACCTAGAAACTCAATTGTGAAACCAAAGGATAAACAACAACAAAAACATTCACAATAAAAAGATCATATCAATGAAGTAAATAAAGAAAACTAAATAAAATGAAATGCAAACTTTCACACATAAAAAAACACAATCCGCCCTAGCATAGCTCCATTGTTCTCCTCTATTCACCTTGGAGAATGGTGTTATAGTACTTGCTCTTAAATTTTTAATAGCACAATAGCATAAATATTACACCCCGTTGTGATTTTACCTATTTACTATTACCATGTTAGGGTAAAATTATTGAATTTGTGAATGTATTTATAATTCTGGTTGGAAATATATATATATATAGTTGCACTTTGTTTATTAGATAAATATGTATGAATGTTTATTTCATTTGATGTTATATGATGAAATGCATCTATGTAATGAATGGTTATTGAATTTGATGTTCTAACTATGAAATTTAAATGCTTGTTTTGATGAATGACTAACTACCATGAAAATGTGTTAAGTTGAATGTAGGTTCATATTCAATCCTCTGGAAGTGAGGGGAAGTATCACTTAGGAGAAGAACTTGGTTTGGAAACCTATAACGAAACCTAACGGAGCTTACACACACACACAAACTCATTAATAGAATGGTTGAGTCAAGTCATAGTTTTGGGAATTGGTAAGTCATCCTTAAGTATGATGTGTTTGTATTAGGAAGGATCTTGATTTATGTTAATATCTTTCTTGGATTGTGTTTAAGTGATTAGTGCATGTGATTTCTTCTTCATATTACTATACTTGATTGATGAGATAAATATATACATTAGTGTATATATATGTATACATATGTATGTCAACAATAATCCATACACATGAGATAACATGTACATGAGAGTACATAGGTAGACGCACCTGCACACACTTATAGATGGGTTGCTCATGGGCATGGTGGTATTGTGAGGACTATGAGACATGTATGTATATATATATATACATCACATGTATATATATCCATCGATAAGATTGCAATTGTTTATGTGTTTGATTGTATTAATCGAATGAATATATTTATATAGACATATGAATACACATGTCGATATACGTGTATGTGATGACAAATGAAAATGTCCATACATGTATGAAAATATATCTATATTTTTATATACATACACATGTATATATATACAAACAATATTATATATAAAATGTAAACTTGATCTCGATGATTCGAATATCAAGTGTATAATTAGACAAACTTATTTGTCAAAGAATATATTTAAATATATATATATATATAAATAAATAAAAAATAAAAAAATAAAAAATATATATCTATGTATCTATATATATATATATAAATAGCATTGAATGATATTTGTTGATATTATATATGTACATATGTATATCTATATATTTATAAATATATATTATATTTAGTAAAGGTCGATTTATGATAAAGGCCGATTTATATTATAAATGCCATGGTCAGTTCAATATGAATGTAACATTATATTTAGCAGTGGAATGCTAAGTAATTAAACCGCATATATCCTTATGGATAATAGTCGATGGAAAACATAAGTAACAAATCTGTTGAGTAAGGTTATTGAACATAATGAATAAACTGATGTGAACTATAATAATAGGCATGCTAAGTCAAAGCATTAATATTGCTATTTATAAGGAGGTCAATTCATTGATAGGTGTTGATTTCCAAGTCTATGACCAAGTCGACTATTTGATACACAACCAAGAGGAGTTTGAATTATTCTTTATTTTGAACAACAAGCCTGAGAATAGAAAATTTGACAAATAGATGGCGCCATAATATTAATTTTGTATGTCTTTTAGAAGTCTTTTCAACCTAAAAGTCGATTTCCTAAATAAAGCATGTGCATTATGAAATATTCAAACTACTATGGCAAGCATAGGGTCGATCTGCTATATATTTTTGATGAGTACTATGATAGGAACCCGCCACCTTTTCTTTATTTAGCCGAGTCGATGGTATTTGGCTAAGAAGTATCATAGCTTAATCCTTGAATGTAGGCTATCGAAGCTTGTTTTTGGGTATAAATATGAGGCATTCTCACCTAATTTGGAGACACTTCTTCTTTGCATCATTATGCTACTCCTTTCTACTATATATTTAATTGAGAGAGTTTCTTATATTGCTGAGAGTTATTGTGAGAGAAATTGAGAGGGTTCATTGCTAAGTTGATTTTAAGAGGAGGTCAAGCTTGAGATCTAGTAGGATTATTGGAAAATCATAAATTAGGCATCCGATTCTATTCTCTTTATGTTTTATCTTTTAATTGAAAGATCATTTTCCTTGTGTGTTTAAATTGGAAATTACATTATTTGCTTGAAGTAGAATTATATTCTATATGCTTATAGGAAAGGAAAAGACTTATTGATATGTTTTCCTTATAAGTGTTTGTAATTTATCCATAATAAGGAGTGACTGATTAACTTCTATAGTATTACATACTAGGATTGACAAAATGAGAATAGCTATTAAGTTATTGCATGCAAATTTCATTTGTAGACTTAGAACGCTGATATGTTATACCTAGGAGTAGAATATCCATTGAAGGGGGTAACATATGATTTTGCTTATGATTTATTGGGAGAATAACCATTATGATTTGGGTAAAGGGAATAGGTTATTTCTAAGATTAATGACTACCTATTGAAGGAAATTATCTATGCATAGTTTATAATGGCCTAAAGTCAAATCAAGCTAGAGTAGTGTATGTGAATAGGATGACTGTCACTCGAGATATTGAGTGAGAATACTTTGGCCAAAGTAGTGTGATCACCTTTGTCTCCACTATCAATTCACTATGTTCCTTTTATGCATGCTAGTTCAAGATTGTAGTGTCTACAAGTTCTAGTTATATAGGGCACAACACTAAGCTCAAAGTGGTTGTCATTACAAGGTTATTGTTGACATATTTTATGCTAGTTCAATATTGTAGTGTCTACAAGTTCTAGTTATGTAGGGCACAACAATAAGCTTAGAGAGATGCTATGTGTGCATCCTATTGAAATCGAAGATTATTTTTGATGAATCTGAGTCTTCGAGGTTTTGAAACTCCTTAATTGTGTCTGATTAGGGTTCTGAATTGCATGTAGGGTTTAAACCCTCTTAAAACCTTAGTGGTTTTGCCTTATCACTTTTTGTTTTGTTTGCTCATTGACCTTTTTTAGCCCATCCCTGGTTGGCTAAGTTAAAACTTATGTCTTAGGTGGTCATGTTTTTACTAGCCTCTTTACCCATGTTTTTTGATTCTAGCCTAGTTTAAATATTTGATTAGTCTTATGTTCGAGGGTTGAGAAATCATTTTTTCCCAAACCTTATTTACCTAGGCATGAATACCATTTTAATACTAATTTGAGCATGTGAAAAATTGCATCACTTAAGTGATTTCCCATCGCTATCCTCAAGTGCATTATGGATTGACTATCCCTCATCAACTTTATTTCAATGATGAGTGACACACTAGTATTTCCTTCATATCGCTAGCTCTCTTCACATCATGGATTGATAAATGTCTATTGAAAAGAAAGTAGTAATGAGTGGTTGACGTCGATCAGGGGTGGAGGTTGTCTAATCAAACATAATTCAATCAACTTTGACCAACTTTTCCACTATGGGAATCCTAACTTGGTGTTTGTTCACATATTCATCAATCTTTCTTGTAGCATTCAAACCTAGTTTCTTGAGAATGTATTTTAGAGAAGGCATCAAACCCACAAACCATTCACCATATTAGATACCCATTAGACACCTTTACACATATTCAATTTGTGGCTAGGGTTACTTTGGAATAAAGCCTCCAAATTTTGACTGTCTCACAACAATTAGGCCAAATTAGGTCACTTTTACAAAGCAAGTCTATGGTCTTCAAAAATAAAAATTCCAAACTCTACTCTAGGACTTTCAACATGTCATATGAAGTCAGAAACAACAACTTGTGTCAATTGAAACACCCACAGATTCACCAAACTACCAAAACCTTACTTAGGCCTATTTAGGCTTGTTCACACATGGGTATATTGATTCTATATACTCCCAACCTCATTTACCTTAACCAACACCCCAAACACACTTAATAAGGTCTACCAATGCTCACCCAACCATTCCCCACACTTTATCTTTGCTTCTTTATCAAACCCTAGCCCCTAGCCATCCTTTCATGCCTAAAACATGGTGATTTCTATCTAGGGCATCAACAAAACCTCTTCAAATATTATCCCCTACTCTTGAAACCCTCAAAAACAAGAAATAAAACCTATCTAACACCATAGCATTGATTTACAGAGATTCCCATTGGTGGAATGGTCTTTTATTCCATTTTTACACTCTCAAACCCTCAAAACAAGATTTCAAAGGGTTTCAAGGCTGCTCTAAGAAAAAATGCAATAAAATCCTTTAAACTCAATGAAAAATTATAAGACAAAGAAAAAAATGAAGATAATTCGGTCCTCCATCAGTTCGAGTTCTTAAAATATTACTCTTTGGCCGTACCAGACCGTATAAGAGCCCGTAGCAACAGATTTAATGAATAAAACACATAAATAGAACTTTTATTATGTTTCAATCTTCAAATCGACTCCTAGAACCTTGCTTTGACCCTTACATGGTGCATTTAAGCCTTACACATCAAAAACCAACTAACACAATTGACTCTAATAACCTTTTGAACTTCTTGACTGTTGAACTTCCCATTCTTGCATTTTAGCATTTTTGTACATGACAACATTTGCAAGATTGACACTTTTGACAACCCACCTATCTATCACACCTAGCAATCTAACAATGACTTAAATACATTCAACATCTTCCAAATATAACCTTATTACAAAGAAAAACCAAACATCAATCCAAAATGACAAAATTGCCTCATGGAGGCAAGAGATCAAACGAGTGCTCTTACACCAGTGATGGACTATCTTTCTTTGCATCATGCCTTGCCTTCGTATCGCTACAAGCTCATCACTGCTAAATTCATTCTCATAATGTGTGATGGCTTATATGTCCCTTCACATCACATGGACTCTTTGCATCACTATGTCATGTTGAAAGGATTAGGTCAATGCATGATGTGCGATAAATGACCCAGATTTAAAGATGGTGATCAGATGGTCATCACTAGCTTCTAGTGCATCATAGTTATAAATATGAGAGTTGAGGGAATTTTTGTGATGAATGTTGAAGGTATAAATAAAGGAATATTCTCTGCTAGGCATCATCATATCGCTAGCCTCCTTCACATCATGGTTATGATCCAAAGTAATAAAAGCCTTTGCATGATGAACAATGAAGGAAGGTTATCTTCATCAGAGGGAGTGATGTATATCAGAGGGAGCTAGACGATGGTCCCTTTGACATCTTGATGGATTGGTGATGACGGTGGATGATGAATGCTGAGGTGATAGGTGTCTTAGTGGGCTAGATGTTTTGTTTTTCTTTGTATGGTTTCAATGGCTCAAATTCAATGGAGAGGATCTATCAGTTATCATGTGCATCATTCACATCACTTTTGTGAATGATGCTTCCTAGGTGCTTCTTGTGATGTGTGATGGTGGTGTCTTGGTGGGTCTAGGTTCAATACACGATGAAGTGATTGTGTGACACACATCCCAGGAAATATGTGGCATATTTTCATTACATCACATGCATCCTATGCATTGCAAATTGTTTTCTTATACTCTTGAGGAGATCAACAATGTATTAAGGCTATGCAATAGCCATTGATCTTGATTATTTTGTGATCAATGATCACATTTTAAAGTTCATTTGGAGATCTGATCTCATATGTCCATCTCCAATCCAATGGCCAACATTCAAACTTCAATGGTCAATTGCTCCTATTTGTAGCAGATTTGTAGAAGTTATTGTTTAGCAACAAACTCAGTTGTTGGATCAAATTTGATTGACTATGGGTCAAATTTTCATGCTTTTTCAACACTGTATTGGTTGTTGGTCAGTTCCATTACTCCTTGAGTATTGTAGATGCTATATTCTCTTGTTAGGGTATGTTAGTCTAATATTTTGCTACAAATTTCATGGGTGCCCATTCCTACATTCATATGAATCATCATTTTGGGGCTTGTTCAAGTTGATAGATCCTTTATGGCTAGTATGTTGCTCTATGTAAGCGTATTTCAAATCTTTTAATCTAATTGGAGTTCATCTTTCTATAACCTTAGTTAAGTTAGGGTTAAGGTTTTGATTTCAAATCTTGGTTATGCTTGAACCTATAAAGTAGGGGGACCAACCACACCAAGGCTCCAGGTCATAGAGAGCTGAGATCAAAAGGCTTCCCTATCTTACCTCAAGCTAAGCAAGTGTTTAGGGAAAGGATAGAGAATGAAGAGAACTCTCAAGTGATTCTATCACTCTATAGATCCAAAAATATGAATGGGGCTAGACGAGCTACTTTCTAGAATCTGAACTGCACCTCAGGTAGCTCTTTTCTTGAGGATGGCAGCATGAGTCAAGGATGACAATGCGATGCACTAGCGTCTCTCTAGTGTGCTAGTGTTCATACAAGCAAAAAGTGTGAAATATAGTGCAATAAATGAGAAAACCTACTAACTATCTAGCTAACTAAATTTAATGAAATGAATAGAATGATAAAATACAAGAAAGAACTATATAAATGGTAAATAAGGTAGATGAAAGTAAGGGTGACAAAAACCAACTCACTGAAGGTCTAGTTTGCTAGCAAGCTCCACACACATGTACACCTACACAAAACCAAGAAGGAAAAAATGTTGGGGATGTATAGGGGTTTGCCTTAATCAAACCCCCTCTTTGGTGTTTTCATCTCCATGGAAAACCAAGAAAGCCACAAAGTAAAAAATGTGATAAAGGAAAGAAGAATATAGAACACTACAAAAGATACAATGCTACTATATCAAACCACAACAAGAAAGGATAGTGATGCAATACAACCTCCACCTAAAGGAACTCAAGGCTAATGAAGGGAGAATGCAAGACACTGAGCTTGGAAACTTTGACATGGCCGTAGTGGTGATGGAGGGAGGTCTTACAAGACTCCAAACTCAGCTTCTATGGTAACACAACATGCATGAAAATGAAGTTGATGGATTAACAAGCTACTATAATGCTCAAGGAATTATATGATAATGCTCAAGAGACCAAGTGAATGGCTAGAATTGTGAAGAAGACGAGATAGATTGCTAAAGAGATGAAGTGATAGTGAAAATTATGCATTTTAAGAGATATTATGAGGGAGAGATCCATTTTCAAGCCGACTGGTCGACATAGAGTTGTTACACTTTATTCCCAATGGAGAACATAACATCCATGCAGACACTAGAGGAAAAAATCTATTAGGGATGGTAGTGCATTGCATAAATGTTCATGCGGTATGCTTGCATTCCTGACAAATATTCCCCCATCAACACAAAAAATAGGTGCCAAGTGGATGCGAGGCAGATGGGTGATGTAGAATTTCACATTCGGATTTTATTTCCTAAGGTGGAAGGATGCAAAAGGGGAATTTACACAAGGGGTGAAAATTTTCTCCTATACATTTTTCCCCCACTTTAGCGAGCATGAGTGTCAATAAGTGTTCGGTAAAGTAGGTCGAAGAGTTTAGAAATGTATACCTAAACCATTGAGGAAGAAGACCACTATTTGGTGAGCTCAAAAGTGTAGGGCGAGAAAATAACTTTATAGGTACTCTCTTCTAAGGAGGTTTGAACAAAGGACTACAGTGTACACTGAAGGCCTATAGACCAATGATGGACAAATCCATAGGATGCAAGTGCTTCATAGACCCTTAGACCTGAAAATAAGGTGCTCCCTAGGTAATCTCTCCCAAAGGAAGCCCAATGTAAGTGGAATCCACAAAGTCGTACTGGAAAGCAGCTTCATAGGTGCACCTACAAAGCACATGTTAATCTATAGATTAAATATGTTAGAAAAAAAAAAGCAGCCACATAGACAAGCAAGTAGATAGTCATGCAGATAGTCAAAAAATTGAAGAAAGAGCTTTCAAAGGGGTCCCTCGGGAACCCTTCAAAAGAAGAGGGGTCCACTCAGGGGACATACTATTTAAAAGTGAGAGAGCATTTTTCGCAAATCAATTCAATATCAAGGAATCCTTTCGAAAGATGTTCACTTCATCAATGAATTTGAAAGAAAGAAAATTCCCCCTCGTGAGGGGAAGGTCGAGAATTATCTCACAATTTTTTTTTCTCCCTCATCGGAGGAAAGTTCTTCAAGTTCTTTCTTTGCGAACCCATGATGAAGGAAACATGTTCTGCTGAGGGTCCTTATTAAGAATATGTTTTTTGAAAAATGTTTTAATTTTTTTTTGAGAAAATATTCATTGGCCATTGAATGCATTTTTTGAAAATAAAAGTTGACATGATAGTCCCCCCTTAGGATGGTGCATGCTAAACACAGAGGCATGTGACATCCTAAGGAGAGAAAAACAAGAATGAAAAAGTGATTTTGTGGCCCATGAAACATAGAGAGATCTCACCATGGTAATGTTGTCACACACATGAGGGACAAAACATAGGTATGACAACATCACAAAGAAAGCACAAAAGATAAGAGAGAAACAATGTAAAGGAAAATAACAACATTATGAACAAAGGACACAAGGGCGATCTGATATTTTGGGGTTAGAGTTGCTCATAAATATATATAAGTATAATAATAGTATATTAGTGAATTATCATCAACCCTCTACTATATCAAACCATATGAAGAATGCACGAGAAGACAAAATAAAAAATAAAAAATTAGGTCAACATGGAAGGGAAGCCTAAATTCACCCAACACTTTACATGATCCCCAATTGTCAAAAATCAATACAATAATAGAGGAAGAATGATGCCACAAATAGAGGAATTTTTGCAACACATAATCACTCCTGTATCCAAGCACCTATGAGGGTGATAAGGGTCATCCAGGAACACATAACACAAGCATAGGGGAACACAAACACACACACACACACTACACTACAGATAAAGAAGAGGCACCCCCTAACACTCATCAACCAAGAGGTCATCAGCCTCCTAATCTATATCATTATATGGGGAAGGTGGATGATCTTGAGAGGGCAGAATATCAAGGTGGGAACCCTCTGACCCTCCTGCAACAAGAGCTAAGGAAGATGGCCCCATGAGGTCTTCTCCACTTAGTTCCTATGGAGAAAAGCTCAGTGACTTCACAAAGATTGTTGAAAGGGCTGGGACCTCATCCAAAGAGTTAAACATTTAATTCACCAAAGTGCCATGTTTTTCCTCAACAAATGAGGGAGGACTAGGTGGCTGAGATTCCTTGCTAGGCTCACTGAGTGACTCAGGAGCAGTGAGAAACTCAGGGGATGTTAGAACTTCTTCCATCACTAGGATGAAACATGCTAACATAGGACCACCCTCTAAAGAAGGTGGAATCCTCTTATTCCTCCCATTATTGGAGGGGCCAAACCCCATCTTTCGCTTCATTGGAGGATGCGAGATCCCCATGGATGAGCCATAAGGTGCGGAGGAGGAGGAGAAAACCATGATGGAAACCACTGAGGTGTTCAACATGTCTATGGGTTTCAAGAATGGTGAGATGTTTGGGAGGGACATCAAGAGAGGAGGCTTGACCAACAAAGCAATAAACACATGCACCTTTTTAGGGTCAGGGGTGTTTATATTCACAGTAGGAGCCAAAAGTAGCACTGAGGCTGATTGAATTGAAGTAGAGGGTATGGGAGAGGAGGACACAGTAGCAGGCCCTAAAATAGGGGTGATCAAATCCCCTTCCTTCCTCTACAAAGTAGCCTTCTTAGCCGCCAGATCCTTTCACCAATGATTGCGCTCACATGCAAGGTAGTTCCTGCAACTCTAGGAGTTGAGATGGAACAAAAGGCTCTTGCTCGACCATCAGAGTGTCCATCACAACCATTTTTGGTAGAGGGAGAGACTCCTAGATGGGATCAGGAGGGAGAGACTAAGAAGTGGTTGAAGAAACATCAAAGGTAGTTGGCTCTAATGCCTCAATGGTGAGCCTCTTCTCTACCTTGGGAGCAAGAGTGGTAGGAGGCCGAGACATAGAGGAATCCCCATGGGAAACCTTCCTCTTACCATATAGGTAGGACCAATGTCCAAGAGGCAAAGTAGGAAGATTAAATATTTGAATCTTGTATTTACGCCAATCAGGTACCATCAGACTTCTTATGCAAAATCTAGGAGTAGTCATCCAAAACTCCTCTTTAGGAAGGAGGGAAAAAGTGCCACCCTGAGGATGGGAAGGCCTCCCCTTTCCCTTATGAGAGGAGGAGACAACTTGGTTTTGGACTATCAGAGGAGTCACTTTCAACTATCTTTTGCCTCCTATTTTATACTTCATGTAGTTTCGATAAAGTAGGCCCGTTCTAGGAGGGAGCAGACCAACCAGAGTGGACCAAAAATGATCCAAGGAGTAACCCCCATGGGATACCAATGGCTAGTATCTAGTGTTGTGCATGACATGTATGACACCTTTGTGGGAGAAATTTAAGCAATTATGAATAACATAAGTGATTCCATTCATGGAAGCTAGCAACGGGATGCCCAACTTCACCCTGAATAGATCAAATTCTAGAATGACATCAAAATTTGTATCCACAGACCTAGGTCCAACTAGGACAAAAAGAGTTATAGAGCCATATGGCTTAAGAGAGAGACTATCGTGGATATGTATGGTAGACTTTGTTTCTTCATATTCCTCCCTTTGTATTGAATTTAACCATAATGTCTCCTCCGTAATAACATTTACTCAGCTCTCGGGTGAAGTAGGACTCCTGTCACAATGTTCCCATTGAGGCAAGTAGGAATATATAGAGGAGAGGGATTATTATTCAAAGGAAAGTCCTGTGAGGTGAATGTCACATCTAGTGAACTAGTCAAAGGTTGTTGGGTAGGAGTAATCAAGACCATGTTTACATAAGTTGATGGTTGGGGAGAAGCATCAGAGGGGTCAATAATCAAGTTCATAGAATGAGATGAAAATGGGTCTGTGTAAATCTACAACTCGCTATTGGCCTTCACTACTGACTTATTCATGTTTTGTTTCTTCCCATTGAGACAAATGGTACCGTCATCGATGTGATCTTGTAGCTCATGACGCAGGTGCATACAACACTCGGTATCATGCTTGTTAATATGATGGTACTGAAAAAAAGCATTCACATCATACCAAGCAAGATAAGGTTCCCTTAGAGGTCTAGGGTTTTCCAAAGTTATGATCTTATCCTTCAACAACTTTTGCAAAATGGAAGAATAGGATTCTTCTCACTTTGTAAAATTCCTATTGTGTCTAAGGTCATGATCATTAGTCGCGGTGACTATATTCACAATAGCTTTTCCTTTTCCTAAGATAGATAAATTAGACTTTCCTTTTGAATGGGAGCATGAGGAAGATCCCCCAAATTGAATTACCATTTCCTAATAATCTCGCAACGTAGCACATAGATGTACAAAGGAAGGGTATTTCATTAGGGAAAACTTCTCCTACCAAGTTCACTGCAAGTTGCCTATGGACACATTTTACACATTAGAGTTGGGCAGTTGGTACGAGATTTGTGAAAAGAGAACTTCGTATTATGCTATGAAGTCAATTATCTTCTCGTTATCTCCCTACTTACATCAGAAGAAGTATGAGAAGGTCATCTTTAGACTAATATTAGCCTAGAATTGATGGACAAACTAATTCACAAGATGATCAAATGAGAATATAGAATTATCAAGCAAGGAATAGTACCACTCAAGTGCTATATCCTTGAGATACCAAGGAAATATTTTTTCCATCAAAGCATCATGATGAAAGAAATCTGTACACATGGCATTGAAAGCTAGCACATGTGTCTTCAGATCTCCTTTACCGCCATAATTTTCAAACTTAGGAATCTCCATCCCCAATGAGAATGAAGTACTCAAGACTACCAACAACAATGGACTATGTCAGAAGAAAGGTTGGAATATTGGTTGTGTGGAGGCTTGAGAGAGGCTCACTAACTAGTTTTTCATTCAACCCATGTTTTGAAGAAGAGCATTCAGAATAGGGCTAGAGGATGATAAATACCCAGTGGAACTTCTAGAACCACTACCACTAGAACCACCTCAAGAGCCACCTCTAGAGCCACTCCCATGACCACCTTTAGAGCCACCACCACTAGTGGGACCTCCACTACCGAAACCATGACCACCATGGCCTCCACTAGAGCCACCTTCACCAGTGCCACCCCCACTACCAAAGCCACCACCAATCATTCCACCAGAGCCCCCACTACCAGGAGTAGTAGAAGGGGTGAAGATGAAACCAAGGGGTCTTATACTCACCTTGATAGTAGGAGGATTTTTAGAAGCAGAGGAAACACTAATCGAAGGGCTTGTTTGATCCATGCATACAGACATGATAGGCATTGATATGCCTATCTATCTCTCATAGGCATTGATCACCTCTCCTCGAGTAATACTTGATCTAGTCTTATATGAGGGGATATAGGCTTCAATTAGATTGGTAATGACTCGTAAGAACTCTATTCCTATTCGATCCTTTCCTAATAGATATCTCACCTCGCTAGAAAGTCTAGTTTCTCTCACCATGTTCGGTGCTTTTCCAAATGATTCACAAGGCCTGACGATTTGTTATCCAATTCCAAAAGGTTTTCCATAGGGATATGCACAACATCATTCTCATCCATGAAGAAAGCCGTATGGGATGCTGGAGGGGTAGGAGCACAATGGTATCATCTATGAAACCCATCTCGTTAGTGAAACCTATAGGAAAACCAATAGTAAAGTTAGTAGCTAGACTAGTGGAAAAACTGGTAGTGAAACTGGAAGTGACCTTTTCCTTTTTCATTGGTAAGTGTCACACACTCCTAACAACGTACCTAAAAGTTATGGAATGGGTTGTGATACTCATAAACCTTCACAACACTCAGGTTTACCATAGTCACCAGAGGCGAAGGAAAAATTCTCAACACAAACAAATAGATAGACGTTGTTCACATCGGGTTCACCAAAATGCAAGGTAGGGGGACCAACCACACCAAGGCTCCAGGTCATGGAGAGCCAAGAGCAAAGGGCTTCCCTATCTTACCTCAAGATAAGTGGGTTTTTAGTGCAAGGATAGAGAATGAAGAGCAATCTCAAGTGCTTCTATCACTCTATAGATCCAAAAACCTAAATGGGGCTAGATAAGCTAGTTTTTGGAATTTGAACTACACCTCAAACAACTCTCTACTCGAAGATGACAGTGCAATGCGCTGGCATGTTTCTAATGCACTGGCGTTCGTATGACCAAAAAGTGTGAAATAAAATGCATTAAATGAGAAAACCTACTAATTGTCTAGCTAACTAAATTTAACGAAATAAACAAAATAATAAAATATGAGAAATAACTATATAAATGGTAAAGAAGGTAGATGAAAGTAAGGGTGACAGAGACCAACTTACTGAAGGTCTAGTTTTCTAGCAAGATCCATGCACATGTACACCTACACATACAAGAAGGGAAAAATGTTTGGGATGTATAGGAGTTTGCCTATGTTAAACCCCCACTTTGGTGTTTCCACCTCCATAGACAACTAGGAAAGCCACAAAGTAAAAAATGTGATAAAGGAAAGAAGAATATCAAACACTACAAAAGATAAAATATTGCTACTCTATCAAACCATGACAAGAAATGATAGTGAAGCAATATGACCTCCACTAAAAGGAACTCAAGGCCAATGAAGGGAGAATGCAAGACAATGTGCTTGGAAAAGTTGATACGACCATATTGGTGATAAAGGGAGGTCTCCCAAGACTCCAAACTCGTAGCTTCTATGGTAACACAACACATATGAAAATGCAGTTGATGGAGTAACAAGGTACTGTAATGCTCAAGGAATTATATGAAAATGCTCAAGAGGCCAAGTGAATGGCTAGAATTGTGAAGAAGATGAGATATATTGCTAAAGAGATGAAGTGATAGTGAAAATTATGCATTTGAAGAGAGATTAGGAGGGAGAGAGCCATTTTCGGGCCAACTGGTCAACCAAGAGGCATTATGCTTCATACCGAATGGAGAATGTAACATTCTTGCAAACACTAGAGGCAAGAATCTGTCAAGGATGGTAGAATTTCACACAAATTTTCATGCATCGTACTCATGTCCCTAACAAATATTCCCCCACTGATACAAAAAATAGGTGCAAAGTGGATGTGAGGTAGATGGGTGATGTGAGATTTCACATTCGGGTTTGATTTTCCAAGGTGGAGGGATGCAAAATGGGATTTTACACAAGAGGTGAAAATTTTCTCATATACAGAGCCATAAAGAAAAATATTGTATCATTATTATGGATAGTTCCTCTAGCCCCTCTAGGATTTTTCTTTTGCAAACCCGCAACTCTTGCATTCTACCATCATAAAGGTTACTTCAAGATTTATGTCAATAAAATTCAACTATTATCACCATTACCTCTTGCATGTTTGACTAAAATTCATTTATATTCATATCTGAGTTGGTTTTTTAGTTGTTTCTTTAACATATTATGCTATTCTGAAGTAGGAAGGAATAGACTCTAAATTTAGTGTATCATCTTCTTTCACATTTCATGTCTCCTTCTACCCCTTTTCCGTTGTGATATGTTAGAGTAGGTTAACATTAAGACTTTCATGTGTTGGGTTAGGCCAACACATTTACACTTAGTTTGGAAAAGGAATCCGGTCTTCTCTGGAGACTTGACCTCAATTTGCAAGGTCCCACACCTTGAGGTCATTTCCATTGAGTCATTAGAAAATTGAACTCTTTGTTTAGTAGGGTGCAGTTTTATGTGATAACAGTTTTTGGCATACCCGGTGACACTCAAGCAAGAAAATTCATTTCATTTGGTTTAGAGAACGGTGCCGCTCTCAACATTCTAGCCTTGAAGAGGCTCTTAAATAGGTACCTAACACTTTGTGGTCAAGGGAGGACTCTACGTATGAACTGGTGACTTTGCTATTACTCGGAACTCCTAGTTCAAGATGTGACCTACAAGTTCATGCCAAGGATTCATACAAGATCATCTTTTAGAGGTGATTTTCAATATATCTAACTCTCTTTTTCTACTTATAGAAGAAGAAATAGATAATCTTTTCCACCTATAAGAAGGAATAGAAGTTCAAGTCCTTCTTATAGAGCTTAATCTACACCACATGTGGGTAGATTATTCTAGACTAAAACACCTGCCACCCATATAAATAGGAAATTATTCTACATGGCTTTACCTAGAAATCAACCCTTTGTATCTTTGACTGGTGGTAGCCCTTTAATTTTGGCTCAAAATAATGATATACCAATCAATGCCTTGAAAAGTATTCCTTATTTTACTAGTGCAACATCTATAAATCCAGAAGAACACATCATAGATGTGGTAAACATAGGCTCAATGCATGATGTTACAGAAGACAATGTGGCTGTTAGATTCCTTTCCACTTCTCTTAAGGGAAAAGCTCTGCAATGGTAGAAAGGTCTACCTCCCAACTCCATTCACAATTGGGATGAATTAGGGGAGAAGTTATGCAATAATTTTGAAGATAAAAGTGACCATTTGTCCCTGGCAGAACAACCAACCACAATTTAAAGAGCACCTCATGAATTCATGGTTGATTTTAACTACAGATTCCAAAATACAGGATAGAATTCTTGTTTTGGTCAAGCCTTCTCCCGAGCATGCTTTCCTATACTTCTTAAGAGCTCTTAATAGTTATATTTCTATTATGATTCAATCAATTGGAGGTCACACCTTACCCGGTGCATATGATGTTGCCATAAGGGAAAAAAATTGTTTAATTTAGGTTGGCAAGATAGCTTCTAGGCCACGAATGCATTTATTTCCAAATATTCCTTCATAGTCAATGTTGGCCACTATTCTAGTGGCTCCTACTCCAGTGGCTTCCATGATCCAACCTTTTGATTCTATTGCACTTCCAGAAGATTGGGGCACCTTGCTCTGAAATATAAAAAATAGTTGATAACATTGGATATGTTGGCAACACAAGGGAAAACAACTGAGAGGGGGGCTGAATCAGTTGTCATAGAGTTTCAAACTTATTAAACTTATTAACCCTTATTCTCAAATCTGATTAATAACAATGAAAGCATGAATCAACAACACATCAGAAACACACATAACACCAAGATTCTTGTGTGGAAACCCGGTTAAGGGAAAAAACCATAGTGGAGGTTAATCCACAAGTTATACCCTATTAAAAGTATATGAAGAATAAATGGGGAATGCACATGCATTTAGGCACATTGCCTAGAACTCACTGCTCAAAAGAAGACTCACAGTATTACAAAAAATATTCACATTAAATCCATCTAAAGAATTTGAATTGAGAAAGTAGCATCTGCTAATGCCTGAGTACAATTCTGGTTAAGCACATGAACACTTCTTCACTCTTCTTCACACTCTACTCTACTTTCAAATGATCTAAACCTTTTAACATAGTACAAACACACTTTGCATCACACACCCTTCTCAAATGAAGAAACAATCACTTATATATTTGCAACAAGAAATTACATCACTATATGTTGGCTTCAACAAAATAATAGAATGAATACAAACTGTCGACCCAAAACAATAAAGATTATTTATGTGAATCAACCAAGGTCAGCCACAACATAGTAGAGACCCAAAATAATGTCCTCAAACACAAAACACCTTCAAAGATTCTTCCTCGAAGATCCACAACACGCTTCAATCACCTTGTCAGACATGAACATGAAAAACATGAACACGCAAGAGAAAATATTGGATCACAAGCACAATGATCAATGTGGATGTGCAACACATATAATATGATCTAGAAAAGTCCATGAACACCACAGTAACATACACAACTCAAATTACCAGAATCACATTATCTTCTTCCATGAACACCATTTACAGTAACAAAATAACTGTCAAAATACAAAAACTCATAGCTTGCTAAAATCTTCATGCACACCTCTAAAAATTTCAGTGAATAAACTAGATGGGCTTGAAAAAAAACCCTTTAATCTGCAACTTCTCACTATCAACATATTGAACTTTCCATCATATTGATCTTCACTACTTCACAAACAACTTGTAAATTATTTTATTACAATTTTCTCAATATCCTCAACATATACAATCTTAAAGACATTTATGCTAATAGTGTTGACATCAATGAAAAACACATATCAACAACTCAACCACAACATCCAACAATCTCCCCCTTTGGAATTGATGGAAACACATCATGTGGAAAACAACATCAACACAACTAACTCTTCTCCAACAATTTCCCCTTTTCAAATTAGTCTTCTCCCCCTTAGTTCTCCAAGATTTTTTCACATTCTTCTTCTCCCCAATTTACATCAATGACAAAGATACACAAGCTTTGAACCACATATCTGAATCATCTGACTACTCCCTATGAGTAGCAACCACCACAACATCAATCTAGATCAAGATATGATTGTGAATGCATAGACTAATGCAAAGACTACACATCTTAGTTATGATTAGGAGGGGGTAATCACCCCTAACTTCCCTCTGAGGTACTCAAAAGTGTCCTTAGGTAATGGCTTAGTAAAGATGTCAGGTCTAGTCTGAGTCAAATAAAGCAATCCACCAATCATTGATCTATATCTAGTCTGATTTTCCTTCGGAGAATCTTCCTCTGTTGTCAACTTACATCCGGTCACCATGGGTGTATCGACTAGCTTTGAATCTTACATACGAAACTTCTTTAGTAGTTCTCTCACATACTTGGACTGAGATATACAGATCCCTTTATCTAACTAAGTAATTTGCAATCCCAAAAAGAATTTCAACTCTCCAATCATTGACATCTCAAAATCATTCTACATCTCATTGGAAAACTTCATTCACAAATCATCATCTCCTCCAAAACTAATATCATCAACAAAGACTTCCACAAACAAATCTTTATCATTATCAATCTTGAAATATAGATTACTATCAATAGATACTTACCCAATCTATCATACCAAGCTCTAGGGGCTTGCTTGAGTCCATACAATGCTTTCTTCAACTGACACACCATATCTCCCTGATCAGTCAATTGAAATCCATCAGGTTGCTCAATGTACACTTTTTCTTCCAATTCGCCATTTAGAAATGTTGACTTGACATCCATTTGATAAACTTTGTAGTTTTTGTAAGGATCATAGGAAAGAAACAGTCTCACAACTTCAATTATAGCAACAGGAGAATTTTTTTCTTTAAAGTCAATTCCTTCTATCTAAGAGTATCCTTTTCACACCAATCTTGCTTTGTTATTGATAACTTCACCTTGTTCATTCAACTTGTTTCTAAAAACCCATTTAGTTACAATTACATTTTTGTCCTTAGGTCTAGGAACAAGAATCCATGTATTATTGTTCTCAATTTTCTGTAGTTCTTCTTTCATTGCTTCAATCCAATGTTCATCTTTGCATGCTTCATTGAAATTACTTGGCTCAGTCTTTGAAATTAAATAGTATTCTTTTGCAATTCTTCTTCTAGTCTGGACACCTTTGTTCTTATCACCTATAATCTAATTTTTTGAATGATTTAATCTCACATACCTTGGATTCTTAGAATGTTCTTGAGTTTCAGGCTCTAGTGATCTATCTTTTGTACTTTCACTATTCTCTCCTTCTTCTTGTTCTTCTTGATTCACTAGAATGATCTAAACTCGATTTGAAGTCTAACTCTTGTTTGTACTATCATTCTGATCATCAAAATCATATCCACAAGTTCTAGAGGGTCTATCAATGTCTTCATCAACCTTAACATTTGCACTTTCAACTATTTTCTTCAATCTCTTGTTGTAGCACCAATAGGCCTTACTCTTAGTAGAATAACCAAGAAATATTCCTTCATCACTTCCAACATCAAAATTTCTTATATCTTCATCTCCCTTGATATAGCATTTACTCCCAAAGATTTTTAAATATCTAATAGTAGGCTTATGACCAAACCATAGCTCAAAAGGAGTCTTACCAGTATTACCTTTGATTTGTACCCAATTGATGATATAAATAGCAGTACTTATAGCTTCTCTCCAATGGATATGAGGGACATTTGCTTCCAGCATCATAGTTCTAGCAACATCTTGAACTATCCTATTCTTCCTTTCCACAACTCCATTTTGTTGAGGGGTCCACAGTGCAGATAATTGTCTCTTTATCCCATGTTCTTTACAAAAGTATTAAACTCACCGGAAGTGAATTCACCACCTCTATTTGATCTCAAACATTTAATATTCATACCTATCTCTATCTCAACCATAGCCTTAAAGATCTTGAACTTTTCTAAAGCTTTAGATTTCCCCCTTAAGAAAGTAACCCACATCATCCTAGAGTAATCATCAATAAGCAACATGAAGTACCTATAACCTTGTAAGCTTCCGATTCTAGCAGGACCACACAAGTCAATATGCACAAGCTCCAATAATTCATTTGAACAATGTTGTTTGCTCCGAAATTAATTTCTAGTTTTTTTTCCTAACTGACATTCCTTGCATATGGCATTAGTAGGCTTCACCAACTTAGGAAGATCTCTAACAACCTATGAGGAACTTATCTTGATAATATTGTCAAAGTTTACATGAAACATTATTCTATGCCACAACCAACTTTCATCAACTTGAGCAATCATACAACTTTTACTAGCAACATTCAGATGAAAGATGTTACCTTTTGTTTTAGTACCTGAAGTAATCACATTTCTAGAACTTCCCAATATGCTACACTTTCCATCTTTGAATTGAAGATTGTATCCCTTATCAACCATCTGTCCAACACTCAAAATATTATACTTCAAACCTTCAACACAAAGAACATCATCAGTATTATGCTTACCATCAAAATAAATACATCCTTTTCCATAGATTATACCACCATTATTATCACCAAATATTACAACACCACCATCATACTTCTCCACACTTACAAATTTACTTTTATCACCTGTCATGTGATGTGAACATCCACTGTAAATTACTCATTCATCTTTTTCTTCAACTCGAGAAGCTAGGGCTTTCTCCACATTTGTACAACTAGAAGATTCAATAGACACATGCTTATTTTCCTTGATAGAAATAAACACAAACTCATCTTCACTTGCATTCCATTTATCAGATTCATCATCTATCACACCTTCATTAGCAACATTATAACACTTCTTTTGAAATTTAGGCTTGTAAGGTCTTGGCTTGGGAACTCTTTCTGGACACCTTGATGCAAAATGACCTTTTTTATTGCAAGAAATTTTTTTTATAGGAAGCTTTCTTTTATACTTACCTTCTCCTCTGGCTTCCTTTTTGACAATAAGTTCTTCAAGCTTATTCAATTCTCTTTTTTCTTCTTCAACTTGTCTCATTTCTTCCTCATACCTAAATACCTTTCTAGAAGAACTTTCACTCGGATCATATCTCTACTTGTCTCTCCCAGAAGTAGTAGCTTTAAATGCAGATTGTATCTTTGGAAGGGCATCACTAAATTCACTCAACTCAAAAGCAGCAAGTTTACCAATCAACATATCTCTAGTTATATTTGTCACAGTTTAGAGCTCCTCAATGGATGTAGCTTTGATTTTTTATGTATCAAGAAAGAATCTAAGCACTTTAGCAACAATCTTTGATTCATCCACCTGTCCACCAGCACATCTATTTCTTGTAATGTTCCAGTAGGATTCACCAATGCATCTTGGATGACATTCCATTCGATTATTCCATAGAGAATAATTTGTTCCATCAAATCTCGAACTATCCTTCTTGTATGTCGCTATCTTAGATCACCTCAAGCTTTTAAAATTCTTCCAAGGAACCTACTCTGATACCAATTCTTGGCAACACAAGGGTAGACAACTAAGAGGGGGGGTGAATGAGTTGTCACAAAGTTTCAAACTTATTAAAATTATTAACCCTTATTCTTAGATCTGATTAATAATAGTGAAAGCATGAATTAACAGCACATCAGAAACACACATAACACCAAGATTTTGCATGGAAACCTGGTTAAGGGAAAAAACCATGGTGGAGGTTAATCCACAAGTTATACCTTGTTAAAAGTATAAGAAGAATAAATAAGGAATGCACATGTATTTAGAAACACTACCTAGAGCTCACTACTCAAAGGAAAACTCACCATCTTACAAAAATTATTCAGACTAAATCCATCTGAAGAATTTGAACTAAGAAAGTAACATCTGCTAATGCCTGAGTATAGTTTCGGTTAAGCACATGAACACTTCTTCACTCTTATTGACACTCTTCTCTACTTTTGAATGATATAAACCTTTTCACACATAGCACACACACACTTCACATTCCACACCCTTCTCAAATGAAGAAACAATCACTTATATATATCCACAACAAGAAATTACATCGCTATATGTCAACTTCAACAAAATAATAGAATGAATGCAAATTGTCAGCCCAAAACAATAAATATTATTTATGTGAATCAACCAAGGTCAACCAAAACATAGTAGAGACCCAAAATAATGTCCTCGAACACAAAACACCTTCAAATATTCTTCCTCAAAGATCCACAACACGCTTCAATCACCTTGTCAGCCATGGACATGAAAAACATGAACACACAAGAGAAAATATCAGATTGTGAGCACAATGATCAATGCAAACATGCAACACAACTACAACATGATCTAGAAACATCCATGAACACCACAATAAAATACACAACAACTTAGATTACCGAAATCACATTATCTTCTTCCATGAACACCATCTACAGTAATAGAATAATTGTCAGAATACAAAAACTCATAGCTTGCTCAAATTTTCATGTGCACCTCTAAAAATTTCAGTGAATAAAATAGATAGGCTTTAAAAAAAACCCTTTAATCCATGACTTCTCACTATCAACATACTGAACTTTCCATCATATTGATCTTCACTGCTTCACAGACAACCTGTAAAATATTTTAGTACAATTTTCTCAATATCATTGACATATATATTCTTAAAGACACTTCTGCTAATAGTGTTGACATCAATGAAAACCACATATCAGCAAATCAACCACAACATCCAATAGGATAGGCAATAAGCTCAGAACTATAGGCCTTATCAACCTCAAAATAAAGGTTATCAACAAAATAGGCCACTTTATCAAGGACAAAATTAGTGGAATCATACTAAGCCCATGAACAACATGCATACACCTACTACCAACAATCCTAAGGCTTTGATCATAGTACAAAATAATCTAGCCCAGGAGCAGGAGTGGTGTTACCCTTGCGAGCAAGCTCATAATCAAAATGCTTGCCAAAATGGAGATTTTGTGCAAACTTTAGTAGCTAAAAATGAAACCTCTACCTTAGAGTAGTAGATTGGCATAGGCCAAACAACTACTAGCAATCAAATTCATACACATGAGGACTTCTCATTTTTCATTTGGGGTCAAGAGGATTTTTGTAGTGTAAATCAAGCAAATATTGATGCAATAGCCCAAAATACAAGATCAACGAAAATAGCAATTGAGGGTGGTGCATCTTCCATGGTTGGAAAGTATTAGTATCTCAACAACCCCAACCAAGTGCAAGTTTTGGACCAACAGGTAGAACAAAAAAGGTTCCATAATCGAATAAACCTATTAATAGGCCTAAAAAAGTGGTGGAGCAACCTAAGATTGCACAAACAACAAGAATTTTTTTTGTTGTTCCAAAGGTTCCTTCTAAAGCTAGTAAGCTTCCTTTCAACATAGTGGAGCAAATGAAGAAAATCCAACCTTAATGTTACTATGTGGGAGGCTCTATCCATTCCATCAAAAAGGGATTTTCTACAACAAGATTTAAAGGAACATAAAAAAATGAGTGATGTACAAGAAAATGAGAAAACTACTCCATCAATCAGCTTGGTGCAACCCAAAGAAGAAGGGAATTCAAGAAAAATCAGCAAGCCACCTCCCTTCTATCTTTCTTTAATTATTGAGAATCATATAGTGCATAATTTTATGATAGACTCAAGGGAAAGTAGTTTAGACATGCCTATGGGGATTGCTGACATTCTTGGTATGAAGTATGAACTGGTGGCTATAAATTTTTTACAATTGGATGGTACTATTGTCAATACAATGGGAGTAATTAAGGATTTAAAGTTGTCCTTGCATGCATGTCATGGTTGTGATGTGTTGCAAGATATTTCAGTCATAGACCTCCTTGCTCATTTTTCCATTTTATTATCTAGAGATTTCAATGCTAAGATAGTGTTGCAAGTATGGATGTGATTGGTGGTGTTGTCATTAATGTTGTCATTGATGTCAACACAGATTTGTGTATTTTCCAACTGCATTTGAGAAAATTTGAGAAATAATGAAAGAAGAATTAAAAGTGTGTTCTGAGCGTGCTCTAGTATTGTGGTCCACATTTCTTCTATGTAGATCCTATGCCTATGCGAATCTGTAGGTGTGTTTATAAGCTTTAATGAATCATATATACTGAGTTTCAACTTCTGAGTTGATGGAGAGTAGAAGATATGTTTACTAGTGTGTGAATTGGTTTTCCAAAACTATTTGTTTGTGGACTAGGAGAAATGTTTTGGCTTCAGATCTTGTGGATCTGGGAGATGACTCTTTCTATTGGTTTTTTTGTTCTGAAAAAATTTCTCATGGTTTGGAATTCTGGAAGACCCGCTCCAGAGCTCTTATGTTTAATTGGCTGGTCTGGTTGGACTGGTGAAGAGTTATATGAAAATGAAGTTGGTTGTAACTATTACAGATGTATCTGAGATGTTCTCAAAGATGGTGAAATGACTGATGAAGTGTGTTGAGTAATTCATGTGTGATTATCTTTCTAGAGATGTGCATACTTCAAATATCATTGGTGTTTTCATTAGGTTTGTCCGACCTAGTGTTTACACACTACATTTGGCTTTTGCATCAATTTGAGAAAGCATGTGCAAGCTTCAATATTTTATTTGGGTCCTAGATTAAATATGTAATTGGTCCTCTCCCATTCCTATCCACCATGGGAATGTTGAGTAGTCAACCTAGTTTGAATTTGCAAATGAAATTGTATAGCCGACCTTGGATAATGTTCTTGAGGTTGAAGATGGTATAAAAGCAAGTTAAGTTGTAGCGAATTAGATATTGATCCATCCACAAGTCGAACAAGTGAGTGAAGTGTGCAAACAAGTGCGAAAAGTAGAGAGTGGAAGAGAGAATTAAGGCAACCATACTTTAAGGTGTTATATTTCTGAAAGTAGTGAGCTGATGGTATCTACAATCTTTTGATCAGGATGAGAATGTGTGGAACCCTAGTGGTGGATCTTCATTTATATATTTTTGTTTTTTTTGTAGGTAGTGAGCCTCCTTTCTGGATAGTGAGTCCTTCTCAAGGTAGTGAGCCCTTAATCTGGGTAGTGAGCCTTTGTATCCGGTATTGTATTACTACTATATTGTGAGTTAATCCTCACTGTGGTTTTTCCCTCATTCGGTTTTCCATGTAAATCTAGTGTCTCTGGTGTTTTCTTTCTATTATTTTCATTTCATGTGTTTACACTTAATAATAGATTGAAGTTAAGGTGAAAAGACTAAGTTTAAAAGTAAAGAGATTTGATACAACTAATTCACCCCCCCTCTTAGTTGTCTTGTGCATTTCAACAATTGGTATCAGAGCTATGGTTCCTCGGTGAAAATCATAACCACTTGAGGTAGATCAGATGGAACAAAAGTTGCAGCTTCCTATGTTTGATGGAGCTAATTATAGTGATGGGAAAGAGAAGATGAGAAGTTATCCGATTTCACTTAATTTCAACACCTAGAAAGCTATGGAGACAAAGTATGTGATACCAGTAGCTAGTCCTTCCACTACTGATGAAGTTGTAGCTTATGAAGACAATTAAAGAACAAGGTTTTCTATCTTCAGTGCTTTATCTAAAACTAAAAGAAAAATTTTTATTTCTCTACCTACTGCTCATGAAGTATGGACAAAGTTGAAAGACATTTATGAAGGGAATGATAGCGTAAAGTTGTCAAGGAAACTAACTGCTATGTGAAAATTTGAGAACTTGAGAATGGAAGATGGAGAAGACATTGCAAGCTATTATCAAAGAGTTGAACTTGTAGAAACAAAATCAAGAATCAAGGTGGTATCATGACAGATGAAGATATAATCAAAAAGATCTTGATGACCTTACTGCACAATTACAATGACAAAGTATTTTCACTTGAAGAATAGTATGATCCAAAGACATTTACTAAGGAGCATCTATTTGGTGTCCTGACTACATTTGAGATGAGAAAATTTGCAAGAGATAAGGAGAAGCCTGAAACAACCTTTAAATCAATGAAGATAGAAGATGATTTGGATGATGAAGATTCATAAGACTTAGAAGAAAAATTCACAAGGATATTGAAGAAAGGTATTGGTAAATACAAAGGTAAGTTGCCCTTTAAGTGTTTCAGTTGTGGAAATATTGGTCATTATGCATCAAGATTTCCTAATAGAGCTACACAAAAGAAGAATAATGATAATAATAATAATTACAAGGATAAAAAGGATAGGAAGTTCAAGAAGTTGTATTATGTTAAGGAAGATGCAAGAATTTATGATGATGAATCTGAACTTGAGGAAGATAAAGATGAATGTTTTTTTCTAGCCTTGGAAAAGAAAGTTGTACCTACTAACCATGGAGGATGCACAAAAGAATCTAGTCTGGAGTGTAAGAAGGATAAATCCAAAGGTACTCTGGTAACTAATTTTCATTCTAGACAAGATGAAGAATTTTGGGTGATTGACAGTGGATGTTCAAATCATATGACTGGAGATAAGAGTAAGTTTAGTAAACTTGAGAAGTATGATGGAGGAATAGTTATGTTTGGAGATGATTCTAGTGCTAATATTGTTGGAAAAGGAACAATTAGATTTGATGGAATTATGTTTATTATGTAAAGGGTTTAAGGCATAATCTCTTAAGTCTTGGACAAATGTGCAACAAAGGTTTTAAGCTTTTGTTTCAAGATAACATGTGTGAGATCAGTAAAGGATCCAAAACTGTGGTTGCAACTGGAAAAATAACTCTTGGGAACATCGATCAACTTAAAAGTGGAGATGGTCAGTATTTTGTTTCTCAGATTAATGAGAGTTGGCTCTAGCATCGGAGGATGGGACATGTGAATTTTGACAATTTGGTTAGGATCAGTTCTAGGGAAATTGTCAAAGATCTGCCTAGAATCATAAATCCTTCAAATTAAATCTATAGAAGTTGTCAGATGGGAAAACAAACAATAAATTGTTTTAAAGGAAAGGATCAATCATCTATCGGAATGCTGGAATTAATCCATACAGACCTCTATGGCCCTACAAGAAAAGGAAGCCTAAGTGGTGACAAGTACTTTATGCTCTTGATTGATGATTACTCTAGAATGACATGGGTTACATTTCTTAGAGAAAAGGATCAGGCTCTTGATAGATTCAAAGTTTGTAAGGAAAGAGTAGAAAATGAGGAAAACCTGAAAATCAAATGTTTAAGGTCTGATAGAGGTGGATAATTTACATCTGGTGAGTTCAATGCATTCTGTGAAGAACATGGCATAAAAAGACATTATTCTTCTCCTAGAACCCCTCAACAGAATGGTGTTTTGGAAAGAAAGAACTGAACTGTTCAAGAGGCTGCCAAAACTATGATGAAAGAAGAAAATGTTCTCATGTATATTGGAGAGAAGAAATCCACACTCCTGTTTACATTCTTAACAGAGTTCAAATCAGAGGTAACAATACTAAGACTCCTTATGAGTTATGGATTGGTAAGACTCCTACTATATAATACTTTAAGGTATTTGGAAGTAGATGCTATATTAGAAGAGATGAAGAAAATCTTGAAAATTTCGATGCTGGATGTGATGAAGGAATTTTCCTTGGATATGCAAATAACAACAAGGCTTACAGATGTTTTAATAAGAGACTGATGAAAATAATTAAAATTACTAATGTAAAGGTTGATGAAGCTATGTATAGACCAGTGGAAATAACTAAAGTTGAACCTAATGATCTAATATGTGTGCAAATACAAGAAGAAGAAAATGAAGAGAAAGAACAAAGTGATGAACAGGAAGAAACTTCAGAACCTATACCTAAGACTCCTAAATATGATTAGAAAAATATTCTGAAGGAATAGATAATAAGAGACAAAAGTGAAGGAGTGAAGACAAGAAGTAAAGTGGTTGAGGTAAAATTGTGTTTACTTTCTAAGATAGAACGTAAGATTGTAAATGAAGCATGTGATGATGAAAGCTGGGTTAGAGCAATTTAAGATGAACTACAATAGATAAAGACGAATGAGACATGGGAACTAGTCCCTAGACCTGCAAACAAGAATCTAATTGGTTCTAAATTGGTATTCAGAAACAAGATGAATGAAGATGGTGAGGTGGTAAGGAATAAAGCAAGACTTGTATGCAAAGGATATTCACAGGTTGAAGGAATAGATTTTGAAGAAACCTTTGCACTTGTAGCTAGAATGGAAGGAATTAAGATGTTCTTGGTATTTGCAACTCATAAAGACTTCAAAGTATATCAGATGGATGTCAAATCTGCATTTCTGAATGGAGAACTGGAAGAAGAAGTGTATATGGAGCAACCAGAAGGCTTTCAACTATCAGAAAAATGGGACATGGTTTTTAAACTAAAGAAGGCACTATATGGATTGAAGCAAGCTCCCAGAGCTTAGTATGCAAGACTAGATAAATACTTGACAAAGAAATAATTCAGAAAAGGGTCCACATACAACAATATTTACTTCAAGTTTCAGAAAGAAGAGATTCTAATAGTTATAGTGTATGTTGATGACATCATCTTTGGAGGAAATGAAGGTATGTGTAAAATATTTTTTGAAGAGATGCAAAAAGAATTTGAAATGTATATGATTGGTGAATTGAATTTCTTCCTTGGATTTCAAGTAAATCAAACTGACAAAGGGATATTCATTTCACAATCCAAGTATGTTAAAGAATTTCTAAAGAAGTTTGGAATGGCTGATCCAAATCAGTTTGTACCCCTATGGTAACTGGATGTAAGCTGAGTAATGATGATGAATCTGCTAAAGTTGATTAGAGCATGTGCAAATCCATGATTGGTGGACTATTGTATCTTATTGCTACTAGACCTGACATTATGCATGTAGTATGCTTAGTTGAAAGATTTCAAGCAGAACCGAAGGAAGCACACATTACAACTGTAAAGAGGATATTCATATATCTTAAAGGAACTCTAAACTATGGACTATGGTATTCGAAGGACAATGATTTCACATTGAATTCATATACTATGTAGACTGGTCTCATTATGTAGATGATTGGAAGAGTACAAGTGGTGGTGAATTCTTCCTTGGAGGAATATTAGTTTCATGGTTGAGCAAGAAGCAAGATTAAGTTTCTTTATCCACTGTAGAAGTAGAGTATATTATAGTAGCATCTTGCTATACACAGGTACTTCAGATGAAGAAAAATTTGATGGACATAGGTATGCTAAGTGATGAACCTATCTCTATATTTTTTGACAATACAAGTGCTATAAACGTTTCAAAGAATCCATTGATGCATTCTAGAACAAATCATATATCTATCAATTATCACTTCTTGAGGGAGAAGGTATTGATGAATGAAGTTAGACTTGAATATGTACCTACCAAAGAACAAGTTGTAGACATATTAACTAAGGCCCTTTTGAAGGATAATTTTGAGTATCTCAGAGAGAAGTTAGGGGTTACTTCCCCTCCTTCTTTGAACTAAGTGCACATGGAGGTGCATCAGTCCAAAAGATTCACAAACTCTCTTTATTCTGGACTGATGATTGTGGTCTACTCCTTAGGGGGAGTAGTGAAGTGCATTGTTGTAGTATGTGATTTGGGTGTACTCCTTATGGGGATTGAAAAGAGCTTTATATGGCAAGAATTTCCTTTGCCATTGATGTCAAAGGGGGAGAGAGAATCATGTGAAAATTTTATGCTTGGTAGGTTGTTGCTTCTGAAAATCATGTATGTTGTCTTTGATAGTTTTTCACATCACGTGTTTCCATAAATGACAAAGGGGTAGATTGTTGCAAGTATGGATGTGATTGGTGGTGTTGTCATTAATTTTGTCATTTATGTCAACATAGATTTGTGTATTTTCTAACTGCTTTTGAGAAAATTTGAGAAATAATGAAAGAAGAATTAAAAGTGTGTTCTGAGCGTGCTCCAGTATTGTGGTCCACATTTATTTTGTGTAGATCCTATGCCTATTCGGATCTATAGGTGTTTTCATAACTTTAATGAATCATATATACTGAGTTTCAAATTTTGAGTTGATGGAGAGTAGAAGATATGTTCACCAATGTGTGAACTGGTTTTCCAGAAGTATTTGTTTATGGATTGGGAGAAATGTTTTGGCTTTGTAGTCTTTTGATATTTGGCTTCAAATCTTGCGGATCTGGGAGATGACTATTTCTGTTGGTTTCTATGTTTTGAAAAAATTTCTTGTGGTTTGGCACTCCGAAAGACCCACTCTAGAGCTCCTATGTTTTACTGGCTGGTCTGGTTGGACTGGTGAAGAGTTCTCTTAAAATCAAGTTGGTTGTAACTATTGTGGATGTATCTAAGATGTTCTTAGAGATGGTGAAATGATTGGTGAAGCGTGTAAAGTGATCCACGTGTGATTATCTTGCTGGAGACATGTGTACTTCAAAGATCATTGGTGTTTTCATTAGGTTTGGCCGATCTAATGTTTACAGGTTACATTTGGATTTTGCATTGATTTGAGAAAGCATGTGTGAGCTTCAAGATGTTATTTGGGTCCTAGATTAAATATGTAATTGGTCCTCTCCCATTCTTAATTTCTTATCCACCGCAAGAATGTTGAGTAGCCGACCTAGTTTGAATTTGTAAATGAAATTGTATAGCTGACCTTGGATAATGTTCCTGAGGTTGAAGATGGTATAAAAGAAAGTTAAGTTGTAGCGAATTAGATATCAATCCATCCATGAATTGAACAAGTGAGTGAAGTGTTCGAACAAATACGAAAAGTAGAGAGTGGAAGAGTGAATTAAGGCAATAGTAATTTAAGGTGTTTGATTCTTGAAAGTAGTGAGTTGATGGTATCTACAATCTTTTGATTAGGTTGCAAATGAGTGGAACCCTAGTGGTGGATCTTCATTTATATATATATTTTTTCTATAGGTAGTGAGCCTCCTTTTTGGATAGCGAGTCCTTCTCAATATAGTGAGCCCTTAATCTGGGTAGTGAGGCTTTGTATTTAGGTAGTGAGCCCTTTGGCAGTGAGCCTTTGTATCCAATATTTCATTACTACTATATTGTGAGTTAATCCTCACCATAGTTTTTCCCTCATTGGGTTTTCCATGTAAATATGGTGTCTATAGTGTTCTCTTTCTATTATTTTCATTTCATGTTTCACTTAATAATACATTGAAGTTAAGGTGAAAAGACTAGGTTTAAAAGTAAAGAGATTTGATACAACTGATTCACCCCCCTCTTAGTTGTCTTGTGCATTTCAACAAATAGGTGAGTATTTGTTTACTGATTGGTCTCACATGCTATATAGAACTAGATATGGCAGTAAAGAAACCATCAAATCTGAGCCCATAGCAAAGGATCATCTAGAACCTTACACTCCTAGTCTAATAAACATGAACTGTACATTTTATGATGAAAAGGAAGAGAGTTATGTTCATGATCCTTGAGATCCTGTAGAGGAGGTCCTTGATTATTTGCTGGATGAATGGAGTAATGCTTTACAATTTGACCCACTTACCAAAGCTGAAAAAAGGAGATTGGTATTGACACTTATTGCATTCATGAAGAGAATGCTACTATCCCCAATCTCATAAAAACTCAAGAAGACTTAGGGGATTGTGGAAAATGTTTTTTGATGGTTCTATAAATAGGAATGGTGTTGGTGCTGGTGTAATGTTAGTATCTCCAAACAAGGAGAAATATTATTTCTCTTTTAGGCTTCAATTTAGTTGCATTAAAAATGTGGCTGAGTATGAAGCACTCATCCAAGGTTTCCAGCTCGCACAAAAAAGAAACATCAAATTGTTACAAGTTTTTGGTGATAGTGAATTGGTTGTCCATCAAGTCAAAACTCAAAGTTCAACCAAGAACAATATTCTCAAATCCTACAAGCATAGGGTTTGGGATTTAATTGAGGGCTTTGAAGGTTTTAACATCCAAACAACTCTAAGAAAATAGAATAAACATGTTGATAAACTTGTAGTAGTTGGTTCTTAGTTTGACATACTGGCACATATTGCAAGTAAAAAGGAGCAGCATATCAAACTTGTGGTGAGGCTTTCTGTTCTGGATAATCAAGATCACTGGCAATTCTTTGACAGTGACCAACAAATAGTCAATTTTTTGTAGGATAAGCATAATTTTCTAAAAGAAATCAGTGCAAGTTGCAAAATCAGTTTGGTGATCAGATTGTGCAGTTGAGTAGCAATAAGCTACCAAATGGTTTTATCACCCTTGAAGGTATTTTCAACCCTGATGACCAGTTAAAGCAGAAAAGGATGAACTTAGCTACAAAGAAGGGTGACTTCAAGCCAATAGAAATTTTAGAGGGAAAGTCTCTAAACTTGGGAAAGGTATGCTCTACCACTGAACATGATGTTTTCATAGATCTTTGCAATAGATACAATGATGTAGTTGCTTGGAATTATGAAGATGTAAAGGGTTTTGACCTAGGCCTTTCCCAACATACTATTGAATTAGATCCTGATGCCAAACCTGTAAGGTAAAAACAAAGGCCTATAAATCCTAAGATTAAGCCTTTGATGAGAAAGGAGTTGGCCAAATTGATTGAGGCTAGAATCATTTTTCCCATCAAGAATTCTTCATGGGTTCCAAATCTTGTTCCTGTCAAAAAAAAGAATGGGGAAATAAGACTTTTTGTAGATTTTAGGGATCTAAATAGAGCCTCCTTAAAAGATCATTATCCCCTCCCCTCCATGTAGTATATTTTACAAAGAGTTAGTGGGTCAAAAAGTTTTTCTTTCTTGGACGATTATTCAAGCTACAAATAAATTCTGGTCCAAGAATCTGATCAATATAAGACAACATTTACTACAAAGTGGGGCACCTATTCTTATTGTAAAATGCCTTTTGGCCTAACCAATGCAGGTGCCACTTTTTAGAGGGCCATGGATATGGAATTCCAAGGTGTGTTTAGACAATTTGTTTTGGTCTATTTGGATGATATCACAGTATTTTCAAGGCATGTAAAAGATCATTTTAGTCACCTTGGGCAAGTATTTCAAAAATGTAGGGAATATGGTATTTCCCTAAATCCAAATAAATATTTCTTTGCCATTGACTAGGGAAAATTGCTTGGACACATTGTCTCAAAGGATGGCTTAGTCATCAATCTTGCAAGAGTAAAATATATCCTGGCCATACCACTTCCCAATCATAAGAAAGGATTATAGATTTTCTTAGGAACAATTGACTTTGTGAGAAGGTTCATTCCAAACCTTGTTTCTTTGGTAAAGCCTCTTACTTCTACGCTTAAGAAAAATATGGTCTTCAAGTGGAACAAAGAAGGTAAAGATAGTTTTGAGGATATGAAACAAGAAAGGATTTTATTCTTTATGGTTTTGGAGGTGACACAAGTATATCACCTATTCTAACTGAAGTAGATAAAGAAAATCTAGAGCAACCCATTTCTTTCTTTAGTGAAGGGCTTAAAGATTATGAGGTCAAGTATAGCTATGTTGAAAAGAAAGCTCTTTCTATTGTTAGAGCATTGAAAAAAAATAGATATATGTTGTCTAATAATAGGATATAGCTAATGGTGCCCCATGTCAGCATTAAAGAGTTCCTATTGAGCAGAGATATCAATGAAAAAAGGGATGGTTATTATTGGCCAACTTTGTTCAATGACACTCACAAATGGGTGAGAAATTGTAGAAAGTGTACTTTCTTTTCTAGAAAAAAAGGTTGGCTACCCTCCCTCTTGACCTCATTCAATTTGATCAACCATTTACATAGTGGGGCTTATATTGTACTGGCATGATAAATCCACCATCAAGTGCTGGTCATCAGTGGATTTTAACAACCACATATTACTTTAGAAGGTGGATAGAGGAATTTTCTTTGAAGGATACTACTGATGCTTCAGTTTTATAGTTCATTGATGGAATTGTTACAAGATTTTGCACTCCTTCCACCATCATTTTAGATAATGCTGAGGCTTTTACTAGTGCTCAAATCCTTGATTGGGCAATGAGGAATTCCATTTACTTGAAGACCTCATCTAATTATTATCCTTAGGGTAATGGCTTGGATGAGTCTTCAAATAAAATTTTGATCAAAATTATCAAGAGGACTATTGAGGACAATCAAAGGGTCTGACATAGTGAGTTAAAGATATCCCTTTGGGCATCCCTTTGGGTTGATAGAATTACTCGTAAAAGAGTAATTGGTAATTCTCTTTTCATGTTGGTTAATGGAAGGGGAACAAGGTTACCATTACCATTGGAGCTTCCTTCCCTTGAGTTGGCACATCAGTTGGAGTTAGAAGAAAATGATACTATGATAGTAAGGTTGGTTGAGCTCTTGGAATTAGAGGATACAATGAAAAAATCTATACAAGTCATAGAAACACATCAAGCACATGTCAAAAGAAATTTTGACAAGAAGGCAGTTCATAAGATGTTCCAGTAGGGAGATCTAGAATTGAAATTGGATGTAGATAGAGCTAAAGTTGGAAGATATTCCAAGTTTGATGCCATTTGGAGTGGTACATATATCATCACTAGCTACAATGATTCTAATGCATTCAATATTTCCAAGTTGGATGGTGAGGTTCTTCCAATATTAGTCAATGGGATTAATCTCAAACCATATTTCTAATAAGTTTTCAGTTTTCATGTATATACTGTAAATGTTTTTCTTTCCTTGAAGTGCTTTTCATACCCTACATTCTCCTCAGGGAAATGTATGTGTTAAATATCGAATATAATGAGAGGGGGGGTGAATCAATATATTATTAAACTTATTGAATAGATACCATCCAATCAATTCAAAACATACAAGCAACTGTGTAAGAATCACAAAAACTGCATTATTGACTATAAGAACTTCATACACGCATAATGAGAGCAAAACATGATAAAGGAAAAAGGTGAGAAGGTACATACCGGGCTATTGACACCTGAAGGGCTTCCAAACTCATGAACAAGCTCAGAATGATGTGGGGCACCCTCAAATCTTGGCATTGTTCCTCAACAATTGACAAAATGTGAAATCTAGATACAAGAATTAGCAAGAGGATCAAAACACAAATGAGCCAATTTGAAGACTAATTTCCTATATAACACCTCAAGAAAGCCCTAATTTCATCTAGGAAACCCTAATTTCACTTAGGAACCTTCCTAATTTCAAATTAGAAGCTCTAAAAAGCATCAGAACGAGAAATGAAACACTTATTGATATGATATTTCATCTAAAAACATCAAAACTGAAATACAATAGTGTCAATAGCCTGACCTCAAAGCTTGAAATTTTTGGTCAACCTCTCGAGGGGGAACCATAGAGTCCTACCATCATTCCACTAAATGTTGGGGTACAGTGGGGCATAAAATTGTTTCAAAAAAAAACTTGATCTTAAAAACATAATCTTTGAAACAAAGCAACCAGTACTTTGTATTAAAGAGGGGCAAAATGTACACATGTAAAATTGACTTAACACCATTCACACACCTCAAAAAAAATAAAACATCATAAAACAACATTTAACACCATCGAACACAATCAAAGAACCTCAAACAACCTTGAACAACCTTGAACAACATTGAACATCATCATAGAACATCCCATAACATCTCAGAATGAGTCAGAATCATCCTAGAACATCACGTAACATCTCAGAATGACTCAAAATTCTCTTGGAACATCACGTAACTTCTTAAAACCATCTTACAATGATTCTAAACATCTCAGAATAATCATGTAATGTCTCGGAATCATCCCACAATGCACCACATCACACCACATTGGAATGACATCCAAAATCTTAATTCTACTATTAATTGAATAAAACAACATTATTTAATGAGTTCACTTTTTCATCATTTCTAATGAATTAAATAAATCTCATTTATTTAATGAAGTCCTAAAAATCCTCATTCTGCTATTGATTAAATAAAACAACATTATTTGATTAATTCACGTTTCATCATTTTGACCAATTAAATAAATCACATTTATTTAATGAAGTCCTAATCTCACTTTATTTTGTCCTAATTGATTAAATAACACCAAATATTTAATTGCATCGTTAAATCATCTTATTCCCCTTAGTTGATTAAATTATTAAATAATAGTTTAATTATGACACTTTCCCTCCCAAATTTGAATAATTAAATCAAACTATTCAAATCAATTATTAAAAATCAAATCAAACTAATGTAAATTTGTTTGCAAAAGTCAAACTTGATTTTCATGTTCAACTCCAAAAAGGAATTAATTAATTAAATCAATTAACTCATATTCCTCACCCACTTTCTGATTGAGCAAATTATGATTGCTGATTGCGCAATCTAATTTGTTAACTGATCAATCTAAATTGCTAACTGAGCAATCTAAGTTGTTAACTAATCAATCAAATTCCTAACTAAGCCATCTAAATCTTGACTGATCAATCTAAAATCCTGACTGATCAATCTAATCCCTAACTAGCCAATCTATTTCTTAATCACCCAAATTGTGCAATCAACTTTGCACAATTTTCTCATGTCTAAATCCTCTCAACACACTCTGACTGTTGATCTAGATATTCTTCAACACAATCTTGATCGTTCATTTTAAATCTCAATTTCTATATAAAAAACCCCTTTCCTCGCAAATAAGGATTGAAGAATCAACATCATTTGCACAAAAAAGTATTGCTGACATTCATAATCACCATTGCTAAGTGCTTCAACCTCATTTCTTCGATCAACCAACCAAAGTAGTCACTCATCAAGCTATTGCACACAAACTTTGGAGGCTTCGCGGTGATAAGAAAAATTGAACATTAGGTGAATACACTCCATTATGAGCTGGTAACACTATATTATTTTGTACATTCGATTTTTTAATCATAGATTCATTTATATATTTTCAAATAACTTAGTTTTATTTCGTATACGGAGGATTAGATGTTAGATTAATATGTTTGATCTTAGTTTTGATTATTAGATTAGCATGTTTGATCTCACCTTTGGTCTAACATTCTCCCTCTCACATAACATTCTATTCTTCCATTTTGTCTTTCTTACCTTTTCCAAAAATTATTGCTCAAATTCAAATTCAACCACCAAAATTAATTCACTTTCAAAAACATTAACTGACCAACATATGTCAGACATGACAAGGGGTGGAAGATCCCAATGGATCTCATCTGACTGAGCATTAAATGCATTTGTTCGAGGCTTCTCAAGATTACTAATTACAACACCCCCCTTAATCTTGAGCCTTTCTATTTTTCATCACCATTCAAAAATTTTGGAGCAAAATTTCCTTAGCAATCCTACTTGCAACTATTCTATGTTCTAGAACTATTTTGCCTAGACGTGTCTAGATTTTCAACACTTTTCTAAGTTTCTAGAACTAAAGTACCAGAGCATTCCATCATCCCAAGCCTATCTCTTAGGTATTCAAATCAATATCTACTCAATAGTTTGGTAAGATTGTCTGCAAGCTATTGCTCAGAACTACAAAATTTCATTTTAATTTCACCATTCTCAACTAATTCTCTTATGAAATGATACTTTATCTCAATGTGCTTACTTCTTCCATGAAAACCAAGATTATTTGTCAAAGCAATATAAGACACATTATCACAAAATATGGTTTTACCATCTTCTTGATGCTCATTCAAATCTACAAGGATTCTCCTCATCCAAATAGCTTGGCATGCTGCTGCATTTGTTGCTATATATCTAGCCTCAACTGTAGATAGATAAATTATGGGTTGTTTCTTGGAAGCCCATGATATTGCTCTTGAACCCATGTGGAACATATATCCTGATGTTCTCTTCCTATCATCTATATTTCCTACCCAATCACTGTCTATGTACCCAACCAGATGAAACTCATTGGAGTCGGTATACATAATTCTATAGCCTTTCGTGCCATTGACATACTTTAGAGTTATTTTTCTTGCTCACCAGTGTCTATCCTTAGGTTGCTCCATGAACCTAGAAATTAGGCTTACTGCATACATAAAATCAGGTCTTGTTGTTGTCAAATACATGAGGCTTCCAACCATGCTACTGTAAAGGGTTGGGTTAAAATCATTGTTGTGGTCATCTTTGCTTAATTTCAAACTCTAGTGATTGGTGGGGTTGTATCTAGTTTGTTTTCCAACACTTCAAATCTCTTCAAAATCTTTGTTGTATACTTTTCTTCAGAGATAAATATACCATAATGCATTTTTTTTAATTCTATGCCTAGAAAATACCTCAAGAGACCTAAGTCCATCATTTCAAATTCTCTTTTCATGACCTCTTTAAAATCAGCAATGAGGAAATCATCATCCCCAGTGAAAACTAAATCATCAACATACAAGACAACAATTAAAATCTTACCATCATCTGCCTTGATGTAGAGTGTGGCCCACCATTGCTTTTGCTAAAACCATTGCTCAACAAATATGAGTCAATCTTTTTGTACCATGCTCATGGTGCTTGCTTCAGTCCATAAAGAGCTTTCTTCAGCCTGTATACCTTGTTTTCTTGACCCAAAACCTCATAACCAGATGGTTGCTGCACATATACTTCCTCTTTCATTACTTGGTTCAAGAAGGAAGACTTCACGTCCATTTGATACAACTACCACTTGTGTTGGGCTACAAATTCTATGTCTTCCTGCATGGTTTTAATCCTTGCAATTGGAGCATATGTCTCATCATATCATCTTCCAAACTATTGTTTGTACCCCTTGACAACTAATCTTGCCTTATGCCTCTCTATTCTTCCATCAACATTTCTCTTGGTCTTATAGACCCACTTAGCTCTAATGACTGATTTCCCTTTGGTTAAATTAGTGAGCTCCCATGTCTTGTTTCTCTCTATTGTATCTATTTCATCATCCATGGCTTCACACCATTTATTTTCTTTCACAACATTCTCAAAATAAATTGGATCACTATGAGAAAATAATGAAAAATTCATGCTTTCATCAAACTCTTCATCATACCTTTCATTTTGGTAGATCTCCCTTAGACTCTTAGTCTTTCTTGGCATCAATGATGCAAGCCTAGGATTATAATTTCTAGAGTTTCTTGACTGCTAGACTGATGAAGAAGACCGTGCATCAAAATTATCAACCTATTGTAAATTTCCAAAGCAACTGTTCTACTGAAATTTTCCAAAGCTGCTATTGTTGTTTTCTGAACTATTACCTTGTTGTAGAGTTCTTGCCCTCCTACCTTTTGGAGCTTCTTCATCCTCAAAATTTGTTTTGATATAATTATCCATGTTTTTGTCCACTGTTCCATCCCATGAATCATTCTCCAAGAACTCCGCATCTCTGCTGATAACTATTTTCTTGCTTCCATCCTTCTCATAAATGATGTATTCACCCTTTTCCATCAACACTTTGTAGCCTTTTTGGATTATCTGTCCAATACTCATTAGATTGTGCTTTATACTAGGGGAAAAACATATCTTGTTAATCTCCTTCTTCTCACCTTCCTTGATTCGAAACATAATAAATCCCTTTCCCACAATAAGAACTATTTCATTGTTCTCCATTTTTATCAATGAAAGAAAATAAACTCTCATTCCCACTCATGTGGCTGCTACATCCATTGTTTAAAAAATATACCTTATTACTGCCTTGCTCAACAATGTTGCACATGATGAAAGCATTTTTTCTGATTACCCTCACCCACATTTTCATCAACCACATTTTCACTTTGTTTGGACTAATCACGTTGCTTTTTCCAACACTCACTTGCATAATGGCCAAACTCATGGAAATAATAGCATTCAATGTTTCTCTTGTCAAACTTTTGACTCAAGTAGTTGTTCTTCTTAGCTTGTCGGGAGTTGGACTAAGATTTTCTTGCTTCCTCTTGGTTGTGTGCTCTTCTTGAGCTATCTTCTCCAACACCTCTACTTATGGAACTCTCAATACCTCTGCCTCTTGAGATTTGTCTGGAGTTGTTTCTACCTTTCCCCCTACCTCTTGCATTGGATTGGGCTTTGAAAGCTTGCTCATGGGAGGAATTTTCAGACCTATTTAGGTGTTTCTCATGGGCTCAAAGGGAACCTATCAACTCATCAATGATAAATGTTGAGAGGTCATTTTCCTCTTCAATAGCGATCACTATTGCATCAAACTTTGAGGGTAAACTTATGAGGATTTTCTACAGAATCCTCTACTCTTCCATGGTTTCACCATTCATCTTTAGCTGATTAATCAAGGTGGAAACACTTGTATGAAAATCTGAAATGGACTTGCTATCCTACATCTACAGGGTCTCAAAATCTCTTTTATGGAGTTTCACCAATCAGACTTTATCAGTCCCTTTGTAATTGGTTTGGAGAATTTCCCAAGCTTCTTTTGCATAACTAGCTGTTGTTATTTGGGGAAAAGTAGCCTTTATCAAGGTTGCCTCAATCAAACTAAGGGATTTAACATCATTTTTCATTATCTCCTTTAATTGATTCTTTTAAGGATTGGTCAATGGTGTAAATGCATTTGGGTCAATTACATATGTGAACCCATTTTCTACTAACTCCCACAAATCATTTGCAACTAAAATAGTTTTCATTTTCTTTGCCCAGATGTCATATTTTTTACCATCAAACATAGGTGGTTGCTGCCAACTTCTATTATCTCCTCTAGCCATTTTTCTAAATGGAGGAAAATACAAATACCCAAAATCTAGGGTTTTAATTGACATGGCTCTGATATCAATCTATTGGGAAAAGATCCTAACTAAAGTGGGTAAATATGAAAACACAGACAATAAAAGGGACAACAAGGAGGAAAAACAATTTTATATTTCATTCATACACAAAAATTACATTAAATAAATTTTTTAATACAAAAATGAAAGCTATGGCTCTATATTTGCTTCATACAATAAACTATATAGATTCTAGCACAGCTAAGCTTTTTATGTGTTGCTCTGTGTTGCTACTACAAATATTATGGAGCATTGAAGCTCTATACTCACTGCAATATCTTCTATTGTTGTAGGTTATTTTTCTCTATTCTATTCTCTTGAACATTCCCTCCTTGTTCTATTGTCAAAACTAAAAAACATTCTATTCTTCCTTTTTGTCTTTCTTATCTTTTCCAAAAACTGTCGCTTAAATTCAAATTCAACCACCAAAATTAATTTGCTACCAAAAACATTAACTGGCCAACATATGTCAGACATGGAAAGGGGTGGAAGATCCTAAAAGATCTCATCTTACTGAGCATTATATGCATTTGGTCGGGGATGATCAAGATTACTAATTCCAATACCCCCCTTAATCTTGAGCCTTTCTATTTTTCATCACCATTAGAAATTTTTGGAGCAAAATTTCTTAAGAAATTTTTTCGAAGCAATCCTATTTGCAACTATTCTATGTTTTGGAACTGTCTTGCCTAGACCTGTCTAGATTTTTGATGCTTTTCTAAGTTTCCAGAATTGAAGTACCATAGCATTCCATAATCCCAAGCCTATCTCTTAGGTGTTCAAAGAAATCTCTATTAAATGGTTTAATAAAAATGTTTGCAAGCTACTTCTTAGACCTACAAAAGTTAATTTTAATTTCACCATTCTCAACTAATTCTCTTATGAAATGATACCTAATTTCAATGTTCTTGCTTCTTCCATGAAATAAAGATTCTTTGTCAAAGCAATATAAGACACATTTTCATAAAATATGGTTGTACCATCTTCTTTCTACTCATTCAAATCTGCAAGGATTCTCCTCAACCAAATAGCTTGGTATGCTGCTGCATTTGCTGCTATATATTCAGCCTTAGCTATAAATAGAGAAACTATGGGTTGTTTCTTGGAAGATGATGATATTTCTCCTGAACCCATGTGGAACATATATCCTGATGTGCTCTTCCTATCATCTATATTTCTTGCCCAATCACTATTTATGTACCCAACCAACTGAAACTCATTGGAGGTGGTATGCACAATGCCATTAAAATACCTTAGAATTATTTTTTCCTGCTTGCAAGTGTGCATCCTTTGGTTGGTCCATGAACCTAGAAATTAGGCTTACCATGTACATTAAATAGGGTCTTTTTGTTGTCAAATACATGAGGTTTCCAACAATGCTCTTATAGAGGGTTGGGTTAACATAATTTTTCATTATCTCCTTTAATTGATTTAGAATGTTGTATTGGCTTGAGCTTTGCAATCTTGCTCATGGGAGGAATTTGTAGACATATTTAGGCTCTGCTCATGGTTTTGTAGGGAACCCATCAACTCATCAATGATCAATGTTGAGAGGTCCTTTTCCTCTTCAATAAAAATCACTATTGCATCAAAATTTGAGGGTGAAATTCTAAGGATTTTCTCCACAATCCTTTTCTCTTCCATGGTGTTACCATTCATCCTCAACTGATTAATCAAGGTGGAAACCCTTGTTTGAAAATCTGAAATGGACTCGCTGCCCTACATCTATAGGGTCTCAAAATCTCTTCGAAGCATCTGGAGATTCACCAATCTGAATTTATTAGTCCCTTTGTAATTGGTTTAGAGGATTTCCCAAGCTTATTTTGCATAACTAGCTAGTACTATTCAGGGAAAAGTAGCCTTTGTCAAGGCTACCTCAATCAAACTAAGGGCTTTAGCATCATTTTTGCTTTTCTCCTTTAATTTATTTTTTTGAGGATTGGTCAATGCTATAAATTCATTTGGGTCAGTTACATCTGTGAACCCATTTGCTACTAACTCCCACAAATTATTTGCAACTAAAATAGTTTTCATTTTCTTTGCCCAGACATCATAGTTTTTACCATGAAACATAGGTGGTTGTTTCCAACTCCTATTATCTCCTCTAGCCATTTTTCTAAATGGAGGAAAATAAAAATACCCAAAAGCTAGGGTTCTAATAGACATAGCTTTGATATCAATCTACTAGGAAGAGATCCTAACTAAGGTGGGTAAAGATGAAAACACACACAACAAAAGAGACAACAAGGAGGTAGAACAATTTTCTATTTCATTCATACACAAAAATTATATTAAATAAATTTTTAGATACAAAAATCAAATCCATGGCTCTATATTTCCTTCATACAATAAACTGTCTAGATTCTAGCGCAACTGAGCTTTTTGTGTGTTGCTCTGTGTTATTGCTGCAAATATTTCAAAGCACTAGAGCTCTGAACTCAGTGCAATATCTTTTATTGTTGTAGATTGTTTTCTCTATTCTATTATCCTAAACATTCCCTCCTTGTTCTACTGTCAAAACTAAAAAACATTCCATTCTTCCTTTTTGTCTTTCTTACCTTTTTCCAAAAACTATCGCTTAAATTTAAATTCAACCACCAGAATTAATTCATTGCCAAAAATATTAACTGGCCAACATATGTTAGACATGGTAAGGGGTGGAAGATCCCAATAGATCTCATCTGACTAAGCATTAAATGCATTTGGTCAAGGATGCTCAAGATTACTAATTCCAACACTCCCCTTAATCTTGAGGCCTTCTATTTTTCATCACCATTAGAAATTTTTGAAGAAATTTTTTTGAAGCAATCTTGTTTGCAACTATTATATGTTCTAGAATTGTCTTGCCTAGACCTTTCCAAATTTTTGACACTTTTTTGAGTTTCTAGAACCAAAGTACTAGATCATTCCATAGTCCCAAGCCTATCTCTTAGGCGTTCAAAGCAATCTCTACTCAATGGTTTGGTAAAAATGTCTGCAAGCTACTACTTAGACCTACAAAATTTCATTTTAATTTCACCATTCTCAACTAATTCTCTTATGAAATGATACCTAATTTCAATTTTCTTGTTTCTTCCATGGAAAACAAGATTCTTTGTCAAAGAAATAGAAGACACATTGTCAAAAAATATGGTTGGACCATCTTCTTGCTACTCATTCAAATCTGCAAGTATTCTCCTTACCCAAATAGCTTGACATGCTGCTGCATTTTCTGCTATATATTTAGCCTCAGTTGTAAATAGAGAAACTATGGATTATTTCTTGGAAGCCCATGCTATTCCTCCTAAACCTATGTGGAACATATATCCTGATGTGCTCTTCTTGTCATCTATATTTCCTATGCAATCACTGTCTGTGTACCCAACCAGCTGAAACTCATTGGAGGTGGTATACATAATGCCATAGCCTTTCATTCCATTGACATACCTTTGAATTATTTTTCCTACTTGGCAATGTGCATCCTTAGGTTGGTCCATGAACCTAGAAATTAGGATTATCGTGTACATCAAATCAGGTCTTGTTACTATCCAATACATGAGGTTTCCAAAAATGTTCTTGTAGAGGGTTGGGTTAACATCACTACTGTTGTCCTCTTTGCTTAATTTTAGACCTATAGCTATTGGGGTTGGGGCTAGTTTTCTATCCAACATTCTAAATCTCTTTGAAATATATGTTGCATACTTTTCTTGAGAGATAGATATACCTTTATGCATTTGTTTTAATATTATGCCTAGAAAATACCTCAAGAAACCTAAGTACATCATTTCAAATTCTCTTTTCATGACCTCTTTAAAATCAGCAATGAGGAAATCATCATCCCCAGTGAAAACTAAATCATCAATATACAAGCTAATAATTAAAATATTACCATCAGTTGCCTTGATGTAGAGTGTGAGCTCACCATTGCTTTTGCTAAAGTCATTGCTCAACAAATATGTGTCAATCCCATTGTACCATGCCCATAGTGCTTGCTTCATCTCATAAAGAGATTTATTCTATTGAATAAACTAGATACTAAGAGGGGGGGTGAATCAGTATCTGCTAAAACTTATTGACCAAACACCTTTAATAACTTTGCAACATAAAACATATAAGAGCAATAACAAAACATGAAATTCCACAGTACAAGAACACCAAGTTTTACGTGGAAAACCAAATGAGGGAAAAACCACAGTGAGGATTAACTCACAATATATATATGGTTATATCAATACCAATTTCAAAGGAGGCTCACTTCCAGATACAAAAAGCTCACTGCTTTACAAGGACTCACTATCTAGACATGGAGACTCGCTACCTACAAAAAATGTATATACAAAAATGCCTAACCGCCAGAGTTGAACTAAGAAGTTACACCACATGTGCAAATTTAGTTTTGTGATGCTCAGAGTATTCACTCGCATGACAATGGACCAACATTTAAACTCCTATTCGTATACTTTTCTTACCACACACACTTTCACATATTTCTATTTTTTTGTTTGCTTCTTTATTTCTTCAAACCATCTTGCATATATACTTGATATATCTTCATGCATCAATTAGGTTAGCCTAATTGGATGCAATTCATTTTTTCAAAAAGGATAACTTGTCTGCTTCATATTCACCCGAGTCATGCAACATCATGTGGGTTGAGACCAAGACTAGGTCTCACTTATAATCCATAATTCATGTTGGGCTAAAGACTAAATATTAGGTCGACCATGATTAACCTAATACCGAAATGTAATCACAAAAACCGATGCCAACACATCACCCAAATATATGAGCATTTGAGAGTACATACATACACATTTCTAACAATCATAAGCCTTTTCCCAAAACCTTAGGTCATATTGATTACCAAAGAGAATATGCAGACCAAAATACTAGAGCAAATACTAGATGGGATAAGCATGATCTGCACACCGGTACAAGGTACCAGACCAACATGGTGACATCAATGATAATATAAGATGTGCTTCCAACAATCTCCCCCTTTGGCATTGATGGCAACATGTGCAAAAATTTCAATTCAAAATCTCTCCCTTAATTTCTCCAAAACCCCAAATCTCTCCCCCTTTGACATCAATGGAAAAGGCTTCCAAATAAAATGTAAACATGGTGAAATCCAATATTCAAAGATTCAAAATTTAAAACAACTTCAAAAAAAAATAATTCAAGCATCCAATCTTCCAAGGTTCTTTCAAATCAGAATAACACTTTTCACCTGGAGTACCTTTTTGTACCTTTCTTTGATAACAGGATGCAATTTCTTCCATTCAAATACTACAGAGTCCATTCTTGTACATATACTTTCCAATAAAGCCAACAATGTGAAAGAGGATGACCAATCTATGGATGCATGTTATTTTTCATAGTCTTCTGCATTAGAGAGTATTCCGGAAATATGGTCTAATCAGACCTCAACACTTTCCTTAAGAAGCCAAAAGGTCTTCACTACATCATCCCTTTTTCTCTGCACAATGATCATTTTGGCTTGTAATTCACCAAATATCCGCCTTTTCTTTCCCTCTTTGTCTTCAAAAATATCAAACTTCTTTCCAATTTTGTTCACCTTTAATTCAATTACTTCAATTCTGCTTCTGGAATTATCTACTACAGTAGGCCATCAGAGCCAATACTTATATATGTCTGACATTTCTTTTATGCACTTCTTTGTCTCCATGATTAGTTTACATAACCTTTGTTTTGCTTTAGAACATCTCTTTTCAACTAGATCTTCCAACCTACATCCTTCCAGACCTTCAAGTAGCTTTCTCTCTTCAACTATTTCAACTAAACTTTTAGGTAAAGAATCAGAAATGATAGATACATCAATACCTTTTCGAAGTAGATATTCAACTAAAGCATCATCAATTTTAAGTCTATCAATAGGTGCGGCTGTACTCCACAAATCACCAATTTTCCTCATTTTCCCTTTTATTAACATAGTCTGGATGTCATCTGGATCAAAAGATTTTAATCCAGCCAAAGATTCTTCTTCTTCCTTCTCTTCAGGAATAACAACATTGTTTTCGGAGATCGCTTTTCTTTTCTTCGATTCTGGAGGGGAATCACTAGTGACTACTTCCAATTATTTTGTTTCGGAGGAAGAACCTTCAAATCAACTCAATATACCTTCACTAGAGCTCATTACATTCTGCAAGCACAAGAAAAAGTTTTTAAATGTGCTTTCTTTATCCTCTAAACTTTCCAAGTGCCTACATATTTTTCTTGCAACGGAAATCCCAGATTCCCACTCAACGTCTTTCTTTCTCGGTAGTGATTTCAAAAAATAGAGTACCAGACATGTAAGCAAGGATCCAAAATGAAATGGGTATCCTTCTCCTAGTGACATTCATATGTTCTCGGTGAGATTTTCAGGAATTAGCTTACACAAATCAAACTACTTTTTTTCTTTTACCATTTTATGTGCTAAATACACAATAATAGCCAAAGTAGAGCTTTCTCAATTTCTGAAATAGCTTTTATAAGAAATTCCATATGTAACATACCTAACCGAGGAATCAACAATAGTGTCGATTAATAGTGCTCGGGGATCTTTGTCAACTCCTGTCGTTTCCTCTACTTCCTTGTATTTTATAGTCTTTCATCCAAGAAGTTCTCCAACGCTGCACAATCCGGTAACTGCTTTGATTGCTTCCTTTGAAATAGGATAAGGTTTATCCAATACAATGTTGCCATCCTTGAATTTTCTCAGAAGGAACATGATCAATTCTTTGTCAACAAACCAAGGGAATTTTCCCCATAAATCCAAACCTAGGGTTTGTAAGTTCCATAAATTGCTTAGTTCAAACCCTAATTCCATCTTCATAATTTTTTGATGATTGAATTCATCCAGCTCGACTCCTTTTAACTTTAGAGGGATATTCCCACTGAATCATCTATTAAAAATTTCCATTGTAGCTCTTAAAAATTCAGCAAGAAATTCTTGTATTACCTTCCTCTTTGACTGTGAGAGAGGGAAATTTTTGTCACTTAATTTCGGATGTTCACAATGTTCTCCTGCAGGGCTTCAGATCACTTCAAAAATACTTCAAGTCACTCTAAGAATCCTTCAAATGTATTTGATGATTAAAAATATTTATGAGATTTCCTTTATACTCCATCAATTTTCCCTAACTTACATTAATTGCAAAAAGCTGACAAACTTCTCTTCCACTCTATTGAGAAACCCTAATTTACTCTGCAAAAGAACATGCTCGCTCTTTTCCTTCTGATTTATTTTGCATCTCTTCTATCCTATCATTACTTACAACATATCCATGTTCCAACACCTAACCTTTTGTACTTCTAGGGTTTTAATTGATTTTATGAAAAAGATGCCCCTAAGACCAATCTAGTTCTAGTTCCTAGAGGATTCATCTACACCGGATGAGGGTACAGACACAACAATAGTCTATGATTCTTCTTTCTTTTTCCATATCTTGCTCATTTCCTACTTAATTTCTTCCTTATCAATATTTTTCACTGGTTTATTATCTTCCACCTGAGTAGGCTTGTTTTCCTTTTTATTTCTGCACATCTTTGAGATATGTCTTGGTTTCTTGCAATAGTAACAAACAATATTTCTCTTACTAGTCTGATTTCCATTAGTCCCTATTCTACATTTATTCACTTTATGTCCAAATATGTTGTAGGTATAGCAATAACCATTAAATTATAGATTTATTGTTTTTCCATTGAACCTATTCATCATCATCTTTGTTGAAGATATGCACTCAACAACTTTATGTCCTATTTTCTTGCATGGATAACATTGTCTAGAGAAGGAACCAAAAAAATGATTCAACCTACTCCTACACTCAGTTACCTTATGACCAGATTTATTACATGAAAAAAAACACCATTGAATGATGAGTACCTTTGTGCATTTGGTTTTCTGATAAGTGATCTTCTAGAGTTTTTTTTCTTCTTTCCTTTGTCTTGATTCTTCTAATTGATTATTCGATTTGAGTTCTACATTTTTTCATCAGCTTCATTACCTAATCCACTTTTTTCTTTAGAAGGTTTTTGTCTTGCTATTAATTCATCAAGCTTGGTGGAGCTTGTCTTGAATTCCTCTTCATAGAGTTTTGCTTTCTCAAATTTTGTTTTCAGATTCATCACTTCTTGTTCAATCCTAGAGAAAACATCATCTTTTCTTTGTATTACTATTTTCAAGCATTCTTCAACTTTCTTCTTTTCATCTATCTTCAATTTTAGTCTGGTATTCTCATCATTTGCTTGTTTCCATTCCTCACTCACTTATTTGTATCTTTCTTTGAATTTCTTTAACTCATCTTTCAATTTCCAAACACATTCATTTGCTTCATCAAGATTCTCCTTCAGGTCTCTGTTTTCAATTTCAGACTTGTCAAGATCTTCAAGAGAAATTTGAAGCTCTTCTTTATCCATTTGTTCAATTTGTAGGATCTCCTCATGTTGTTAGACTTTTCCAGAGGCACCAAGGCTCTAATACCAATTGTTGAATAAACTAGATACTGAGAGGGGGGGTGAATCAGTATCCACTAAAACTTATTAAACAAATACCTTTAATAACTTTGCAACATAAAACATATAAGAGCAATAACAAAACATGAAATTCCACAGTACAAGAACACCAAGTTTTACATGGAAAACCAAATGAGGGAAAAACCATAGTGAGGATTAACTCACAATATATATATGGTTATATCAATACCAATTTCAAAGGAGGCTCACTTCTAGATACAAAAAGCTCACTGCTTTACAAGGACTCACTATCTAGACATGGAGACTCGCTACCTACAAAAAATGTATATACAAAAATGCCTAACCGCCAGAGTTGAACTAAGAAGTTACACCACATGTGCAAATTTAGTTTTGTGATGCTCAGAGTATTCACTCGCATGACAATGGACCAACATTTAAACTCCTATTCATATACTTCACTTACCACACACACTTTTGCATATTTCTATATATGCCTAATATATCCGAATGCATCAATTAGGTCGGCCTAATTGGATGCAATTCATATTTTCAAAAAGGATAAATTGTTAGCTTCATATTCATCCGTGTCATGCAAAATTTTGTCAATTGGGGCCAAGACTAGGTGTCACTTATAATCCGTAATTCATGTTGGGCTAAAGATTGAATATTAGGTTGGCCATGATTAACCTAATACCAAAATGTAATCACAAAAATTGATGCCAACACATCACCCAAACATATGAGCATCTGAGAGTACATACATACATGTTTCCAACAATCATAAGCCTTTTCCCAAAACCTTAGATCATATTGATTACCGAAGAGAATATGCGGACCAAAATACCGAAGAAAATATCGGATGGAATAAGAATGATTTGCACACCAGTACAAGGTAGTGAACCAACATGGTGACATCAATGACAATATAAGATGTACTTCCAACATCTTCAGCTTGTATACCTTTCTTTCTAGATCGGGAAGCTCATAACTAGGTGGTTTCTCCACATATACTTCCTCTTTCAATACTTCATTCAAGAAGTCAAACCTCACATCCATTTGATTCACCTTCACCTTGTGGTGGGCTATAATTGCTATGACTTCCCACACTGTTTCCATCATTGCAACAAGAGCATATGTCTCATTATAATCTCTTCCAAAATATTGTTTGTACCCCTTGACAACTAATCTTGCCTTATGCATCTCTATTTTTCCATCAACATTTCTCTTGGTCTTATAGACCCACTTAACTCCAATGACCGATTTCCCTTTGGGTAAATCAGTGAGCTCCCATGTCTTGTTTCTCTCTATTGCATCTATTTCCTCATCCATGGCTTCACACCATTTCTTTTGTTTCACAACATCCTCAAAATAAATCAGATCACTTTGAGAAAATAATGAAAAATTCATGCTTTCATCAAACTCTTCATCATACCTTTCATTTTGGTAGATCTCCCTTAGACTCTTGGTATTTCTTGGCATCAATGATACAAGCATAGGATCAAAATTTCTAGAGCTTCTTGACTATTGGACTAATGAAGAAGACTATGCACCAAAATTTTCACCTTGTTGTAAATTTCTAGAGCAATTGTTTTGCTAAACATTTCCGAAAATTTTTTTCTACTAAAAGTTTATGGAGCTTTTGCTACTATTTTTTGAACTATTACCTTGTTGTGGAGTTCCGACACTCCTTCTTTCTGGAGCTTCTTCATCCTCAAAAGGTATTTTGATAGAATTATAGATGTTTCTATCTACCATTCCATCCCATGACTCATTCTCTAAGAACTCCATAGCTCTGCTGATAACTATTTTCTTACTTCTATCCTTCTCATAAATGATGCATTCACCCTTTTCCATCAACACTTTGTAGCCGTTTTGGATCAGCTGTCCAATTCTCATGAGATTGTTCTTTATACAAGGGGAAAAATATACATTTTCAATATCCTTCTTCTCACCTTGCTTGGTTTGAAACATAATAGACCCCTTTCCCACAACTAGAACTATTTCATTGTTCCCCATTTTTATCTCAAACTTGACATTTTTATCAATGAAAGAAAATAAAATCTCATTACCACTCATGTGGTTGCTACATCCACTATCTAAAAACCATACCTCATTATTGTCTTGCTCAATAATGTTGCACATGATGGACTTTTTCTGATTACCCTCACCCACATTTTTATTAGCCACATTTGCACTTTTCTTAGACTGATCACATTGCATTTTCTAGCACTCACTTGCATAATGGAAAAACTTATGACATTAATAACATTCAATTTTTCTCTTGTCAAACTTCTGACTCAAGTAGTCGTTGTTCTTGGCTTGTATGGAGCTGGACTGAGAGCTACTTGCTTCCTCTTGGCTATGTGCTCTTCTTGATCTATCTTCTCTAGCACCTCCACTTCTAGATCTGCCTTTACCTCTACCTCTTGAGCTTTGTACGGAGTTGTTTCTACCTCTCCCCCTACCTCTTGCATTGGCTTGAGCTTTGAAATATTTCTCATGGGAGGAATTTGTAGACCTATTTAGGTGCTGCTCATTTTTTTGCAGGGTACCCATCAATTCATCAACGATCAATGTTGAGAGGTCCTTTTCCTCTTCAATAACAATCACTATTACATCAAACTTTGAGTGTAAACTTCTGAGGATTTTCTCCACAATCCTCTGCTCTTCCATGGTTTCACCATTCATCCTCAACTGATTAATCAAGGTGGAAACCCTTGTATACAAATATGAAAAGGACTCATTGTCCTTCCTCTACAGGGTCTTAAAATCTCTTTGAAGCATCCAGAGTTCCCCAATCTGACTTTATCAGTCCCTTTGTAACTGTTTTGGAGGATTTCCCAAGCTTCTTTTGCATAACTAGCTGATGCTATTCAGGGAAAAGTAGCCTCTGTCAAGGCTGCCTCAATCAAACTGAGGGCTTTCACATCATTTTTCCTTGTCTCCTTTAACTAATTATTTTGAGGATTGGTCAATCCTATAAATACTTTTGGGTGAGTCACATCTATGAACCCATTTGCTACTAACTCCTACAAATCATTTACAACTAAAATAGTTTCCATTTTCTTTGCCCAGACATCATAGTTTTTACAATCAAACATAGGTGGATGCTGCCAACTCTTATTATCTCATCTAGAATTTTTTCTAAATGGGGGAAACTACAAATAACCAAAACCTAGGGTTCTAATAGACATGGCTCTGATACCAATCTATTGGGAAAATATCCCAACTAAAGTGTGAAAGGATGAAAACACACATAGAAAAAGAGACAAGGAGGAAAAATAATTTCCTATTTCATTCATACACAAAAATTATATTAAAGAAATGTTTACATACAAAAATAAGAGCTATGGATCTTAATTTCCTTCATACAATAAACTATCCAGATTTCGGCGCAACTAAGCTTTTTGTGTGTTGCTCTTTCTTGCTATTGCAAATATTCCAGAGCATCGAATCTCTACACTCTATACAATATCTTTTTTTGCTGCAAGTTCTTTTTCTTTGTTCTATTCTCTTGAACATTCCCTCCTTGTTCTACTCTCAAAACTAAAAAAAAATTATTCTTCCTTTTTGTCTTTCTTACCTCTTCCAAAAATTGCCACTAAAATTCAAATTCAACCACTAGAATTAATTTGTTGCCAAAAAAATCAACTGGACAACATATGTCAGATAGGGCAAGGGGTGGAAGATCCCAATGGATCTCATTTGACTAAGCATTAAATTTATTTGTACAGGGCTGCTCAAGATTACTAATTCCAACATGCATCGCTATTGATAGACATGCATGCAAGGGTGAAATCATAGATACATGACAAGGCTTGTTCAAAAAAATGCCTCATATCAATGTGTTCTCATGGAATGCAATGATTGCAGGATAGGCACATAGTTGGCTTGCCAGCTACAAATTTTACATATGCACAAAACATCAAACCTAGCTTGTCATTGTTTCTCTTTAATTATATAGTGATATAAAATTGCATGATACCTTTGAGCCAAAAATTCATGGAAAAACGAACCTCAATCCATATGCATGGACAATAGGTGGAGCTAAAAAAAACACAATTTCCAACATAGGCTCAAGTTTGTATCAAGTAGAATTGTGAGCCAATTTTAGAGTTTGCCTTTAGAAAAGCTATTAGTGAAAACTATTACTCTGATAAGAATTTTTTGTTTGAGTTGAATCATGCTCAAGTTGATGCATTGATCACTTTTTTATTCTAGATCGAACAAAAGAAGTGAATTCGAATTTCCAAAAATCTTCAGAGAATGGGGTGTGGTCATCTCAAAGATCTTAGAGTTCTTCAGATGGGTGGTAGCTTGATCTTGTTAAAAATTCATTGGATTATGTAGATATTGGTTCAAATTTAGTGGAATGGATAGTGGTGTCTTGAAAAGGTAAATAAATTTCATGTAGAAAAGAGAATTCATGGGAAGAAACTAGTGAATCCTCTAGAAGGAATAAGGGAAAGTGTAAAAGTCGAGTTTCTAGTAATTCATCACTTGGATAAAGCTTAGAAGATATAATTATAATAAATTTAGATGATGAAAAGACAATTGCTAGTGACCTATTGAAAGGTAGAACTTCACTCGTATTACATGAAAATGGACCCAAATCAATTGGACAAGTATCAATATTGAATCACCCCATTACAAACATGTCAAATGAAGACCGTGTGCTTGAAAAATTCAAAAAATTAGGTATACATCATCAGAACAATTCAAAAAATAATAATCCAATATCAGACCTTTCTATAAAAGGCCTTAACGACAACATGAATTTTCATTTTGAGAATGATGAATATAAATCAATGGATGATAAAATTCTTTCAGACCAGGAATCACTAGAAGTAGAAAGGGAGATTATTGTATCTAGCTTGAGGTCTGTAGATACAACCATGCATGGCTGACAACTTGCAAAATTATTTGTAAAATCGAGACTTATATTTGGTTCATATACAGTAAGAAATAACTGAGTTAAGAAGAGGTGGGTAGAACACTCATGATGATTCCCAGCATGTAAAAAAGTTTCAAGTTTTGAAGTAGAGATAGATAAGAATGGATATAGAAATTCAAAATCTAAAGGAGCAAGTTAAGTGAATTGAACAATTATTGGAAATAAGGAAAGCTAACATGTCCTTTGATGAATTATCAAATATATCTAAACATGAAGAGCCAAAGAATTTTGTGCCTTCAATCTTTTTCCTAGGAGGATATAATCAAGACCAAGATTTGTGGTTGAATATGTTTGATGTAAGGGTGGAAGAAAATTCATGCCGAGGATAGGGAATGACCTCTGTGTCATGTGAAGCTTGAGAATATTCATCTTTGGTCTTAGGTGCTTCTCTTTCTTTCTCCACCTCTTCCCTTCCAATTTATTTTCCAAATACCTCTTTCTTTTGAACTTCATCCTATGTAGCTTGTAGTTCCTCTTTCTCTTGGGGAGGAGGATGTGTGTCATGGGAAAAAAATGGGGAGAAGAAGGAATGGGAGGTGATTGAGGAGGTGGGGGAATTTGGGAAGAAGGCATATAAGGAGGTGAGGGATCTCGGGGTGATGGAGGAGGAGTAGGTAAAAGAGATGGAAAGGGAGACATGGTGGAGAAGAGGAAGGAATAGATGAGCCAGATTTAGGAATAGGGGGAATAGAGGAAGATGCAACCTAAGAAGAGATTTGAGCTCACTTATTTCTTTGTAAAGGAATTTATTCTTCACTCTCTTCGTCACTTGTTTTAATTAATATTCTTTCCTCTCCTCTCTTTCTTTTTGATCTTATTATTGAGGATGCTGGTCTTTATTTTTCAACTACAATAGTAGATGGGCCTTTGACCTTCTTGGGATTTTTAGATTGATGTTTAGGTCATGGTAAATCCATCATAGGGAAATGAGAAAATTTTTAGGATTAGGTGACATATACCTTGTAAATATTATGTCATGGTTCTAACATCCTTGGAAAGTGTCTCTAAGAACTTAGGGTGTATTGGAAAAATATTTTGTAATATTAATTCTCACCATTATTTGTAATATATTCATAAGGGGTCATGAGTCAACTAGCAATAGTAAAGGTGAGTTGTGGGAATAATTACTTAATATTATTTTTCTCACATGTGGATTCTTAAAATGGGATAATAAAAGATAAGGAAAAGGATAAATGAGTGACTATTGGGATTCTCCAAGTGGAAGCTTGGAAAGAGCATAAACTACCACTTGGTTTTCTATCATTTATTGCATTTAGTGTAATGTTTATCTCTTGAGTTTGGGCACCCAAGTTGGAGGGAAAGTATTGGAGCTAAAATAGGCATATTTTCATACTTTGAGGAGGATTTCCAAGGGTTGAGTTGTTTGGATTGAAGAGACATATTTGGAAGCCTTGTTTTGGGCTTAAGACCTCTTCACATATCTATAAAATCAACTCTTTGGGTGTAGAAAGAATGAGGAATAGTTGAATATAGTGTTACTATATAGGAACAAGGATATGTTGAGGCATAAGGAGGTTATTCACAGGTACATATATTCTTCCTTATTGGATGCAAAGAGGAGAATGGAAGTAGTTGTACATTGTAATCTCATTTATTTGATGATAATGCATACTTGGCCTCTCTTCTTGGTGGACTTTTTTTTTGCAAGGATTTCTCCACATAAATCCTATGTTATGTGATGCTCTTTTGTTTCTAATTTATGCCTCATTTCTATTATCTTATTGTGATTTTATTCTTCATAAATTATTGTTATAAGTTCACATATGGTGGTGTAATTAAGCATGATATGTTGGCTATTTTTTTGCATCATAAAGAAGATGGATCTTATCATGGTAATTCCATATTAAGGAAACTTAATTTTCATATTTTCATGTTGGGAAGGTGCACAAATATTGGGGGCCAAAAAATTTCCACCCCACTTAAATTTCAAAAAATCCATAATGCGAGCACGTTATTGCTTATTTAAGCAAAAAAAGAGAAAAACTTCATTTCATTCATTTTTTCCTACTATTTAAAACTTCCTCTGTAGCCTACAAACCCTCCATAATATACTCACATTCTAGGAAATCCAAAATCATGCCATATTATCACCAATTCTTCATCAAAAAATTTCCATGACGACAGAGGGTCAAAGGAGTAAGTTATTGTTGTTTTTTTGTGTGAATTTGGTATTAAATAGGTAGGTTGAATATGTTTTTGTGTAAATTTATTTAATTTTATAGAATTTTTAATGCACCCCTGATCCTCCTCAAAATCCTAATTCACCTCATGATAAAATCCTTGTTGAAGATGTTCAATCTCAAAAAATACCTCCTAAAATTCCTCATCATGCTATAGAAATATAAGCAAATTTAAGAGGGAAAATTGAAAATAACAAAAAAACATTGAGTTAATTGCAAGGTTGAGAGATCCTTTAGGAACAACCTCACATATAACCTCCCTTGCTCAATCACTTCAATCCATAATATCTCATATAGATTTAGTTAGACAAAAAATAAATAGTTTATCTGAGAAGAGACAAAAGCTTAGACAATTTTATGCAGAAAAATTATATTATAAACAAGTTAAAGATGTTTCTTTTTGAAATCTGACTTGCATGTACTGTTTACAAACCCTAGAAAAATAAAATCCTTACATCCATCATGCAAAAGGTTCCCTATCCATTAGTGCAACCACCAAGGAATAAAGAATATTTTTTGGGAAAGGTGGTGGATGATTTTGACCATCCTCCATGCAAAATGAGGTACCACAATATTTTTTGAAGAAACTATATTGTGAGTTTGTTTTCAATAAAATACCAAACTATTTTGACATGTGGGAGTTCCGAGGTAGAGGTTGGGGATCCATATAGGACATAGTGGGGGCACGTACTGGTGCACATTGACTAGTGAAACCACTCACTAGACCAATGTATGAGCATGTGACTATCCCTTCCATTGTGAATGAGAGTGCTAATGTGGATACCTTGTAGTCAATTAGTTCCCTCAAGCAGAGCCTCATACAACATACTAGCCACTAGCACAAGGTGAGGCAGGTGAGTCTTTGAGACATCGAGTTCCACCTCATTTATGTTAGGCTTGTGAATCACTTTGTGTTTATGATCCTAAGGATAGTTAGGATGCATGTTCCCAGGGTACATTTGCAACTGATGAGATGGTGATGACAAATGCCCTCTTGAGTGATACATCCAACTTTGATAGTCAAGTAAACATCAGCAAGTTCATTTAATTTAAAATTTATTAAATTTCTTTTTTGAAATGAAAGATTAACTAAATTAGTTGAATGATTATAATGAAATCTTAGGGTCATAGTGTTCACCTTGTTTCCAGTGTTCCTCCACCTCCGTATCACATGATGACATCTATTGTAGAGGTATCTAACTAGTAAAGAATTATAAATATTACAGGTGAATATTTGAACGTTATATGAATGGTATTCTTATATCTCATTTTGGATGTTGAATAGGTTAATCTTGGACCTTCGATGGTAACACTTGGTATTGAAGGTGGTCATCAAAGTTTCACTTAGGTAATACAAAGTATTTTCAATTTTAAAATAAAAAATTGTATTTCACAATTGAATAATGTTAATGACTTGAAGGTTCAAGATAGTTTGTAAGTATGCTTTTTACTTTTTAATTAATTTGATTTTAGTTTTCTATGTACTTCATAATCTATGAATTTCATTTGTTCATGTTTTTGACCTCCAAAAATATAGGCTAGTGGTGTCAATTATTTTTTCACCTTCTATAGACCTCTTTATTGTATTAACTCTTGGGACCTCCATCGACCAAACCAAACTGAACATTCTTTGTGATTATGTTATTTGTAACTCTTCATCAAAATTCGTAATCAATTGTCTAGGCAAAAAATGAATATCTAGGGATAATTTGTATTATTTTGATCATTCATTGAATCCAATCCTATATGACATTGATCCAAATACATGACTATGTAGAACATATATGGATTTTGAGACACATCAACTTCACTATCTTCATTAAAATCAACATTCATCCCTTTTAATAATGCTATCATATATCCATTAACTTTTATTTCGAACATGACTCTCCATTCCTTGATATAGTTTAATGTGATACATTTATTAACCTTGTTATCTCAATAAAATTTATTTATCCTTTACAATAGTACATTGTATTATATAGTGTTAAATATATATAATTATTTTATGGCTAAGTATTTTAGAAAACTCTTTTTTTAGCCTCAACGCTTTTAAATAGTGAAGATATGTTGTGAAGTTTTTATTTAATCAAAACATGGTGCATAGTATTTCATGTTTATGATCACACAATTATACCCCAAAATATACACTACTTTTGACACTAAATATTACATAATCCTATATTTCTCATAAATTTTAAGTTGTGATAGTGAAATGGTATTCATATGAAAATATATGAGGATCAAAATATTTTAGTGTTTCTTTTTCTCTAGTAAACATCATCCTATACAAAACCAAATGACATTCTCAAGTAAGTATTCACTATGAAATGATAAAATATAAACTCTAATCTAGCCATGATACAATAAATCCTAATAAATCCCCTTGTCATGTCATATTAACTATTATGTGTGAAAAATATGTGTAAGTGAAGTAAATAACAACACACCTTAATGCAAAATTATTAGATATTTCAAAAAAATAGATTTAATTTAATTGAAACATAATAGAATCTCTAAAATCATTCCATTTCTCTTTAACTCCAAGGATTTATTAAATCAAAGTGACTCTCAGATTGTGTGCACTGTGATTGTTAAAATGACAACCTAGAGAATGAGAATGATGATCTAAATGATGTGATATGATAATATTATTGATAATGAAAGTTGTGATAATGATATTATATGTTGTGATGTTGTGATATGATATGAAATGATAAAATAAGATGCAACTAACATGATATGTTGTGACATGATTATAATCTAATATGATTGCTAAGATGATTCTATTTGATAATTGCTAAATTTTGTATGCTAAATGATCTAATATGATTCTTGTAGAGTAAAATTACATAAAAGTGGGGATCCATTTCCTATAGCAAGAGGTTTCTTTTATAGATTTTCAAATACAATTCATGATGTGGTAGCAAGCAATGGTTCAAATTTGATCTGGATAAATCAATGGCGGAAGATGGAGAAGTTGGTGAGGAAGAAATGGAAATGATTTCTCTTAGCAAAACATTGTGGCAAATGATTAGGAAGAAAATGTGGATCCATGAAGCCAACTATTTCCAACTGTTAATAGTTTGTTTCAAAATTGGCCGGAAAGATAAAGTAAAATTGAATGCACTTGAAGCTTTCAACTTTATTGAGAGAAAAGATGTAGACATGTACTCAATTAGAAATTTGAGCTATTGAATTTTGGAGGGAAGAAATATTATTAAATAAAACAATTGAAATTTGTTTATTTAATTAAGATGGAAGTATTACATATTTAAATAAAACAAACTATTGAATTTGTTTATTTAATTAAGATAGATAAATTTGACTGTGAACTATATAAATAAGTATTTCTATTTATTTATAAGTAAATAAATTAAAGGTTAATTAATCAAATAAATATATTTAATTAATCAGATTTATCCAGACCATTTTAAGGTGTATACATTTTTCTCCTCTTTGAAGTGATGTGTTTACATGTTGCTTCAAAGAATGAATTTTGCTACTAGTGTTTGAGAAAAAAATTCCGACATGCCCCAGATGCCGATTTTTGAGTGATAACGAATATATGCCCCCTCGGGAGATAAATTGATGAATTTTTGAATTTTTAGGATATATATATATATATATATATATATATTTTGAAGTTTTTCAATTTTTTATGATTTTATGATAAGTCGATTTTGATTTGATATTGAAGCGATTTATCTCCCGACAAATGATTTTGAAATTTCCCCTATGATTAATGAATAGATTAAGCCCTATGTGGTAAATAAAATAAATTGATGCCATAAAATACCACTTTATTTTCCCTTAAAAGGGTAAAAAGGTGAATTTGAAGCTCATTTGTGCATTTTGAATTTGAAAATTAATAGTGATTGAGCAATTTGTGCAATTTGGAGCAAAATGGTGATTCCTTACCACACACACCGATTTGAGCGCATGCGATGTCACAACCACTTGACAACATATGGACCTCTGTTATGTACCCTGATAACCTCCTCGTAATTCATGCAATTTTGATTCTTCTACTCTTTTTCTTGTTTGAATTCGGCTTTTTAGTTTTAGCGCTTTGAGAGCTTGATGTAGTGTATTAGATAACTATTTTAGCGCATTCCTTGGTTTTACGCATTGAAGTATAAATTTAGCAAATAGGTTTAACATTGTAGTGAATAGGTTAAATTAGCACTTTGATAGGTTAGATTAGTGCATTCATAGGTTGAAATAGCACGTTGACCGTTTAGTGCATTGAATATTTGTTTTAGCGCAACAGTGGATTGAAATAGCACATTGACATATTTTGTGCATTGATAGTGTATTCTAGCACATTGACTTGCTTAGCGCTTTGATAGACTATTTTAGCACATAAAAGTCAGAAAGATGAAATTATCAGTTAACTCCTTGATTATGATGTTTTTTTATCAAATCAACTTTTGATGTGATTTTGATTGATGATCCTGATAGATTTAGATGATTATTGATCTCATGATAGGTGAGATTCAATGATTGATTGATGATAATTGACCTCATGATAGGTGACGAACAATTATAGTCTGATTGATTAACCTCATGATAGGAGAGGTTGAATGATTGATAAATTGATTAACCTCATGATAGGTGAGGTTGATTGATAGATTGATTGATTAACCTCATGATAGGCAAGGTTGACTGATAGATTGATGCTCATGATATTCAATCAAAGTCTCACCAGAGCTGATAGGCTGATTGATTTTGATTGATTTGAAAAGTTTACTGATTTGTAAATTTTGTGATTATAGGAGTCTTTGGTAAATCTTTAGATTTGTGAGCATTTCCCTAGGACTTTTGATTTGATACCTTAGCTAACACAGCCAAATATAGGTGTTATTTCATATTGTGGTTTGTCCTCTTTATTATATATGCCCTTGATTAGGATTAATCAGGGACTCTTGACAGCCTTAGCTAAGAGGTGGCATAGTGAGTATAACACTTTCCACCTTCCTACAGGTGAGATGACAGTGACTCTAGAGGATGTGTACCATATATTGAGGATACCTATGGTTAGAGAGTTGTTCTGTATGATCATACTGAGCAGGGAGGTACCGATTCCTTGCGTAGAGTATTTGAAGATGATAGGATTTGTGGTTATGAGATTCCTTGGAGGGAGATGGTGGATGCATATGCTACACTTCCATCCGTGCTTGTTGGTTTCATCAGAGGTTTCTTATGTCCTAAACATAGGTTGAAGGGACTGCTGATCAGATGGGATTGGATCCTGGAGCAGATGTTCATGCAAGGTACTAGATATGCTTGGGGTTGTTGCATGCTAGCCCACATATACCATGATTTACATCGGGTTGTTTATCTCAAAGGATGTAGTTTATCGGTTGGTGTCACTTTATTATAGATATGGGCATGGGAGCATATTGCCATTACGCATCCTGTTGCAGATAGACAATGACCAGTCGGGAGACTCTATGTTCATGGTTATATAGGTCCAGTTGTCTAGCATAGGCTGGACAAATTGGACTACTGGAGGTAGATGTTGGATGATCTAGAGGCAGTTGTATGGCGACCTTACATTGGTTGTGAGGCATGGGAAAAGGATGATACTGAGATGTCGTATCTGTTCCAGCCCATGTATTTGATTGGGAGGACCCGATTTATTATTGAGAGATTCATGTTGAGGAGAGTTATGTAGTAGTATGGCAGATTACAGGGTGTCGCTCACTATGCATGATGACATATGGATGCTTCAAAGTGGGAGCCCACCCTGTCCTATCATGCAACAGTTGAGGAGTATCAAGGTTTGTAACCTATCATCTAGGATTATCATCTAGAGGTAGTTGAGGTAGGGATATATGAGGAGTATGCTCAGTATTTGTTTCTACATCCTTTCCCATGGATATCCAACCTAGATGAGGTAGTTCCATTGCTGGATGAGTAGGAGAGGGCAGTTGTTCATGGTCATAGGCAGAGGAGGAGAGATGGAGGAGATGAGGAGGAGGAGATGGTAGAGGGGGAGATGGTAGAGGAGGAGATGGAAAAGGAGGAGATGGAGAGTAGTGATGATGATGAAGATGATGATGACATTGATGATGGAGATAGGGGTGGTGATGACATAGGTGGTGGTAGAGGTGGTGGCATAGTATCTTTTTCTATCAGTGATGTCATGGTTCCTCGATCGAGGAGGTCTTTGGTGGCTATGGCGCAACAATGTGTATAGATCGAATTACCCTCACAATAGCAACAAACATATATATTTTCCTTACAAGAAAAGGTTTAGACTTTTCAAGGGTAGTTAACATAAGTGCAGGTATTGCTTACTCAAGCACAGGCATAGGTTACCACTCTAATAGTTGAGAGAGATGCGGCTAGATATGTGGGCGAGCAGGCAGTGGCATTATCTAATAGATTGTAGAGAGTGGTCGAGCGGACCACCATTGGGGACATGATGAGAGAGATGAAATGAGTTGCTAGAGAGGCTTAGTATTACAAGGGCCGATATCATGTAGTTGTGCCTATAGAGTAGAGAGTCAGCTATGCTGAGTCCAGATCAACATGTAGCCACTCTCGAACCACCAATATGGGTGTGTTACAACCACCACGCTGAGATCTAGGTGCCGACCCAGGTACAGGTGTAGTAGGGGCAAGTACTTCAGGTGCAAGAGGTCTTGCGAGACCTGGAAGTCCTGGGGGGAGCTCCTCACATGATCCTTCTTGATGTATTTTGGACATTTGATGATGTATACTTCGATTTGACTCATTGCCATGTTGTTATTGTATCACTTGATATTTATTCAGACTTCATTGTATACTTGACATTTATGATTTTTGAGATTTATATGATATGCGGTGGTTTGTGATCTATATGTGCTCTATTTGATTCTATGATGGTTGTTTATTATATATGCATTTAATTTTCCTTATGCTATGTGATGCTTATATGATGATGATGTTATTATTATGCATTGATGAATTTATTATGTATGGATGAAATGATAAAATGTTGTTAATATGAATATGCTATGAGATGAATGTGATAATGTGAATGATGTGAGATGCTTGGGTAATGATTTCTATGCATTATGAATGATGTGACTGTTATAAAAAATAGATTCATGATGATGCAAATGATATGTAATGCAACTTGTTTTTAGTTTTTCTTGATGCATATATATGATGTGATGCATGGAAAAGTGTATGATATGATAATGTCAATGATAATGCCTTTTATATGCATGATTTTTTTTTGGTATTTTCTTGATGCATATATATGATGTGATGTATAAATGAATGATTGTTCATGTAACTATATGAGAATGATATTGTTTTTGTTTATGTCAAGTATACTTAGTAAATTTAAATGATAGAGATAACATTATTTTTGAAATCTTTGCCAACCTCGACACAATCTATTTTACATATGCAAAGCTAATATGAATGCAATCTAGTTTAAGTATGCAAAAGTTGTCATCTTAAAAATCTATGAATCATGATTTTTATCATCATTGAGGCTTTAAAATGTTGAAAGTGAGTACAAGCATCAATGGTATTGTTATGCCTTGCATAACCACCCCATCTTTTGTCTTGGTCAAAATGGGTCCCCCTTTGTGTTTTTGTACTTAGTTGTTTTTGGAACAAAGTTTGGAGTATAGTTTTGCCAATACTTTGTTTTTCTTTGATTTATTTGTCAGAATCGGAACCGGAGCTGAATCGGGTGTTGAAAGATCTTTTGAGGTTAATTTTGGTTCTATTCCGACAGTCTTTTCTTTGCCTTTGTTTTTTCTCTTTGGCGGAAGCAGAGCAGGAGTGGGAATTGGGATGGTTCTATTCAAAATTTGCAAAATCAAATTTACTTCCGATCCCGCTTTCGCTCCCGTTTTAATGTTTGTTTGTCTCAGTTTTTGTGTTTTGTTTTATTAGGTTGGTCTTTTACTTAACTTTTTGTTTTTGTTTTTGTTTTGTTTTTTAGTTGTCAGAGGCGGAGTCGGAATGGGGACAAGGTTTGGAAATTTTATGATTTTAAGATCTTGTTTCCATTTTGGTTCTGCCCCCACCAATTTTTGTCATTGACTTTTTGACTGAAGTTGCACTGTAGACCAGTGTTCATTCTCTTACAGTTTCGACTCCGCCTTTACTGCGTTTTAATGCATTAATGGTGGTTGCCGATGTAGGTAGAAATTCACATATTTTTCTTTATTAAGGGTTAAAGCCGATTATTATTGTTATTATTACAAGTCTGAGAGCGCGAAGAGCAATAGCAGAGTTCGTTTGAGCAAATTGATCAAGATAGAGAAGGGATTGTGTGCGAATTGATTCAGAAAGTTAGCGTGGTTTTGTTTGCATTTGAGGTAGATCTTTTATCTTTGTTGTTCGCTATTTTATTTGCGGTTGTGTTCGTTGTGTTTTGCTTTGTATCTATTCGCGTGTTCAATCATTGTGTTTTAAAGCAGTTTTATGATCATCGATGTGATTGAATGAGCAGGTTCTTGTTTTGGTTTGTTTCAGTTTTGTTTTTATCTTTATTGTTTTATTTTGTTGTGTCGTTTCTTTCTATTTTTGGGCATTGTCGCTTTCACGTCTTAATCTTGATTGCGTTGTGTCATTTTTGATTTGTAGTAGATTTAGATCAGATTAAAGGTTTCTTATGGCGTGAGGTAGATTAAGAATTTACAGTAAGGTAGGTTAGAGATTTTACAGTGAGTTGAGGTAGATTAGATGTATTGTTTAATTTAGGGTTTCATCATTTGGTAGAATGGTAGGGTTTTAAAACCCATGCCCTAGTTTTATTAAGTTTGTTAGATTAGGGTTTCGTCGGTCTCTGCAATTACTTTAAAAATAAGTTTTAAATAAATGGCTCTAAAATACAATTGTTCCCCACGGTCATGTGAGGGTAGAGTTTTTAAGCTCCTTTGCTATTTTATGGCAACCTAGGTTTAATCATGAAGTTATGATGAAAATGAATAAATTTGATGATGTCATGATTAGCATAGGCGGATGTGGGATTGGAATGGGTATTGGCATCAGAGTTTGTTTTTTTCAAAGTTATCAATTCCATTTCTATCTCGTTTTTGATTTCGAGTTCTAAAAAGGTTTTATTGAAGTATGTGAGCGGAGGCGGGATTGGAACTGCTCTTAAACTTAAGAATTTATTTGTAAAGGTTATCGGTTCCATTTTTATCCCGTGTCCGGCTCTGCATATGGTGGAAAGTCTTTTGTCAAAGTAATGATAACCACATCGGAGGCGGAGGCGGAATGGAAATAGAATATGAAATGAAAGGAATTTGAAGAAAACCAAATCCCTTTTTCATTCCGATCTTGGTTCCGATAACTTTCCCGACTCCGACTCCGAGCCTGTTTGTTACTAGCTGAAGTTCCTATATTGGTTTTTGCTCTGAGTCCGCTAGTCTTGTAAAAGTGATTATTTTGTGTTTCTGTTCGACTCCGGCTCTGATGTATATGTAACAGGTATATTTTTAGAACATGTTTTATAATGATTTATTGGAAGTTCTAATTAGAGGTTTGCTTGTAGGAGATTTGAGAGATGTCAGGAACATCAGGAGAGGCTACTCGAAGGAATCAATCGGCGGGAACGTCAAAGCCTGCACCAAAAATCAAGAAGGTGAAACCAGAACAACTACCTTATACATTAAGGTATGATCATAGGAATCTAGTGGTGAAGACAAGTAAGGTGGAATCAAACTGGTCAGATATCACGGATACCAATCTGGGCCAGTATAGTTTCGAAGAATTACATGAAGAGACTTTCGTAGAAAGGGAAAACTTGACAGGGAGAACTCAAAGGATTGTTGACTTCGATCTGGCACATATCACTGTGTTTCCTTTGTTAGTTCAGTGTCCGGAGTTGATATGTATAGTGGCCAGTACTTATAATCCAGCTACAAGATTATGCATGGATTCACAGAATAATGTGATTATAGATCTTACTCCGCAGATGTTCCAAAGCATATTCAATGTTCCTGATCCCAAGAATTTAGTGCAGTTGACTGAGGTTGAGGCATTGGAGAAATACAGTAAGCATAAAGACTCCAATAAGTCTCATTTAAACAAAAGATGGTTAAGTACCAAGAAGAAGTCTTTGAGCAAACTGGCAGATCAGCCAAAGAGGACAGACTTCAAGAAGGAGATATCGGATTTAATATTGATGTTGTCTAGAGTGTTTGGGAAGAGGGATGCCTTCCATTTCAAGGAATGGATGTTTCATTTTATTCAAGTGATCTTTCAAGGTGATTATCAATTTGATTGGTCAATGATTGTTTCTGATGCCATACATGATCAGCTCACAAGGGTCAGTCAGACCAAATCTTTCTTCATGACTTCATATGTGGTCTATGCTGCAGCAAGATTGGGGATTTTCCTAGGATTAAATAGAGTAGGTATAATGGGAGTCTTGGATGGACAAAAGAAGGTATGGGAACACTATGATCAATTATCTCTTCAGGTTGCTAAGACTCACTTCAGAAGAGTCAATGATGCATTTTTATATGTGGTTATCAACCAGTTGAGTGGAGATGCAGGATACAGGTTAAGCCAAGAAGCTATGGCATTCATTTCTGAATGGGGAAGTTGGTACATCCAATACCCCAAATTTACATACTTCAGGTTGTTTGGGTTTGAAGGTCATCCCCATTTACTTCCAAGATGCTATAGCAATAGGATAGTGCTTATGGAATTTGTATACCAAGCCATGGGAGTTAATGCTAGATTTGGGATGAAGCACAAGACAGGATGCCATAAGTTTCCTATGACATTGGGGGAATATGGCTGTCAACACTTAAAGGTAGCTAAGGTGGTTTGTAATGAGTTGATACAATCAAAATTGGGATTGTATACAGCTCGTAAGTATTTTGATCCGAAAAAGAAGATGTATACTTTATTACCTTCAGTATTTACTAGACACTTTAATTTGTTAGAGGATTTTTGGTGTGATAGGCAGGATGAATTTGACTTAAAGAGGAAGAATTATGAATGATTACCAGTCTCACTTATGGTAGAGCTGGGTATTAAAGATAATATTCCTAACACTTTGGTGGATGATGGAGTGGTATTAGATCCCTCATATGAAGCTTTAAATATTGGCACCAAAAACTTAGATCCAATAGACTGGAGTGAAGAAGAAACGATTGACATTAAGAAACTGGGAAGAACAGTCTTGGATAGAAGTGTGCAATGGTTGATGATGAGGACTCAAGCTCCTCAGGGACCAATCCTCAAGAAAGGTAAAGGGTATAAGAGGATTAAAAGAAAGGCACCTTCCAAGGAACCATTGGAATTATTTCCTCCGGATGTTGAAGAAACAGAGTTGGAGGTAGTTGATGAAGAAGAAGAGACACCCGAGGGAGATGTTCCAATTGAATCTGTTGTTCCTATGCCTGCATTGGGTGAGTCATCTACACAAGCCCCACTCACAAGAAAGAAAAGCAAAGAAGTTCAGGGAGTGTTGTATGCCATGGCTGAAGCTACTAAAGGAAAAGAAGTGGAGGAAGAGTTGGTAGAAATTGAGACAAACTCAGATGAAACTCTGTCAGAGAGGGACTTGCAAGTAAACATGCCTCTAGATCCTACTATTGAGCAGATTCTTACATAGGAAGAACAATGGAAACAATTTGAAGATGCTACCAGGGAATCTGATGCAAGGGCTACGATGGAGAAACAAAAGGAGATGGAGGTAAAATTGCAAGCTGATGCTCTACTTCAACAACAGCAATTAAAGGTAAAAGAAGTTGAAACAAGGACAACAGCTGATACAATGGAGGAGCAAATGAGGCAACGAGAGCATGAGATCAAGGTCAAGGCAGAAAATGACAAGCTAGAACTGATACATAAGATCCATGATCTCGAGGAGGAGAAAGCAAGAAACCGAAGGGAAAAGGAAGCCCTGGTTGCTAGATTGAAGCTTGTAGAGGAGACTCGGCAAAAAGAACAAGAGGCTGAAGGTTCAAGAAAAGAAAAAGAGGCTGAAGAGCTAGTAAAGAAAAAACAAGCTGAGAAAGAAAGGGAAAAGGCAGAGAAACTCATAGCCTTGGAAGTAGAAAGGATAGAAAGGGAAGAAACTAAAAGGAAGCGAAAAGAAGAAGAGGCCGAAGCTACAAAACTTAAAGCTTTAGAGGCAGAACGGTTGGAAAGAGAGGCCTTGGAGAAAGAAAGGTTAGAGAAAGATCAAATGGAAGAGGAAAGATTGAGAAGATAAGAAGAAGATAGGAGAATACAGGAACAAAGAGATAGGGAAGAGGCTGAGAAGTTGGTGCAGATGCATGTGCTACAGGAGCAACAAGAAAAGGCAAGGGTTGATTCTCAACCTAAGGTAGATATTCAGCCATCCTCTATAGTTGCTGCTTCCTCTTCCATGATGATGACTCCTAGTGCTCCTACTTGGTTGAAGTTAGATCTATAGAAGAGAGCTAGAACACCTCCTCAATCTCTTAATTGGGAGGACATGACGAAGGAGATTGAACAGGAAAGGCCTAAGAAGAGGGCTAAAGTTTTGCACTCTACCAGAATCACAGATAAAGGAGAGATAGTTGCTGAATGTGCTATGCCTATGACTGAAAAGGAGGTAAGGGATATGCAGCTCATAGACTATCAATTAAGTACAGTTAACTTGGGAAGACCCACTAGAAATCAACAAATGAATCTGATTGATGTGGTGGCTTCAATGATGAAATCAAGAATGATCAAGGACAAACAAAAGAAAGATGAGCTTAAGGCTTAGTTAGATCAGTTACATTCATTTTTGAAGAGTGTCTCCTTTCCAAGGTCACAAAAGGTTGCAGCAATTGAGACTCCTGTTTTGCTAAGCAAAAAGGAGGTTGATGATTTGGTGCAGGTTAGAGGTAAGGCGGAGATGGTTGACAAATGGATAGACAAAGTGAACCAGGAGGTAGGTGAGGTTTTGGAAAAGGGGTTTGAAACCTATAAGGAGGCGGAAGGAGTAATAAAAGAGATGCATCAATATATTGAGGCCTCCGGGAAGTTAGAAGAAGAGTACAAAGAGTATAGTGAAAAGTTAGAGAAGATAAATACATTGCCTCTAACTACTCTTCTAGAGGAATCTATACTCGAAGATGATAATAAAGATTTTGTACAAAAGACTTCTCATATCCTTAAGTTTAGGACTAGTTTTTGAGCAAGCATAAGGATGAAATTCAGGAAGTAGTTAATAATTTAACTGAGCAGTTGGAAGAGTTGGAAGCGGTTATGGCTATAATAGTAGATGTGAATGTAATGACTAAAGATGGCATGCCATTAAGTCAGGTTAGAGAGAAATGGAATGAAAGATTCCAAGGACTCATGCAGGATGATGGAGAGGACTTAGTGATAGACCGACTTATAGAAGTCAAGGAAGAAATAAAAGCTGCAGGAAGAGAGTTGGTCAAGGTAAAGAGCATGAAAGAATTTGCTGCAGTTGAGTTGGATCGCATCAAGTTTGAAGATGACTGGATTGATGGGATAGACATGGATATGCTACAACAAGTCTTCACTAGTTATGATGAGTTCATAGTGGATCCAACATCACCCGCATAAAATCTTGCATGCATAATATTCTTCTTCCTTGCATGATGCATGATGATCTTCTTCCTTGCATGTTGCATGCATGCAGCACTGGCAGTCTCAAGGATGTGTGATCTTCTTTTCTCCTATTTTCTATCTTCTATTGTTAGATCAAACTGAATGTATAATGTAAGAACTCAAGATTGAAATTGATATGAGTTTCCAAGACAGTTGATTGTTCCTAAAAAGGTGGAAAGCCTAACATAGAAGTAAAGTTCAAACTTTTTGCTTTTTGTATTCTATAAATACCAGTGGGGTATTACATTGTAAGGGTTGGCTAATTGAGAATTGGATTGGCTTACCTAGTGCTAGGAGATAGAATTTTAATAGAGCATTTTTGCATAGATACATTGTACCGGATCTTTTTTTACAGTTAATAGAATTGCAGGTTTACGAAATATGGAGTTTGCATTGAATTGTGTTGTTTGATAAGGTTAATGAGTTATAATCCACTTGAATGCCAGTGATTGTGCTAAAGCATGATAGTTTCTTATGTGATGAAAGTCATTAGAAGAAACTAGGTTTAAAGATTATCTTGTTAAATTGTCATTGAATTAAGGTTATTAAAGTCTGTTGATCTATAGTTTTAATGATGAATGAATGTGTGTGGATTTGAGATCTTGGAAATACTTATGATAGGCGAATAGAGGAATTGAATTAAGCACCTAAGATGTATACGATGGTACAGTTATACTGTGGGTTGTGTCATGCTATGGTTTTTGTGATCGGTTAAGAAAACATTCATTGTTAAAAGTATATGTCTGGATATTAGATAAATTTAATTAATACTTACTGATTTACCCCTTGGATCTATCTTTTTCTTTTATTTTAAACCCCTTGATTTACAGGAACTATTTTGACAAAGAGAGTCATAGCTTGAATCTTTTGTTACCAGCACAGGCCCCTTGAATATTACAGTTGCATGAACCAATTGAGTGACATCAGACAGTTGAGAACCAACTACCAGGACCTTGGGAGTTAGGCCACTACATGTAGTCTTTCTTTTTCAGGAGAAATAGAGTAGAAATATTTTGTTTTAATGTTGTTTGTGTCATTTTAACCATCAACAGGTATAAGCTAGAACATGATGAACTAAGTAATTCTTTCATGATTTTTGATATTGCAAGTTAACACAAGCATCGAGGTATGATTAAATCGAGATGGCTTGAGCATTTCTTGCGTAAAATATACAAGAATCAATCATTTTCCCATGTGAATCCAAAATTTCATCAGTGATACTTGGTAGAGCACATATCACAAAAATTCACATAGGAATAATGATTAACTCATAGACAACAAACAAAGAAAAATATTACTCCTTGATTTCTTCTCTAGCTCAATACATCATCGAGTTGCTCCAAAGATATGATAACAAAAATCATAGTACAAAATTTGAACACTCAAGATAAAGTAGTAAAATCATGATTCAAAAGAATATCATCCATTTATATTTGAGTTGATTGATTGATTCAAGTTGTTGATTAGATAGTTTGATCTTCTGATGATTGTTGATTTGTTCAATGTTGGGTTTCCGATGATCAATGTGTTTGCTGTGTTTTCATATTGTTGTTTGTCTATTTGTTTTAGCCCATAGTTTATTGCCCCCAATGAGCTCATTATTTTTCCACCAAGCTAGGTTGAGACACAACCGCATTCCAGGATATGTATATGAAGTGCTCAATGATAATTAGAGTGATGGAAAAAGTGAATGACCTAGACATGCTCAAATAGATGGTACAACTAGTCTTTCACAAATAGCACCCGTTTCTAGGTTTTCACTACTTATTTTTATTGCACCTTTTAAATTTTTATGATTTTTTTGTTGTTACCAAGACGCCTGTTTGCCAGGTTTTCATCAAGACAACGATTTATTTTGTTTTTCACTTTTTTTTTGTATTTTTCAGAACTTTCGCCATGCACTAGATAATTCAAGTATAGAAATTTCTAAGGTGGATACTGTTTATAGGTTCATAAAATAGGTCCCCTTCAAGTGTAGATAATTTGTAAGCTCTTGATCCATAGACTGATATGATGATGAAGGGACCTAGCCAATTTGGTTCAAATTTAGCCTTCTTCTCATGATCATGTTGATTGCGAGGGTTTTCCTTTGAGACCAATTCACCTACCTGAAATGCCCTTGGTTTGACTCTGTGATTGTAGCTTCTAGACATCCTTTGTTGGTATGCTTTCAAGTGATCCACAACTTGCTGACAACGCTCATCTAACAGTTCTAGCTCTTGAAGTCTAGACACTTGATAATCTTCATTTGATATGATCCCTTTTAGTGACACATGAAGTGATGGTATTTCAACCTCTATAGGTATAATAGCCTTTGTTCCATATACCAAAGCATATGGTGTAGCTCTTGTAAGTGTTCTGATACCAGTTCAATATGACCACAAAGCAAGATTTAGTTGAACATGCCAATCTCGTCTAGCATCGTTGACCATTTTCTTTAAGATTTTCAGAATAGTTTTGTTTGAGGCCTGTACCTGGCCATTTCCCCAAGGATAGTATGGTGTTGAAAAGCGATGTTGGATATGGAACCGCTCACACAGTTCTTGGAAATATTGATTCTTAAAAGGTCTAACATTATTGGTGATGATGGACTGAGGAACACCATACCGACAGATAAGTTAGTTTAAGATAAAAGATGATTTTTTTTTTCCTATGACTATGGTTAGGGGTATAGCTTCAATCCACTTTGTAAAGTACTCTATGGCTGTAATGATAAACTTATGTCCATTTGATGAAGAAGGGTGGATTTTACCTACCAGATCTAGTCCCCACTAACAAAAGGGCCATGTTGTTATGATAGGGTGTAGCTCCTATGCCGATGCATGTATAAGGTTGCCTCGGTGGTAAAGTATGTCAGAAATCAAGGTATGTCAGGTGGCTTGGTGAATGAAATTCCATTTTTGGTTTCAGGAAAGATCAGGAGTAAGGGTATTGTCTTTCAAATAAGTATAAGTCTTCCCATAGATGGAGGTTTTAGGGTTAACAATATGGAATATTATTTGGGACTCAATATTTTCATAGGTAGGGTTAGACACTTGTTCCACCATAAACTCATAACATATTTGACTTTCTAGTATCTGCAAGAGAGAATAAATTGTAGTCATAACATCAACAACTTTGTTATCTTCCCTTGGTATTTGTTCAAATTTTATCTGGACAAAGTACTTTTTTAAATCCTCCATCATTTTCTTATATGTCAGCAACTTGTCATCTCTTGTTTGATAATCATCATTTACTTGATTAATGACCAATTGTGAGTCTCCATAGACCTGCAACTCTGTGATATTCCATTCAACTACTACTTTGATGCCAATGATTAATGCCTCATATTAAGCTAAATTATTTGTGCAAGGAAAGATTAGTTTGTAGGACTTAGGAATGGTGTGTCCTTGAGGTGTGATAAATAAGATTCTAGCACCTAATCCATGTTGCATGTATGATCCATCAAATATAGCATCCATTGTTGTGGTATGATGGTGAGAACGTCTACATCAAGAAATTCAATGCTTATTGGCTGATCATCTTATAGAGGTGCTTCAGCTAACTGATCAGCTATTACTTGTCCCTTGATGGATTTGAGATCAACATATTAGATATCAAACTTACTTAGGATCATGAGCCATTTGGCTAACCTTTCTATTAAAATAGCTTTGTTGAGTAAGTATTTTAGGGGGTCAATCTTTGCTATGAGTTTAACTGTCTGAGTTAACACATAATGGCACATCTTTTGAGTAGCAAATACTACCTCCAAACAAGATTTATCAATGAAAGTGTAATTGATCTCATATCCATTCAAGGTCCTACTGATACGATAAATAGCTTGTTCCTTTCCTGTAGGATCTTCTTGTGCCAATAAAATACCCAATGAAATCTCCGTTGTTGCTATATAAAGTATTAATTCCTTTCCTTCTATAGGTGGCACCAGTATTTATGGAGACATCAAATATTGCTTTAGTTGATTGAAAACAGAGTCACATTTGTCATCCCATTTGAAAGAAACATTCTTATGTAGCAAGTGATTGAACAGATGCCTCTTGTCTGCCAGTTGATAAATGAACCTTCAGATTGACTGAAGCCTTCCCTGTAGAGATTGTAGTTGACTAATGTTTCTAGGTGGTAGCATCTCCATAATAGCTTTGACCTCGGTGGGATATACTTTAATACCTTTCTCTGAAACTACGTACCCTAGAAGCTTTGACGAAGTTACACCAAACACACATTTCTTGGGATTTAATTTGATGTTGAAATTTTATAGACAAGTGAAAATTTTTTCTACAATCTCAAGATGTCCCTCTTTGGTATACAACTTTTCCAATAGATCGTCCACATAGTCCTCCATAAAAGTATGCATCATGTCATGGAAGATGGTGGTCATTGCTCTATGATATGTAGCCCCTATGTTTTTCAACCCAAAAGGAATCACGTTCCAGAAAAATGTTCCCCATGGGAAAGTGAACGTTGTCTTCTCTTGATCCTATGATGCTATCTTGATTTGACTGTAACTTGAGAAACCATCCATAAGTGATAACATGGCATGTATGGCTATCAAGTATATAATAATGTCAATGTTTGGTAAAGGAAAGTCATCCTTCAGACATGCCTTGTTGAGATCCCTAAAGTCGGTGCATATCCTGATACTTCCATCTGGTTTATAAATAGGTACAATATTTGATATCTTGTTAGCATAATCAATTAGACGAATGAAACCAACATCTAAAACTTTCTTGAGTTCTGCCTTCACCAACAAGGCGATGTGTGGATGCATTTTTCTTAGCTTTTTCTTGACACGTTTCACCCTAATAGGTAGAGATAGATGATGCATAAGGTGATTTGGATCCAAGCCTGGCATATCAGAGTAAGACCAAGCAAAGTTGATTTTCTATTCTTCAAAGAACTTGGTGAATGCTGGATTTTCCTATTTAGTCATTCATGCTGCCAGATGTAATGTCTTTACTTTGTTTTCTATGCCCACATTGATAGATTGAGTTGGATCAACCAACACTGGTGATCTCTTGTGATAATTTCTAGGTAGAGTGTCAAATCCTCCATCTTTAAGTGCCTCAGAGAGGTTTTCACTATCAGATGCACTTTTTATTTTTACTTTTTCTAGATCTAATACTGCCATTAAATGGTTTTCACCATTAGATATTTTATTGATATTTTCATTTTTGCAGCTGGAAGATTTGACACCCCCCTGACTTGAAGCTTCGTTATGAGTTTTGTGGTTGGAACTTGTGTCAAGGTTGTTGAGACAAATATAGTTAATGATGGCATCATCATTCGCAAAGATAGGAATGTTAGAAGACTTAGTTTGGTCCTAGTCAATAAGCTCAGGGTGTAGTAAGGGTAAAAGATCATCTGATTGATGAAGGTCGAAAGTAGTGAAAGTTCAAATAGAAATATCATCAAAGTTTTTGATAGGGATGTTAAGGTTTATGATGTTACTCTCCTCCAAATCTGTCTCGCTCGAATTTTGTTCATTGTCGTTCGAGTCATTGATATTTTGTGATCCAAACACAAGGGGTCTAGTCCCTAAGCTTTGTCCATCCTCACGTGTAGGTACATACCTTTGTATTACATTCATTTGTTTGCATAGGTGCATATCTTTGTATTACATTCATTTTTTTTCTTCAAAGGATACCTCAGATAGTGAATCCCACTCATACTCATTAGATTATGTCTCATAATCATCACTAGCTTGCAATTGTAGAATTTGTTCAATAAATTTTGGGTTACTTCTTTTGATTCTTCTATATATCCAATCCAATTTTGTCTTTGGCTTGAAGTGTTAGAGGTTGAATAGGTTCTACAATTCCATCCTTCCTTTTACTGATAGGTCCTTTTCCTTTATACCCCATCTTCTCTAGGATTGTCTTTCCTTTTCCATATTGATCTATTTGTATGTTGGGGGTTACTAATGTAGATGCTTCCTCATCTTTGTAGAGCCAATTCAGGACAGGCTTATCCTTTGATTCATCAATTAAAGTACCAGCCTTTATAAATCTACCATCTAATACTATGATATGTTGTGATAATTTTTGTATTGATGTTGAAGGTTATCTATAAGTTCTTGGTGAAGGAAACAATTTTGAAAGACATAAAGATTGCTGAATGGAATATTCTCCAATGCCTTTATCTGTTAACTGGATCTTTCCTTTGAATTGCTTTGATAAAGAGTTGTCATTGTTTTCTTTATTAGAATCAGCAATACCCTTGTCCTTTGATTGTTCCTTCTTTTCAACCCATTTTGACACAACATTTGATTGTCTCTCATTGTTTGATGAATTTGGAGTGTTAGCTTCCCTATTATGAGGGATAAAATTATCTTGAGCTTCCTTCAGAATGTTGCATTGGGCGGGTGCATGGAGATGGGTAGCTAATTTGTGGCCACTTTCAAAAAAATGTTTTGAAAAGTCATGATGTGAGCGCGTTATAATGCGCTCGTGTTATGACATGTTAAAAGCAAAAAAAAAGTGAAACTCATTCATTCTTCATTTCGACTATGTTTTTGTTGTGCCTGCAGCCAAGACCCCCATTTTTCGTGCTCACTATCTAGGAGGAGGCATTGTGCAAAAATATTCACCAACGTTTGCTATTTCTTCGCAATGATGGTGCCACAATGAGGAGGAGGTGTGAGAGGTAAGGATTGTTTTCTTTTTGTTTTAAATTTGTTAGTTTTAGGTTGTATTTGATATATATTTTTTTGAATTTTTAGGAGATGCAAATCAACCTGCAAACCCTCAAAATCCTCAACAAGAAGAGCAACCAAATCCTGAAGAACAAAAACCTCAAGAAAAAAATCAAACACAACAACAACCTCCTCCACCAATCACTCAACCCCCTCCTGGCACTCAACAAAAAGAAAATTGAGGATTTAATCAGTAGTTTGAGTGCTCCAAATGGTTCAACTATAGAAAGAATGACCCTAGCCAGTTCATTGAAATATATGTTAAAAAATGTAGATTCAATTAGCAAACAAATAACTAGATGGAAAGATAGGAGGGAGGCGGTTAGGGCTTATTATGTGGATAAAGTATCATATAAAGATGTAAAGGATTTAAAAATTACAAAAGGTGATTTGTGCTCATTATTCACTCACCCACGCACAAATCAAAATCTTACCCTCAATGTAAAGAGGTTTCCTATTAATTTTTGCCACCACCAACAAATTAGGAACCATTTTTATGATAGGTGGTACATGGTCTTTGATTACCCACCGTGCAACAATTGTGAAGTCTCACAATATTTCCTTAGGAAACTATATAGTGAGTTCATATTGAACAAAATTCCAAATTTTTTTGATATAAGGGACTTCCAGGGGAGAGGTGGGGGGTTGGCTCAGGATAGACTCGGTGCACAGCTGGATCCTACGTGGCAAGGGAGATGATCTATTGCTAGGCCACCTCGTGAGTACATTGTTATGCCTTCCATCGTGAAGGAGAGTGTCGATGTAGATACATTGCAGGTGATCAACACTTTGACCCAGATGTCATCCATCATACTAACCCTATTCTACAGTGCCATCCAAGGTTGTCTTCAAGTGCTGGCCTTCGAACCCATGTGTGTGAATCTTGCGGGGTGACTTGTTCATATGACCCCACCGACACTCAAGATGCTACTACGTAGGATCCGTCTATAGCTATGGAGATGGAGAGCTGACACTTTGCATGATGCATATGGCATTGATAGTCAGGTAAAAGTTAGCATGTTCATTGTATTTAATTTATTAAATTTCGATTTTGAAATGCAAGATTAACTAATTTAGTTTTATGTTTTTAATAAAATTGTAGGGTCATAGTGTTGAGAATAGATACACCGTCCCTCCACCTACTTATTTCTGCAGTACACCTATTAGTGGGGTATGTAACTAGCAAACAATTATAAATTTATTACATGTTAATAGCATTGTTTTACAAATGGTATTTTAATATGTGATTTTGGATGTTGAATAGGCTAATATTGGAGGTTTCGAGCGAACACCTCCCAGTGCTAGTGGATTTACTCAAACCTACACAGAGGTAATAGAATAAAGAGTTTAACTAATGAATTATACTTAATAGATTTGTGTAGTTTATATGCACATCATTGATTACGTTGAATAATTTATTGTTTTATTTTTAGATGTTGTAATCCGAAACACCTCTGAATGTGACAAGGGCAATGGAGACAGTGTTTCATCGGCTATACAATCCTTGACGGCTATGACAGGGGAGGTATGAGGAAAATTAGTAAATCTCAATTTACATTCGTTGTTATAGATGTTAGTTAGTGAAAAATCAAACCATTATTGTTTTGTAGTTTAATTTCCATTTGGATGGTTTATACAAGGATTGAGCATGCCTGAGCATGGGCGTATGAATATTTCCCTTGTGGAGAGAGATCATGAGATGGCGTTAAGTGATTATTTTGTCAAATATATCATTTTTTATAATGTAATTTCTATATATTCATGTCTTTACTTCTTATTGTAACAGTTAAAACTTCACCATGAACTAAACACTAGGAGGAGTAGCAAGAGCACTCCTCAAGCACAACACAAATGAGTGATAGACTTATCACCATTTGATCAAAAAGAAAAGGGAAAGAACTTATTTCCAGAGCATGGAGAGCAATGAATTTTTATTCCAGAGCCCTTTGTTGTATGCCTACATGGCAGTTTTGTACATATTTTGTATTGGACATATTTGACATTGTATGCCTATATGGCATTCTCATAAGCCTATTAGCTATTTTGTACATATATTTCATACTTATATTGACATTTATTGATGTATGCCTACATGGCTATTTGGTTAATACAAATATTTTTTATCGATGGTGTCCATATTTGCATTCTAAATTGATTGTTCAATAGATATGAGTTAAGTGTATTCAAGTGTATACTTTACAATTTACATGTATACTTTGTGACTTACATGTGTTCCACTGTATACTTTGCGACTTACGTGTTTTCATGCATATACCTTGTATTTGTGCATATACTTTGTATTAATTTGTGTATACTATGTATTCGTTTGTATACTTCAAGGCTTACGTATTTTTGAGTACTTGTGCTTCCCTTATTCACATGTACATGCTTGAATTATTCATGTGTATACTTATTAATTGGCTAGACCTAGCATTGATCATTGTTGTCCTTCATGGTTTGTCTTGAATATTAATTGATTGATGCTAAACAACTTTATCTAAAAGAAAAAAACACGTTTTCAATTGGTATTCATGAAATGATTCATAAAAATATTCCAATATGTTCTTGATGCGTCACCATATAAACACATCAAAAGATTTATATGCCAAATTTTTACAATATTATTTCTTGTATACGAAATGGACACGAGAGAAAGCAAGTTATAATTTATAATACAAATAAGAAATGGACTCAACGCTGTCCTAGACCCTCGAATAGGTCTATTTAAGAAAGCAACATGCTCTCAATCACTCTTCCAATTGCAAAACACCATTGGGTAGCATTTACTAGTCTGCAAATCCAGAAAATCCATAATTTTTAGGGAGTGATTGGCCCTCTAACCCCACTATCCTCTAAACCCTCACTTTTCTCAAATTTCACTAGGTTTTATTGAAAACCCAATATCCAGATGTCATACAACCTCAAAACTTCTTCCAACACTCTTCATTATACCTGCACAAACTTAATTGACCACCAAATTATGCTGCCCCTTGACTTTACCCACTTTTACTCCCTCAAACCTCTCTTTTTCATTAAAAACCCCTCTATTCCCAATTAGGGCATCATGCCATAACATACTTTTGACCTCCCTTGTCCTTGTAGACCATTTGAACACATCAAAATCCATAACCTCACCCTATTTCCAACCTATTCTAACTTATTCTCGAATAATTTCTTCTTCTCAACTTGTCTAGCCTTGCTTTTAAGGCCTAAATTTTGAATTTTGAATAGGGGCAGCATTAGTAATCTCTTCCAATGCCTTAACCAATTCTATTTTCTTATTTGTACTTACATAATTGACTCAAATGACCCCACACTAACCCAAAACTAAAAGAAAGACTACAAAATGGGCTATCATGGCCTTATTTGAATTTATAATGACTAAAACCACTGAACTAGACCTTCTTAATCAAATGGAGGAATAAGGTACTCTACACCAATGATCATACGCTTTTTGTGTGGAATACTCAGAATTCTCAACCATTGTGTGTATGTTTCTCTTTACCATTGTTTTGCATGCCATCATAAAGGATCAAGCCAGTTGAACACAACTCAGATAAATTCCCTGTGTTTGGGTGCAAAAGAGGACCATGCCTAGCGTAAACCTACCTAGACGCGTTGGAGTAGTTAGTTTGGTCACATGAATTGCAAAATGAAAGTTGCATCACTTTGCAACTTTACATTGCTTCCATTTGACACTTTTTCCATCAAGGGAAAACTAGAAACCACAGGAAAATGAATTTGGGATAATAAAAACCGAGAGAGGTTATTATAGAGGGGCCCAACGTAATCATGTAGGCTTAGATGGAGAGTTTTTAAGTGTCATGGTTTTCAATTAATAGCCCGCTAAAGTTTCCTTCTCTTTTGTACTTTGGACCCTTAAGGGATCGATTCGGTTGAACATAGGTCAGAGCGATTCTGTGTGTTTGGGTGTGAAATAGGACCACGAATAGCATAAAAATACCTATTCAAATGAATTGGAATAGTTTGTTTTGTCACATGAGTTGTAGAACAAAATTTGCACCACTTTGCAACTTTGCACTGCTTGCATTTGACACTTTTTCCATTAAGTGAAAATCTGTCGCCACGGGAAAACCACTCCGAGATAGCCAAAACCAAGAGAGGCTTTTGTAGAGGGGCCTAACAAAATCTTATATGATCAAATGAGAAATTTCTAAGCATCACAATATTTGAGTAACAACATGCTAAAGTTTGCAGCCATTTTGCACTTTGGACCCTTAAGGGATCAATTCGGTGGAATGTACCTCGGAGCGATTCCGAGTGTTTGGGTGAAAAAGAGGACCATGCCTAGTGTAAACATACCTATTTGGATGCATTGGAATAGTCCACTTGGTCACATGAGTTGCAGAATGAAAGTTGCACCACTTTGCAACTTTGCACTACTTGCATTGGACACTTTTTCCATCAAGTGAAAATCCGCCGTCACGGGAAAACCACTCCGAGATAGCCAAAATCGAGAGAGGTTTTTGTAGAGGGTCCCAACAGAATCCTGTAAGATCAAACAAGAATTTTCTAAGCATCATGGTATCTGAGTAACAACATGCTGAAGTTTGTAGTCATTTAGCACTTTGGACTCTTAAGGGATCGATGTAGTTGAACGTACCTCAGAGCGATTATGCATGTTTGGGTGTGAAAGAGGACCATTCCTAGTATAAAATACCTATTCAAATGCATTGGAATAGTCTACTTGGTCACACAGGTTACAAAAAAAAGTTGCACCACTTTGCAACTTTGCACTGCTTGCATTCGACTCTTTTTCCATCAAGTGAAAATCTGTCGCAACGGGAAAACCACTCCGAGATAGCCAAAACGAGAGAGGTTTTTGTAGAGGGGCCCAACATGATAATGTATGATCAAATAAGAAGTTTCTAAGAGTCACGGTATCTGAGTAACAACATGTTGATGTTTGTAGCCATTTAGCACTTTGGACTATTAATGGATTAATCCAGTTGAACTTATCTTAAAGCTATTCTGTGTGTTTGGGTGCAAAAGAGGACCATGCCTAGTGTAAAAATGCCTATTCAAATGCGTTGGAATAGTCCGCTTGGTCACACGAGTTGCAGAACGAAAGTTTCATGACTTTGCAACTTTGTATTGCTTGCATTTGACACTTTTTCCATCAAGTGAAAATCTACCACGACAGGAAAACCACTCTGAGATAGCCAAAACTGAAAGAGATTATTTTAGAGGGGGCCAACATGATCTTATAGGATTAGATGATAAGTTTATAAGAATCACGGTATCTAAGTAACTACATGCTGAAGTTTGCAGCCATTTAGCACTTTGGACTCTTAAGGGATCGATCCGGTTGAATGTACGACATTGACTTTTAGGGTGAAGCAAAACCAAAACTGAGGAACCTATCCCTTAAGGGGAAAATGTCAAAACCCTAAGGCAAGCAGACAAACAAAAAAGGACAGAGAGATTCTGTGTGTTTGGGTGTGAAAGAGGACCATGTCTAGCATAAAAATACCTATTCGGATGCATTGGACTAGTTTGCTTGGTCACATGAGTTGCAGAACGAAATTTGCACCACTTTGCACTGCTTGCATTTGACACTTTTTCCATCAAGTGAAAATCCACCACCACGGGAAAAGCACTCTGAGATAGCCAAAACCGAGAGAGGTTTTTGTAGAGGGGCCCAACACGATCTTGTAGGATCATACAAGAAGTTTCTAAGAATCATAGTATCCAAGTAAAAACATGCTAAAGTTTGCAGTCATTTAACACTTTGGACTCTTAAGGGATCGATCCGGTTGAACATACCTCAGAGCAATTCTGCGTGTTTGGATGCGAAAGAGGACCATTATTAGCATAAACATACCTATTCAAATTCATTGGAATAGTCTTCTTGGTCACACGAGTTGCAGAATAAAATTTGCACCACTTTGCACCTTTGCACTACTTGCATTTGACACTTTTTCCATCAAGTGAAAATTTGCCGCCACGAGAAAATCACTCCAAGATAGCCAAAAACAAGAGAGGTTTTTGTAGAGGGGCCCAACACGATCCTATAGGATCAGATAAGAAGTTTCTAAACATCATGGTATCTGAGTAACAACATGCTGAAGTTTGCAACCATTTAACATTTTGGACTTTTAAGGGATCGATTCGGTTGAACGTACCTCAAAGCAATTCCACATGTTTGGGTATGAAAGAGGACCATTACTAGCCTAAATTTACTATTACTAGCATAAATTTACCATGTACTTAGAATAAGATGAATAAAATTCATTGTTTCCTTGCATTTTTTTGTATTTTTACCAGAAATTTGATGTTTCCTTGGACTGTTCGGTTCCGTACAAGGTGATTGTGTTCTCTTTTTCAATATATTTGTGTTTCCATAGACCCAATAAATATTTATAAACCCATTTTGATGTTAGGGTTCTTATTTGGTGAAAGGGAATAAGTTTTATGGGGTTTGTGTTGCTGCCCCTATAGATTTTGATGGAAAAGGGCATGAAAAATGAGGTTTCACCCTAGGGTTTGATAAAATATTGCATGTAGAGGTTGGGTGATTGTCTTTTGAGTTTTTGTAGGTGATTTTAAGAAGGTATGAGGCATTGTCATGTTCTATTAAGGTGTGGAACCATTCCTTTCAATAAACCCTCCTCATACTAGCATAAAATAAGGGTTTTGTGGTTTGGCATGGTGGAGTGAGTTTCTCCTAAGAAAAATTATGGATCTAAGGGTTTGGATACATGAGAATTTCTTCCCCAACAAGTTTAGGGGGTTTTTGAATGTTTAAAGGTATGTTCCTTTGTAAATTAGGCCTAGTTAGCCTAATGAGGATAGCGAAGAAGGTCATTTTTTATGCACATGTTCCAAGATAGTCACTATTGATTTTGAAGTATGTGTTGTAACTCAATAATAGCTATCTAGATCAGTCATTTTTTTGTGAGTTCATTTGAGAATTTTTCCTCAAAAAACCACTTGGAGACACAATTTTCACTTGGAAATTCATCATAAAACCCTGTAGCAACAAATCCACTTTTGTTTCTTGAATTCCCCTACATAGATAAACACACACACACACCTAAAACATCATAATACTAACTTACTCCACTTATCTAAACTATCAAATTTGGTGGAGTAGTCATTATTGGTTATCTAGACTCTCAAAACCCCAATCTTGAGGGTTTACATACCGAGTTGAGAAAAATCATTTCAAACTAATGATAAACTCAATGGATACCCTCCTAAATAGATTCAAATGAAAGATACTTCACTATTCTACCTTAAACAACAAGATTCAAGGCCTTAAACTACTATACAGGCTATACAAGTTAATGAACAATTGGAAAAACTCATAAAATCACTATAATAGGGACTTTATTGATTGTAAATCTTCAAGAATAAAATGATATCTATTTTGCTCAACCTTACATGCTTTATATCACTTCTCTAATCATACAATTGTGTTGTAGGACCTCCCTTGGTTGCATCACAATTCAAATGCTTTGTCCATGCTTCCATTTTGATGACAACCTAAGGTTATAATGACAAACAAACAATGATCAACATGGAATATAATTGTTTGACAAAATACCTCAATGAAAAATTCAGAGAGTGGTATGAACTTCCACAATAAAGGATTGAGAAATGATGTTTTATTTTACTTCCTTAAAATGTATGTCATATATATGTGTATACAAAATGTGGAAGCATACACAAGGTAAGTCAATTGTTAAATAACAAAATTCCTCAAAGAGATGTGGTTTAAAAATGTAATTGGCAATTGTATAGAATTGTGTAATTTAAAATGTGCATTGACAACCTAAGATTATAATGACAAACAAACAATGATCAACATGGAATATGTGAAATAAAAAAAATGAAAGCAAGCCATAACAGAATGAAAGAAAATGTGAAAAGACTTCACATACCTAAAAAACCAGACTTTTAAATGGAGGAGTTCAACCCAATTATGTAGCCTTAGCTTCTTCTTTCTTCAAACTCCTCAACAATTTGACTTTTTCAAAAGATTGTTCCCCTCCAAACTTCAATTGTATATCAGTTTTCAATGGAATTCAAATTTGAATTGATATTATATTCCTTTCAATGTGAAAACTCTACTATCTCATGCAAAGGTGGTAGAAAGATCATGGAAAAGGTGGTGGAATGTGAAAAACATGCTTGCACATTTCACATCATCAAAAAGCTACTTTTTGTTGGAGCACGAGCAAAACCAGGAGAATATGCAGAATGTGGGCCTTGAGATCACATGTATATTGAGTTTTTTACCATTTTTGGGGCAACACAAAATGTGCTCGTGTTACAATGCGCTCGCGTTATAGCATTATAATGCGAGCGTGTTATAACACGAGTGAATTATAACAAAAGCACGTTATTTCTTCCTAAGATGGCCATATCTCTACTTCTTCAAAACACGCTTGAGTTATGAGAAAGTTGGTTTTTTAATAGATTTCTTGTATCTCTCTTTGTCTATACCCTATATACCTTGATTCTATCTCTCTTCCCTCTACCCTTATACCCTAATTCTATCTCTCTCCCCTCTCCCCTCTACCCTTAAGCCTTATACCCTATATCTCTCTCCCACTCCCTCCCTCTCTCTCTCTCTAGTCTTTCCTTCATCTCTCAACCCCTATACCCTCTCCCTCTCTCAACTCCCTATCTCTCACTCACTCACTAAATCTCTCTCCCACTCTCTCCCACCCTCTCCCACCTTCTCTCCCACTCTCTCCCACTCTCCCACTCTATCTCCCACCCTCTCTCCCACTCTCTCCCACTCTCCCACTCTCTCCCACCCTCTCTCTCCCACTCTCTCCCACCCTCT
>CM021105.1:240283243-240513735 GCA_007115665.2 Sequoiadendron giganteum | reverse complement strand
CCTCAACCCTATACCCTCAACCTAATACCCTTTATTATCAACCCTCTACCCTATACATTGGATCCTCAACCCTCATATATCTATGTCCCTCCCTCCTCTTCTCTCCTTCTCTCTATCCATCCATCTCTCCTTCTCTACCCTAATCCCTCAGCCCTAAACCCTCAAACCCTCTACCCTCTACCCTCTACCCTAAACCCTAATCCCTCAACACTAATCCATCAACCCTTACACCCTTAAATACAAGAAAACTCCCTACCCTAATCCCTAAACCCACAACCCTTAAAACCTCAACCCTCAACCCTTAAACCCTAATCCCTCAACCCCTATACCCTCCACCCTATACATTGGGCCCTCAATCCTAATCCCTCAACCCTATGCCCTATACCCTCAATCCTCTACCCTCAACCCTCGACCGTCAACCCTCAAACCTCAACCCTAATCCCCCAACCCCATACAATCAATACTCTACCCTCAACCCTTAAACCCTCTACCCACTACCCTCTACCCTATAAACCCTCCCACAACCTCTCCCTATCTTAGGTCTCTCACTCACACTCCCTCTCTCTCCCACTCTGTCACTCTCGAACTACCTCTCACTACCTATCTCTCAAGTGCCTCTCTCTCACCCCCCTCACACTCTCAAGTCTCTCCCTTTGGCACCCTACCTACATTAATCTCACTTTCTCTTCATCTCTCTCTCTCCCCCCTCTCTCTCCCTCTCTCTCAATTCTCTCTCTCCCACCCCCTCTCTCTCTCACTCCCTTTATCCCTCCCACCCTACCTAGCTAAGTCCCTCCACTCCAACCCCTTCTCTCCCACTCCCTCTCTCTTAAACTCTCACTTCATCCCTTTATCCCTCTCACCTCCCCTCACACTCTCAAGTCTCTCCCTTTGGTACCCTACCTACATAACTCTCTTTCTCTTCATCTCTCTCTCTCCCTCTCTCTCAATTCTCTCTCTCCCACCCCCCCTCTCTCTATCCATCTCTCTCAATTCTCTCTTTCAATTATCTCTCTCACACCCCCCCTCTCTCTCTCTCAATCCCTTTATCCCTCCCACCCTACCTAGCTGGCACTCTAACAACCCCTTTCTCCACTCTCTTTTTTAAACTTCACTTCCACCCCCTCTCCCTCTCTAGACTCACCTCTCTCTCTCTCTCTCCCTCCCCTCCCCCTCCCCCTCCCTCTCCCACCCTACCTAGACAACTCTAGACCTCTCTCTCTCTCTCTTAAAATTATCCCTCCCTCTAAAGACAAACATAAATACATAAATACAAGCATAGTACATATATACATACAAACTTACATACATACATACATACATACATACATACATACATACATACATACATACATGGAATAAAATCATACATGTGAATACAAATATATAAAAATACATTCAATATGCATTTAACACAAAGCAAGACATAACACGAGCACATTATACCACGCTCACATTATCTCTTGCTAGACATGCTTCCCAAAAACAAAAAAAACCATGCCAAAATTGACTTATAACGCGAGCGCGTTATCATGCACTCATGTTATATCTTGATTTGGGAATCCCCAAGCCTTGGGATTGGTATTTTCCTTGGAATACCAACCCAAAGGCTTGGAGGGAATTCCCAACGACTAGAGATGTGTTTTTGCAATTTCTACAATATTTCACATAATCGGGTTTGTGCTCACCATTAGGATTGTACGTGGCTCAATATCAAACAAATAGAACATCTAGGTAATGTTTGGTTCTCTCTTAGCTATCCAACAATGTAATTCTTTTCACTTTCTGACAAAGTTAAGCCGTTCATCCATAATTTATTTTGTTTGTATCTCTTTTTTGGTAAAAAGTAGTTTTTGGTTTTTTTTTTGTTATAAATCAACCGCTCATTGAATTTTCAAATAAATTACATTTTTAGAAACTAGACTCCATTCTACAAATTTAAAAAATAAAATAAAAAAATTCAATTAGTTTCCAAAATTTGTAGGGGTAGCACGGCCAAAATTCTATTTTTCAAGAAGTGTCCACTTTGAAAATTAGTAAAAAATAAATATTCATTAAAAAATTATTAGAAAAATCATGCATCAACTACATACTGCTAGCTAATTTCTAACCATAGCAATTTTAAAAATACTAAAAAAAAGTTCATCGTACGAGGGTTGTACAAGAGTTTCTATGTTATTTTTTTCTAACAAAAATAACACCAATTTGTGTACGTCCCTCATTTGAACCCCTTAATCTCAACCATTTTAAAAATAAATTAATAGTTTAGAAATTAGACTCAGAGCACTTGAATCCTTCTTTTTGTTCCATCTAAAAATTTTGAGTGTAAGTATCCCCAATTTCACATCCAAGGTCAATATTTCCTAATTTCAGAAAAAAAGAGTGGCCACTTAAGCCCCCTTTTTGGGAACCATCTTGGTGCACTTACCCCATTGTTGGGGATTAATTGAGTTAGCTGAGATAGTTATTTCTTTTCCATTGAATGGGAGCTTCAAACATTGATGATAGGTGGATGACACTGCTTACATCTCATGATTCCATGGACATCCCAAAAGTATATTGTATGTCAGATCCTTGTCCAACACTTGGTAGATTATGTCTTTCATAATTGGTCCCACTTGGATAGGTAGTACAATCAATACTTTGGAAGATCTCTCTTCGTCATCATATGATTTCATTTTGATTTTCTTTCTTGGATCAATAGCATTATCAGAATATCCTAGTGCACATATCAGTTTTAAAGTACATATATTCAAACCAACTCCACCATCTATAAGAACACGCTTGAGTCAGTTTTTATGAATGAGGACTTCAATGTGGAGGGCAACATTGTGTGGATGGTTTAGCGATACATCAGCATTCTCAGAAAAGGATAGGTAGTGAGGAGCGGTTAAGTGTCCCACCATAGCCTGGAGCTCGAAAAATTCCAAGTCATTGGGTACTATTGTGGCAACAAGAGCTTGTTCTAGGATCTCCTTGTGTGCTAGTGATATTTTCAAGAGTTCTAATATTGAAATTTGGGCAGGTATTTTTTGCAACTAATCAATTATGTTATACTGATTTGTAGGGATAGCAATTGTTTTGATTAAAGGAGTATTCAAAGATTTATTTGCAGCTCCTTTCAATATAACCTTTGCTTGTCCCCTTGTTGTCACATTGACTAGTTGATATTCTTGATTCTCTTTGATTTTTATGACATTTATCTGATTTTAATTTGCAACAATGTTTTTGGTTTGATGATTAGTTGTAATGATGCTATTGCTGTCATAAATTTCTACATTATGAGTTTGATAATCAGCTGCTATCACATCATCAATACGAATACCAACAACAACAATTTCATTTACCTGATTTTTCACAACAATAAGGTCATGTTCATCATTTATTTGAGCATTATTTGTTTGATCATCAACTACCTCGATATGGATCTAATGGTGGAGTCATAAACATAGTTTACACTTTTTCCTTTACTGTTTGAAGAGGACGATTCCCCTTTGTCATAAATAGGTAGAGGGTTCTTGAAAGCACCATGATCATTTTTTGTTTGTGTACCTTCAACAAATATATTCTTGTTTTCAATCAAATCTTATATCAAATGTTTCAGTTGCCAACAATCATTTGTTTTGTGAGCTTTGTTTTTATGATAAGCACAATAATGTGCTTCATTCCACCAAAATGGCTTGAATTGTGGATCCCAATTTTGTGGCTCTTGTGATGTTACAAGTTTAGCTTGAATATGTACCTTAAATGCTGATTCCAATTATTGTCCTAAAGGTGCAAATTTCCTCCGATTTGATAACTTTTGGAATGATGATGACTTAAATCCAACATTGTTTGAATTACTATTTTGATTGGCATTTAGATTGCTGCTTTGGTTGTTGTTTGGAGTTGTCTTAGTTGCAGATGTTGTTAAATTGAATATTGGTTTCATGTTTTGTATTTTAGTCACAACATCATTGTTTCTAGTATTTCTATACTTTTTCCGAAACTTGGGTTTATCATTGTTGTTGTTGTGATTAGAGGAATTGGCATTGTTTCATCCTTCTTTGTATTTTTTTAGGACTCCTCTCTCGACCAAAGCTTCTTCTATCTTGAGACCATTTTCAATCATTTTCTCAAATATAGGTGGAAATTGTAGTTCAAGTCTATAACTCATGTCATTGTTTAAATTATCAATGAATAGTTCCATCTTTTCCTTTTCAGGTATGGAACATGGATATCTTGCAAACAACCTTCTCCATCTTTGCAAAAATGAGAGAAATGTTTCACCTTTCATTTGTTTAGTATTGCAAATATCCTTCATTGTGATATCGTGTTGTATATTGTAGGAGTAATGAGTTATTACTTCAAAAGATTTAATTCCTGGAGTTAATTTAGAAAACCATTCCATACATTGTCCATCTAAGCTTCTTGGAAATAGCCTCATCAAGTATGTATCTTCATGAGAAAACTATAAAATCATAGCTCAAAACTCTCTTACATGGTCAAGAGGATCTATTTTTCCATTGTATTTATCGTACTTGGGAAACTCACAGTGTTTTGGAAATGGGATCATGTTCACATTTTAAGAAAAAAGGATATGGACAAATATCCTGTAGCAAGTATCTATTAGTAGTTCTTGTTTTCATATCTTGGAATTGTTGTTGTAAGGTTTGTAATTGATGTTTCATTGCATCTACTTCATCTGTATTTTGTGATTCAGGCTCATTTTTTTTAGATGTTCCTGTCAGCCTATTGATATCAAAATCCTTTGGAATTTTAACACCCAGATCAGCTAACATTAAAAGATACTTTTCCCCATCCTTTTCCAAATTTTTCTCCATAAACTTATGGAATTTGGGGTCTTGTTGCACATTTTGTAGTTCTTCTTCATATATTTCTTCATTGTCATTTTGGTTGGATCTTTTGAGTAGATTATCCTCAATCTCAGACATGTTTGTTTCCTTTTCTTGAAGTTTTAGTCTTTGTGACCTTGTAAAAACTGGCATAAAAGTGTTATAATTGTCCACTAAACTTTTGATCTTGGTTTGATATAGTGTCAAAGATGTTAACTTGAGTCAAATAGAATTATAGATTCTATTGATCAGACTAAGTTGATAAGTATGATTATACAACTTCATTTCTTGAGGTAGGATGACATATCTTGATAATGAAACTAGGCTTGTAATCAAATTTGTTTGATTTAGAAACTTTTGGATGGTAGATATGAGTTTAATTTGAAGAATTTCACTTGTAAGGTTTAGTTTTTCAAAAGTTTAAAACTCTGGTTTGATTTGAGAAAGATTTCTATTTTGGTAAAAATCCAAGTTTTGGTGTAAAAAATGTGATAGAGAGTGAAAAAAACTTTGGTTTTTGCTTTGGTGAATGCACTATAATAATCCTCCAATGCGTTGAAAGAACTAACAAATGCACTAATAAATTGGTTTGATGCATTGTTAAACAAGTTGTATGCATTGTACTGTTACTCCTATGTGCTAGATTGTTCCTCTTATGTGCCAGACTGTTCCTTCTATGCACTAAAAGATGGGTCAATGCACTGTCAAACAAATTGGATGTGCTATAACAGAGAGTGAATGTGCTATTCTAGAAGTTTTTAATATTTTTGATAGTCTGTTTTTCTTTTTCTCTAGATTTTGACAGTGAATTTGTTTGACTCTAGGATATAAAATTTTGATTTGATGACTTAGTATTTGATTGGTTTTCTTGTGAACTATAGAAATTGATTGATTTGATGGGATGACTTCCTTTTGAATATGATTTTCACACACAGCAGCAAGTTTGTAAATAATTGTTTCAATTCTACACATTAAATATATAGTGTGTGTTCTAGAATCAGGTCTAATTCTTTCAATTTTCATTGGTATAACACAATAAAGATAGTTCAAGCATTTTTCTATCTCAAAAGGTGACTAAAAATACCACATCCCACACTTGAAACTATGTCAGCTCACACAGCTATGTCACCCCCTAGAGGACACCCGTGTTTTTGCCTTTCCCGAGTCTTAACCAAAAGTTGAATCCTCAACTTTTGATCAGGGTCTCTGATAGTTATATGGTGAGTGTCTTGGGGGAAAATTATTCCCTGCCCTTGCATTGTGATATAGAAAGTGTTTAGAAAATAACATGGCTAGATTCTAACTTAAAGTTCATAGATAAGGTTTTTGTTCAGTGTGGGAATAGATAAACTCCCTCAGGAGACCTCCCAACCTTTAGAACAAAGGCTTTGGGGATGGTTATCTTGCACACTTTTGTCAAATATTAGACTTTCCCTGAATTTTCTTTTGATTACAGTGGGTTGGAAAACCTGACTTTGGTCGTTCCCACTTAGGTCGTTCTTGTAGGGTGAGTACTTTTTCCCACTATGATAGGCCTTCTAAAGGTGTTAATAAAGCATGAAAAGTGATTCTAGCATTCTGATCACCCAGTGAAGGGGAGAGCATAATATTATCACTTCAACCACAATAAACAGGGGGTTCAATTTTCCTTTTACTTAAGCTAGATGCCTAACTTAATAAAGGAAAGTAATAATATTTAGTTCAAAACCCTACAAACACCATTAGCAATTTTGTAGTATTTGTCTTTGACCGGCATAAATGTTTCCAAAACCTATCTTTGACCAGCATACCTTGTACCTACAACACATAAAATAGAGATTAATATCCAAAATGATTCAATTTTATATAAAAACAGTCCACTATGCTAAAACTTTGAGCATATGCACTAAAACTTGGATGCGCTAAAATAATAATTGAAAGCACTAGAATAATTATTGAATGTGCTATAACAATGACTGAATGCACCAAAACAATGTTTTGATGCACCAAAACAGTATTTAGATGCGCTGAAATATTTGTCGAATGCGCTATAAAAACTCTCAATCGCACTAAAATAGAATCATGTCAAATCTATAGTCACTTTCCAGAAAAAATGTTAAGTATGGGGATTTTGCCTCACGATGGGCGCCAATTTATGTGTGTGGAAAATATGTGTAAGTGAAGTAAATAACAACACACCTTAATGCAACATTATTAGAGAGTTCAAACAAATAGATTTAATTTAATTGAAACATAATAAAATCTCTAAAATCATTCCATTGCTCTCTAACTCCAAGGATTTATTAAATCAAAGTAGCTCTCAAATTGTGTGCACTGTGATTGTTAAAATGACAACCTATAGAATGAGAATGATGATCTAAATGATGTGATATGATAAGATGATTGATAATGAAAGTTGTGATAATGATATGATATGTTGTGATGTTGTGATATGATATGAAATGATAAAATAAGATGCAACTAACATGATATGTTGTGACATGATTATAATCTAATATGATTGCTTAGATGATTCTATTTGATAATTGCTAAATGTTTTATGCTAAATGATCTAATATGATTCTTGCAGAGTAAAATTACATAAAAGTGGGGATCCATTTCCTATAGCAAGAAGTTTCTTTTATAGATTTTCAAATACAATTCATGATGTGTTAGCAAGCAATGGTTCATATTTGATCTGGATAAATCAATGGTGGAAGATGGAGAAGTTGGTGAGGAAGAAGGGGAAATGCTTTCTCTCAGCAAATGATTAGGAAGAAAATGTGGATCCATGAAGCCAACTATTTCCAACTGTTAATAGTTTGTTTCAAAATTGGCTGGAAAGATAAAGTAAAATTGAATGCACTTGAAGCTTTCAACTTTATTGAGAGAAAAGTTGTAGACATGTGCTCAATTAGAAATTTGAGTTATTGAATTTTTGGAGGGAAGAAATATTATTAAATAAAAAAATTGAAATTTGTTTATTTAATAAAAGGGGATGATAATTAAATAAACTATGTGATTTGTTTATTTAATTAAGATGGAAGGATTAGATATTTAAATAGAACAAACCATTGAATTTTTTTATTCAATTAAGATAGAGAAATTTGACTATGAACTATCTAAATAAATATTTCTTTTTATTTATATGTAGATGAATTAAAGGTTAATTAATCAAATAAATGTATTTAATTAATTAGATTTATCCAGACCATTTTTGGGTGTATACAACTATAGAAATGGGATTCATAACTAGACTAAAACTAACACAATAGTCCAGTTTCCACCTATTAAACTATAAATCAATATTAGTTCAATAGGTACTCAAATTTTTGTTGACTATGTCATACATTATAAGCCATGACCTGCATCATCCTCAATATGGTCACACTTGATCATTTAATTTAGTAGGAGATGCATCCAATCGCTCACCTTATTGACAAAGGCCTCACTATTCTAAATATAGGATACTTTAAAAAATAGTTATTTATGATATCATAAAACATATGCATAGGGACCCACACACTATCAATAATTAAAATTATAAATAAGGATGCATACTGTAACATGCCCATTGTTCTACTTAGTAAATCTACTAAGTTGTATCCACATGTAATTATCTATGCATATAATGTAAAGCAATATTTTTTTTCTTTTCTATTCAATAATAAATGCATCATTTGAAATATAACTTTATCCAAACTTTTCCATTGCATAATCAAAGAATCATTCCAATAATATAAGTATGATTTAAATTTACATAAATATATTCAAGATAACGTTTCATATTACAATTTCCATATAGATGGACACATGATTACATACATTGCTTCAAAAATATTACAAGAACTAGAAATACAAATGGTCCAAAATTTCTTTCTCCCAAATCTTGGTCGCCAACTGCATGAGGAGAAGAATCACTCAAGCGCTTTTCTGTCAAAAATGGATTAACTATGGTCCCCTGCACATCTACCAAACTGGTAGATGGCCCTACCCTTCGATGAAGATATTGGTTTGGTAACCACATCCTTCAAATAGCCTTTTCTGAGCATAGTGTTGTGTCCTACAAATATAGAGCCACCATAATGTCTACTATCTCATATATGATTACCCCAACCTAGAATGTAAATTGGCTCACACAGTGAACTAACAGTGTAGACAGTGGCTACCTACACTACTTTGGCCAAAGATTCATCACCCAGTAACTTTAAGTGAGGTCATCTATTTCACCACATTTATTTGATCGATTTGTATTGACCATTTGTATTCTATTCTAATTTTATCCCATTTCTCATGGATTTATCCTAACCCCAGGAATAACCTTCTCTTTAACTTATATCTAATGACATGCTATAGAATCCACACTATAACTCTATCTTATGCTACACACCTAGAGTATTGTCAAACTATGTATAGTTCTGACATTCTATGAATAGTATAAATAATATACAAACATATAAAACCCATGATAGTATATTTATCTATATATGTTCAACTCAAAAGAAAGGTTTCCCAAAACAAGAGACAATTAAAGAAATTTAAAAATAATTTCACGCATAAAACACAATTAAAAGACAATCTTTCCAACATGGAATCATAATAAACAATATTTTTAACATAATGACAAGGGAGTAGAAATCAACATGGCTTTTTAAAGCTCCAACTGAATAATCTTCCCTCCTAGATTAATGGATCAATATTGCTTGCAAATTCGACTACGAAAAACTCAATTACCTCTACTAGCTTCTCTTTAGATCTCTCAACAAAACCAATATAAAATAATAAGAAGCTCTCTCTATCTCACAATTCTCAATTCACTCTTACAAGATTTGCAGCAAAATAACACAAAGAAAATCAGAATGATAAGTGTAATAATTAGTAGATTGTGCACCTTTATTTATACTAATTTGTGAGCAACCGAAGGCTGCAAACAAGTCAATATTTCTACCACCTTTCTATTGGAAAGTGTGTCTACAAGAATGGATTTTGCTGTTTTGGAATGGAAGAAATTGCTTCCGGTGATCAAAGAAAGGTACAAAAAGGTATTTGAAGTAAAAACTATTTTCTGGTTTGAAGAATTAGATGTTTTGAATTTTTTGGAATTTTGAATGTCACCATGTCATTTGTATATTTTTTTGGTGCCCTTTTCCATTGATGTCAAAGGGGGAGAGATATGGATAAGGGGAGATGAAGTTTTTTTTTTGGAGAGATATTGGAGAGATATGAATTTTTAAATTGGTTTTTTTTTTATGTTGCCATCAATGACAAAGGGGGAGATTGTTGGAAATGTGTCTTAGGTTTTCATTGATGTCACCATGTTGGTCTAGTACCCTATACCGATGTGAAAAACTAGTTTATCCCATCTATTATTTGATCCAGTAATTCTGGTATTTTGGTCCACATATGCTCTTCGATATTTGGTATGATCTAAGGTTTTGGGAAAAAAATTATAACGGTTGGAAGCATGTATGTATGAATTCTCAGATGTCTGGGGGATACGCTGGCATCGATTTTTGTATTTTCATTTCGGTATTAAGTTTTGGATGACCTAGTATCTAGTTGATTGGATTGTGAATTATATGTGAAGACCTAGCCTTGGTCCCAACCGACTTCATGAGACATGATTGAATTATCTTTTGATGCTGACCTAACTCTTGCATATGGGTATATATACATGATGTTTAGAAGATCTGAAAATAGAGAAGAGGAGAAAGAGAGAGATATGCAATGTTTTATGATGTGTGATGCAAATGTGAAAAGATAAGTATAAGTGTGTGAATTGGAGATCATTCTACGAGTGAACACTCTAAGCATTTAGGGAACTGAATCAATACTTGAGGTGTATCTTCATTAGTTCAACTTTGGCAGTTAGCCAAATTTTGTTTATACATTTCTGTAGGCAGTGAACCTCCTTTTTGGACAGCAAGTCCTCTGTAAGCAATGAGATTTTTTATCTAGCAGTGGGCAAGTCCTTCTGATATAACTATATACTATGAGCTAATCCTCACCGTGGTTTTTCCCTCATTGGGTTTTCCATGTAAAATTTGGTGTTTCAGTGTTATGAATGTCATGTTGTGTTATTTCTCTTTTATGTTCTATAATGAAATGAATTAATGGTAATTGTTCAATTGAGTTAGTGGATATTGATTCACACCCCTCTTAGTATCTGATTTATTCAACACTTTAGAACTTCATGCAATGACTCACCATGTAAACTCATAGGTTTGCAACACATGATAGTCCTTACCATTTAAATGGTTGTGTTGACTTGATATATGGGACAACAAGCTCAAAATAAGTTTCCTAATTCAAATTCCTTTACAAAATGTTGTCAAGTTTGTACTTGACTAAGTCTAAATACTATTTGTAGGCTTATGTGCATTTCAATACTTCTTTTACATTCCAATCACTAGCAAATATGTTCCACCTCTTTATGTTTGGCACCACAAACATAGCATGGGTTTTGACATATTCATAAGGTTTCAAAACAACATTTAATTCCTTCTAAAACATTTACAAACTCGTAAGTTCTTTGTTCTTTGCTTTGACCTGGTCTTTTTAGACTTTAAGCACTGGCTTACATTCCACTAAAAGTTGTGCCATGTGTTTTATGCACCATATGTTATAATATGTGCTTTGCTTTACAATATTAACAATGATAATCTACACTATCTTATGTGCTTGGGAATTATATCAATAGATTTTATTATATATATATTATATGTATATATATATTTGTCTATCAAAGTATATATACATATATTTATATAGCAATATATTTTATTATATATATTATATATATGTATATATACATATTTTTCTATCAAAGTATAGATATAGATATATCTTAATATATATTTTTGAAACAAAAAAATAGCATAGGTTCACCAAATATAGGGGGGTTTCTACTAATTTTGGAATGTTTCACCAAACTTACTATAAATAGAAAGAAGAAAATGAGGTGTAATGAACCTACATATTATTTGTTTCATTAAGGAAATCAGATCCTCCAAGATAGAATTAACTTTCAACCCTTAGGTGAGTCAATTCTCTGAAAGATCTAGCAATTTTCTTTATGTGTGTGTGGACAGGGGGTAAAGTTCAAACAACACTTTTGGGAGATTAAAATAAAATAGAAAATGACCTCAAATATTTAAACTAAGACTTGATTCTTGTAGATAAAGCACAACTCTAATAGAAACAACCAATTTTTTTCAAATTGGATGATTGGAAGACACTTAAAACTTACCTCAATGCTGGTTGCAGAGTATCTAAAAATGGTTGCAAAGTGTCTAGGACCCCCTTGTCCAAAAATGGTGAATGGGTCCTGAGACAACTTTTTGAACTAAATTTTTAGGAGCCTCTGAAGACAGATCTGAGATGCAATTTCACACTAGTTTCACTAAAAAATGACAAAAACTAAATCTGAGATTTGAGTTTCCACAATATTGACAACTTTTACAATTTTTTGTAATTTTTCACTCTAGAGATCTCCAATCTTCAATTTTTCTTCAACCTAAAATCTGCAACACAAACACAAGAGGGAAAAATGGTTTTTTTTTGGTGAATGGGGATTTTCCTTGGTCAAACCCTATTTTGGTAATTAAACCTTGAATTGAAATAAAATAGCATGAAAGGAATGATGAATGAACAACCCTATGTTGCAAATCACCAGACCCTTGAATAAACCTTGGAAAGACTAAAATCTTGCATGAGATGGCTTCAATGGATGTGGATCTTGATGCTTGAATCTTTCTTTGAATATTTGAATTGAATTCTTGGATTAGATCTTGAAACCTACATCACAATGTTAGCTCAAAAAATATGCATGAATGAACATAATTTTGACATGATGATTGAGATCTTGAATGCTGCGATAAATCCTTGATAATTCTATTCTTGAGTGCTCTTGACAATAATATTTTCTCTTGTGAAAGTTCTCTCAATTGTGCTCTTGAAATCTAATCTTAATTTGATAAAAATAACCTTGTATTTATAGACATTTATCCTTAATTTCCTAAAAATTAAACAATACAAGTTGACATTTGAAATTTAAATCTGAGATGATAAAAATGCTGCTAAAACATGTTATAAAAATTGGTTCCAAGGCATAAGAGGACCCATTTTCCCATATGTGAATGGGTCCTAGGTCCCTATCTTGGAACACACATTTCTCAAGTTGTTTAATTATATGTTGGAATTAATTGTTATTGGGTTTCCCCTTCAAAAAATGTAATTTATTAGGATTGTAAATATAAAATAGGGTTTATTAAGGAATAAGTAAGTCCAATTTAATTGAGAGGGACCAAACAAAGTGTGAAAATGTAAAGGGATACATTTTTCTACACTACATTTAGCCCCCACTTTAGTGATAGGATGAACTTGCATCAAACTCACACTAAAGTAGACAAATATGTACAAAGAGGGGTCCAAGTGCACCAATGTTGATGGGAAAGGATGAAAAAAGATCAAGGAGGTGGCCAATCCCTAGGATCCAAGATCCCATGTCAAACGAATATAAGCACAAAGGGACACACACAAGATGTATGATATGTAACAACAAGACAAGATACATAAACATACAATTTCAAAGACTAAAATAAAGAAAAAAGGAAAAGGGGTGGATCAATCATTAGCTTTTTTCCCAAAAAAATTTACAAGTGGAACTCGTTGTCCACTATGAAAACAACAATGCACAATCACACAAGCTCATGAAATCTATTGTCAACTAGGTGAGCCCCCTGAAGTGGCAAATGAGAGAATGTTATTAGGCTCCCATAACCATGCCAAAGTTATACCTCTTGGTAACTTTGATAAGGCACCACACAATATAATCTTCAAGCTTCATAAGGCTTAGCAAGTTGTATTATGCTAAGCACTTATGAACTAAAATGACTCCACTAAGATAGGTGTGTTATGCTTGGTGGTTGTGAAAAATGGTTGTAACTTTGAGCTTCACAAGGTTAGTAGGTTGTGTTATGCTAAACACTTATGAAAAAATTCAAATAAGATAAGGCATGTTCAAAGGGGTTTTGATTAGTTCATGAAAGGTCTCACCTTAGGGAACATTGTGCTTAATGTCATCAAGAGAGGACTAATCAAGGATAAAATATTCATAACTTAGGGAATGCAAAGAATAAAATTAACACTAAGAGGAATTCCATATGCTCAGAAAGGTCATGCTCTTGAAGGACATCAAACCTAATGCCACCAAGAAGAAGACACATCACATGAATTGAGGAGACCAGACTTTGAAAAAAAAGTTCATATTTCCTAGGAGATGTATAATATCATCACTAAGAAGGGAACATGCAAATGATGAATGGGGGAAATATGACCCCCACTTAAAATTTCAACATACTTGATATGTTGGTATTTTAAGTAGAAAGAGATGAAGAGGTGATCATTGAAAATAATGCACACCTTGAAAAACTAGTTTATCCTTAGACCCCAATCATAGAGACAAAGACAACCACCAAGAACTATCATATTGTTGCCAAGAGAGATATGGTTTCACCTAACATTATACCACCATGAATGGAAATAAGAAAGACACATAAAGCTACTAATTCCACATAGTGATGAGCAACAAGATGGGATGAAAATCAATATCAATTAGAGGAAATAGTTGCATCAACACAAGGAATAGCACCATGATCCTTAAGATGTGGAATTTTATCACTCAAAGCCTTAAATTTATGAGTAGAATGACCATGAAATCTATAATATGCACAAAATTAACTTTTTTTGTAAAAATTCTTTCATGTTCTTGGAGGGAGAGATACCAAACAAGCTTGGAGAAGCTTCAACAAGGCACTCTCTTGATCAATAGTAGAAGATGTTCCTTTATTTTGCGACAAAGATATCTCTTGCTTAGTACAAGGTGTCATACATACAAAAGACTCTTTAGATTGTGAGATTTTGTACTCTACCTTAAAGGAGGGTGTAAAATCTAGTGAACCCCAATCATTACTAAGACACGTGGTTGAAAATGTCTTGGGAATTTTTTGTGTGATGACATTGATATTAAGTGAAGGTTTCTTTATTTCTTTTGAGGGAAAATAACCAAAACCACTGGGTGTCTCTATTAGTTCAAGATCCACCAAGGTTAAATTTGTCTTAGAATAATCTTTTGTAATAGTGTTGATGTTGAGTGAAGGCTTTTTTTATGCTTTTTTTTCTTTTGAAGGATAATAACCAAGACCATTAGTTGTTTCTTGTGTGTTAGTCTCTATAGGGAAATGGATACGTTGTTCTCTAGCACCACATCCTTTTCCACTATAACCAAGTTGTTTCATAAGTTCATAACCTCTTCCATGAAGCTTTTCTATTTTGTTTGGATTCATATAAAGATTGCAGTCATAATAGACATGATGGAATGAATGAAGTATGTGAATTCATGCCTTCTATTGAATTTGAAAACATAGAAATAGAGAGCCAACTCTCTATATAAAATGAAGATTGAAGAATACAAATGATATTAAAAGAACATTCTCAATCATTGATGAGAAGAAAAGTGGTGTTGTAGATGCAAGAATTCAACCAGATGAGGAGCATTCTTGTCTAGATGATCAAAGAGACTATCATTCTTTATGCAACCCTAGTGACTGTCAATCCTTTCAAGAGAAGGAAGTAGAGTTGTTCTCCTTAAGTGAAAAGTGCTTCAATAAAAATGGTAATATTATCTTTGAAGGCTCTCAATTGCATGGTGATATTATGAAAACCTATGATAGTCTTGATAATCCTTTGAATGATCATCTCATTTCAAATGGTTTTGATAGTATAATACTTTTAGAACTTTGTATGGAAACGTTAGATGCTGAAAACCAAGGTGAGTTGGATATCCTCTATTCAAGTGATGAACATGATGTTGTGAAGAACAATAGGACACTAAGCTTTCTTAGATACGGGAATGATTAGGGATATGAATTGGACATAATTTTTTAAGAAGAGATATGTAATCAACATTGTTATGTATACTTGGTCATGCTAATTCTACAAGTGCTGAGAGTAGTGTTTCTAAAAGTCTTCATGGTGATGAGGTAAAAGAGTTAGTTAATCCATGTAATACTCTTGAGGTTGAAAGCTTACATGAAGACCATGCCATAGAAGAGATATTTCCTAATTCAAATATAATGCATGATAGTAGTATTTCTTATGAGTGCTTCAATTGTTATGTCGAAATAGAGAGCCATATCTTTATATCAGATGAAAGTGATAGAGTGTGTAGTGACCTTTAGCTGGAACAATAATCTATGGATAGGTGAAATGAAGAAATAAATGATTATTTCTAGCTTGATAGTGAGGAATATGACCCTACTGATTGTTGCAACAGTATGGACAAAGAAGAAGGTATGTGTGCAAAAGATTCATTGGATGAATCAGTTCAAGTAGTTGATTGCGTAGAGCATGCATATGTTGGTGATGTAAATGGTGAACAACGAATTCCTTTATTGTTTGATCTTTTACCTTATTCTATCCGTTTTTCTATTTTTGAAGTTATCATTGAACATTTTCATGAGGATAGCATAGATGTAGTTGTACATGAAAGTGAAAATGTAAAGACAAATGCTGGTACAACTGATGACATTTTTTGTGATGAGTTTGCACTTGAAGAATATGATTGTTTTAATCACATGGATGCATATCAAAACCTTTTTTCTAGATGTGAAACTTATAATCTTCCTCATGTGAAGTGTAATTCAAGTGAGTTATGGGACAACACTATTGTTGAACTAAGCATGACAAATATGTGTCATAGGTCTAATTTTCATGGCACATATATTTCAAAAGATATCTAAGAGATTGAAATAGAGAGATAATATGAAGAGTATGTATCTTCAAATAAAATTTCTTGTGATATGAATGAAGGTGTTGATGAGGTTTGTATCAACATAAATAACCCAGATCATACATCTTGCAATGATGATGAGTAATAACAAGTTATCCAGGTTGGTGATTTTCTAGCTACTCATGTTTCTCATATGCTTGAGCTTCAAAGTTTAAAGTTTGTCTTATTTAAGGATGAGTTACCCTCTCCAAGTAAACATGATGAAGAGCCATACCTTTATTTTCCATGTGAATTGGAGGCATTTTCTTTTTTCCTTAGTTCATGCGAGAGGGTCAACATATATGAAGGTACCATGGTTTCATATGGTCTTGATTAGAGTTTTCAAGTTTTTCCACCACCTACTACAAAAATGAAAAATTTGGTGCATGACAATATGGTGGACTATGTTATGTGGTTTCCATGCAATAGTAGGATAAAACATGGAGCAAGTCTTCACTTTTTCAATGATAATCACATGTTGATGGTTGCAAGAAGATGACTACATTGGTTATAGTGGTGTGGTAGAAATAAATGTGGGTTGAGGGAAACTAGTTCCTTCAATAGGTTGATGTTTGACAAAGGAAAGTGTTAGTTCTTCTTTTCATTTGGTGGCCTTGGCCCATCAAATGAGGTTTAAGAATTAAGCATTTAGTACAATGGTAGAGCACCCAATGGATTTGGAAATGGTATACATGTTGGAAACACAAGGGCAGACAAGTGAGAGGGGGGGTGAATTAGCTGTCACAAAATTTCAAACTTATTAAACTTATTAACCTTTAATATCTAATTCGATTAATAATAGTGAAAGCATGAATCAACAACACTTCAAAAACACACATAGCACCAAGATTTTTGCGTGGAAACCTTGTTAGGGGAAAAACCATGGTGGAGGTTAATCCACAAGTTATACATTGTTAAAAGTATAAGAATAATATAAGAGGAATGCACATGCATTCAAGCGCACTACCTAGAGCTCACTGCTCAAAGGAAGACTCACTATCTTACAAAAAATATTCAGATTAAAACCATCTAAAGAACTTGAACTGAGAAAGTAGCATCTACAAATGCTTGAGTACAGTTCCAATTAAGCACATGAACACTTATTCACTATATTTCACACTTCTTCACACTCTTCTTTTCCTTCAAATGATCTAAACCCTTTTCACACATAGCACTCACACACTTCACTTCACACATGTCTGAAATGAGATAAAAAATAGCTTATATATATCTGCAACAAGAAACTACATTGCTTTATGTTGGATTCAACACAATAATAGAATGAATGCAAATTGTTGGCCCAAAATAATAAATATTATTAATGCACATCAACCAAAGTCAGCCACAACATAGTAGAGACCCAAAATAATTTCCTCAAACAAAAAACACCTTCAAAGATTCTTCCTCGAAGATCCACAACATGCTTCAAACACCTTGTCGGCCATGAACATGAAAAACATGAGCACACAAGAGAAAATCTTGGATCGTGAGCACAATGATCAATGCGGACATGAAAAATAGATATAATATGATCTAGAAACATCCATGACCACTTAAGTAACATACGCAACAAATCAGATTGCCAGAATCAAATTATCTTCTTCCATGAACACCATTTGCAGTAACATAATAGCTGTCAGAACACAAAAAATTATAACTTCCTCAAATATTCATGTGCACCTCTAAAACTTATGGAGTAGAAACTATATAGGCTTGAGAAAACCCCCTTTAATCCACAACATCTAGTTATCAACATACTGAAATTTCTACCGTACTAATCTTCACTGCTTCAGAGACAACCTGTAACATATTTATTACAATTTTCTCAATATCCATGACATATACAGTCTTAAAGACATTAATTCTAATAGTGTTGACATCAATGACAACTACATATCAGAAATACAACCACAACATCCAACAATATCCCCCTTTTGCATTGATGGCAACACATGATGTGAAAAATACACCATCAATGCAACCAACTCTTCTTCCAACAATATCCCCTTTACACATTTCTCTTCTCACCCTTAGTTCATACTATTCTTCTTACCCTTTCTTTTGGCTCTTCCATAGTTTTTCACATTACTCTTCTCCCCCTTTGACATCAATGGAAAATGTACACAAGCTCTGAATCATCTGACAACTCCCCTTGAGTAGCAGCCACCACAACATCAATCCGAATCAAGATATGACTATGAATGCATAGACTGATGCATAGACTGTGCATCTTAGTTCTGATTAGGAGGGGTAATCACCCATAACTTCCCTCTGAGATACTCAAAATTATCTTTAGGAAAAGGCTTAGTAAAGATATCTACAATTTTTTCCTTAGTAGGCACATACTCCAGTCTGACTTCCTTATCACTCAGTTTATCTCTCAGAAAGTGGTATTTGATAGATATGTACTTGGTCTTTGAATGCAGCACCAGATTCTTAGAAATGTTTATGGCACTTGATTTGTCATAGAATAATATAGTAGGCTCATCATAGACAACTTTGATATCTTTCAGCATTTGTTTCATCCACAATGCTTGAGTACAATTGTTAGTAGCAACAATGTATTCTACCTCTACAGTAGACAAGGAAATGACATTCTACTTTTTTCTTAACCATGAAATCTGCTTCTTTCCCAAGAAAAATGCACCACCACTAGTACTTTTCTTGTCATTCACATCTCCTACCCATTAGCATCAGTAAAGGCAATTAAGGTAAGATCATCATCTTTAGGATACCATAGGCCAAAATCAACTGTTCCCTTCAAGTATCTAAAAATTATCTTCATAGTAGTCACATGTGATTCCTTAGGACTAGCTTGAAATCTAGCAACAATGCATACATCATTCATGATATCAGGTCTAGTTTGAGTCAAATATAGTAATCCACCAATCATTGATCTGTATCTAGTCTAGTTTTCCTTTGGATAATCATCATCTTGTGTCAACTTACATCCAGTCACCATGGGTGTACCGACTGGTATTGAATCTTCCATACCAAACTTCTTTAGTAGTTCTTTCACATACTTGGACTGAGATATAAAGATCCCTTTATCTACCTGACTGATTTGAAATCCTAAAAAGAATTTCAACTCTCCAATCATTGACATCTCAAACTCATTCTACATCTCATTAGAAAACTCCATGCACAAACCATCATCTCCTCTAAAGATGATATCATCAACAAAGACTTCCACAACAAAATCTTTATCATCATCAATCTTGAAATATAGATTACTATTAGAAGTACCTTTGTTAAATCCAAGCTTCAACAAATACTTATCCAATCTAGCATACCAAGCTCTAGGGGCTTGTCTGAATCCATACAACACTTTCTTCAACTGACAGACCATATCTCCCTGATCAGTCAATTGAAATCCATTAGGTTGCTCAATATATACCTCTTCTTCTAATTCACCATTTAGAAATGCTGACTTGACATCCATCTAATAAACTTTTTACTTTTTGTAAGCAACATAAGAAAGAAACAATCTCACAGCTTCAATTCTAGCAACAGGAGCAAAATTTTCTTCAAATTCAATACCTTCCATCTGAGATTATCCTTTACATACCAGTCTTTCTTTGTTTCGGATAACTTCACCTTTTTCATTCAGCTTGTTTCTAAAAACCCATTTAGTTCCAATTACATTTTTTTCTTTAGGTCTAGGAAAAATAATACATGTGTTATTCTTGTCAATTTTTTGTAGTTCTTCTTTCATTGCTTCAATCCAATGTTCATCTTTGCATGCTTCATTGACATTACTTGGCCTAGTCTTTGAAATTAAATAGTATTCTTCTACAATTCTTCTCCTAGTCTAGACACCTTTGTTCATATCTCCTATAATTTGATTTTTTGATTGATTCAATCTCACATACCTTGGAGTCTTCAAGTGTTCTTGAATTTCAGTCTCTTGAGGTATCTCTTATGTACTTTTACCAATCTCTGCTTCTTCTTATTCTTCTTGATTCACCAGAACAATCTAAACTTGATTTGAAGTCCAAATCTTATTTGTACTATCATTCTAATCATCAAAATCATATCCATAGCTTTTGGAGGGTCTGGAAGTGTCTTCATCAACCTTAACATTTTCTCTTTCAACCATTTTCTTCAATCTCTTGTTGTAGCACCGGTAGGCCTTACTATTAGTAGAATAACCAAGATATATTCCTTCATCACTTCTAGCATCAAAATTTCCTAGATCTTCATCTCTCCTGATATAGCATTTACTCCCAAAGATTTTGAAATATCTAATAGTAGGTTTATAACCAAACCATAGCTAAAAAGGAGTCTTACCGGTATTACCTTTGATTTGTACCTGATTAAGGATATAGACAGTAGTACTCACAACTGCTCTCAAATGGATGAGGGAAATTTCCTTCCAACATCATAGTTCTAGCAGCATCTTGAACTGAACTATTCTTCCCATCCACAACTCCATTATGTTGAGGGATCCTTAGTGTAGATAATTGTCTCTTTATCCCATGTTCTTCACAAAAAGAATTAAATTCACCGGAAGTAAATTCACTACCTCTATATGATCTCAGACACTTAATCTTCAAACTTGTCTCTGTCTCAACCTTAGCCTTAAAGATCTTGAACTTTTCTAGAGCTTTAGATTTATCCCTTAAGAAACTAACCCACATCATCCTAGTGTAATCATCAATAAGCAACATGAAGTACCTGTAACCTTGTAGACTTATGATTCTAGCAGGACCACACAAGTCAGTATGCACAAGCTCCAACAATTCATTTGAACAATGTTGTTTGTTGTGAAATGAAATTCTAGTTTTTTTTTCCAACTGACATTCCTTGCATATTGTATTAGTAGGCTTTACCAACTTAGGAAGATCTCTCACAGCCTTTGAGGAACTTATCTTGATAATATTGTCAAATTTTACATGACACATTCTTCTATGTCACAACCAACTTTCATCAACTTGAGCAATCAGACAACTTTTACTACCAGCATTCAGATGAAAGATGTTACCTTTTGTTTCAGTACCTGAAGCAATCACATTTCCAAAAATTTCCAGTGTGCTAAATTTTCCATCTTTGAATTGAAGATTATATCCCTTATCAACCATTTTTCCAACACTCAAAAGATTGTCCTTCAAACCTTCAACATAAAGAACACCATTAGTATTATGCTTACCATCAAAAGAAATACATCCTCTACCATAGATTATACCACCATTGTTATCACCAAATATTACAACACCACCATCATACTTCTCCAGGCTTACAAATTTTCTTTTATCACCTATCATGTGATGTGAACATCCATTGTCAATTACCCATTCATCTTTTTGTTCAACTCAAGCAACTAGAGCTTTCTCCACATTTGTACAACTAGCATATTCAGTAGACATAATTATTTTCTTTGATGGCAATAAACACAAACTCATATTCACTTGCATTCCCTTTGTTAGGTTCATCATCTGTCACACCTTCATCAACAACATAGTAACACTTCTTTTGAAATTTAGGCTTGTAAGGTCTTGGCATATGAACTCTTTTTGAACACCTTGATGCAAAATGACCTATCTTTTTTCAAGAAAAAAAATTTAATAAGAAACTTTCCTTTATACTTACCTTCTCCTTTGGCTTCCCTTTTGACAATAAGTGCTTCAAGCTCATTCAATTCTCTTTCTTCTTCTTCAATATTTCTCATTTCTTCCTCATATCTGAATACCTTTCTAGAAATTTTACCCAGATCATATCTCTACTTGTCTCTCCCAGAAGTAGTAGCCTTGAATGCAGATTCTGTCTTAGGAAGGGCATCACCAAAATCACTCATCTCAAAAGCAGTAAGTTTACCAACCAACATATCTCTAGTTATATTTGTCACAATTTGGAGCTCCTCAATGGCTGCAACTTTAATTTTGTATGCATCAGGAAAAGATCTAAGAACTTTAGCAACAATCTATTATTCATCTACCTGTCCACTAGCACATCTGATACCACACACAATTTCATTCACTCTTTGCATGAAAGCAACAATATTCTCATCATTTCCCATCCTCAACAGTTCATATTTTCCTTTCAGCCACTATAGCTTGGCCATCCTCACATTAGCATCACCTTCATATAAATTTTCCAACTTTTTCCAGATCTCATAAGCAGTCTTCAGATCCATATCATTTGTCATCTTAGAATCAAAGCACTCAACAATGCTTCCTTAGCCTTGATGTTATATTCAACATCCCTAATCTCAGCAGTAGTAGGACCATTTAGAGGGATAACATACCTATTGCATGTAATGTGCTAGTAGGATTCACCAATGCATCTTAGATGACACTCCATTCGAGTATTCCATAGAGAATAATTTGTTCCATCAAATCTTGGACTATCCTTCTTGTATGTCACCATCTCGGATCACCTCAAGCTATTAAAATTCTTCCAAGGAACTTCTTCTGATACCAATTGTTGGAAACAAAAGGGTAGACAATTGAGAGGGGGGGGGTGGATTAGTTTTCACAAAATTTCAAACTTATTAAACTTATTAACCTTTAATATCTGATCTGATTAATAATAGTGAAAGCATGAATCAACAACACTTCAGAAACACACATAACACCAAGATTTTTGAGTGGAAACCCTATTAGGGGAAAAACCACGGTGGAGGTTAATCCACAAGTTATACCCTGTTAAAGTATAAGAAGAATATAAGAGGAATGCACATGCATTCAGGCACACTGCCTAGAGCTCACTGCTCAAAGGAAGACTCACTGTCTTAAATAAAATATTCAAATTAAAACCATCTGAAGAATTTGAACTGAGAAAGTAGCATCTGCAAATTCCTGAGTATAGTTTTAGTTAAGCACATGAACACTTCTTCACTATCTTTCACTCTTCTTCACACTCTGTTCTGCCTTCGAATGATTTGAACCTTTTTTACACATAGCACTCACACACTTTGCTTCACACATGTCTCAAATGAGATAAAAAATTGCTTATATATATCCTCAACAAGAAATTACATTTCTTTATGTTGGCTACAACACAATAATAGAATGAATGCAAACTATCGGCCGAAAACAATAAATATTATTAATGCACATCAACCAAAGTTGGCCACAACATAGTAGAGACCCAAAATAATGTCCTCAAACACAAAACAACTTCAAAGATTCTTCCTCAAAGATCCACAACACGCTTCAAACACCTTGTTGGCCATGAACATGCAAAACATGAACACAAAAGAGAAAATATCGAATCACAAGCACAATGATCAATGTGCACATGCAACACAGATAGAATATGATCTAGAAACTTCCACGAGCACTTAAGTAACATTTACAAAAACTCAAATTACCAGAATTACATTATCTTCTTCCATGAACACCATTTGCAGTAATATAATAGTTGTCAAAACATAGAAAATTATAACTTCCTCAAATCTTCATGCACACCTCTGAACCTTATGGAGTAGAAAATAGATAGGCTTGAAAAAAAAACTTTAATCTGCAACATCTAGTTATCAACATACTGAACTTTCTACTGTACTGATATTCAGTACTTCACAGACAACTTGTAACATATTTATTACAATTTTCTCAATATACTCGACATATACAGTCTTAAAGACATTAATGCTAATAGTGTTGACATCAGTGACAACCACATATCAACAATACAATCACAACATCCAACACTACACCCTAGAGATCTAGAATCTCAACATGCCCACAAGGGGCATGCATCCCCAAATATGAGCCATTGATGGCACCTTCAAATTTTGCAAATTTGAAGTTCCTATGCCCTTTCAGTTTAATGATAGAGGTTAGGTTTGCTCCCTATCAAATCTACCACGTAGCCAATCTTCGTAGCTTAAAATTTTGCAACTCAAAGGTCTTCATGCAAATACGTATGGTAGAATTGTTTTGGGACATATGGTTATAAGCTTGCTCAGTTTCGTGTTTCTAGGATGAGTTTTGATATGTCATTTAATTCGTTTCTGACTACAATCAGGCTACATTTGGTGTTCCAAAATGTTACAAATTTAAAAAATATGAGAGCAACCCATTTCCTATTTTGGTCTCAAACATCTTCATTTCCAGTTTCATCGAAATCCAAGGTCAAATGACAGACTATTTTAATGTCATTTAGATGCGGCGAACACCTTTGGTAGACCCGTTTACAAAGGAGGTACCAAATTTTGTATTGTTGGGAAAGATATTGATAGAAAACCCATGTTTTATTTAATTGATTAGGCTCACTCATAAAAAATATTGGCTCTCTGATTTCCCATTTGTGCACAATGAATTTTCACTATTTTGCAGGTAGGAGAAATTAAAAATTTACATTCTCCCAAAACATCCAAGTATTTAAAACATTTTCAATGTTTTAAATAATTTAAGGATTTAAATATTTCATTGGGAAATTTATGAAAACTTTATAAAATGCATTTTTTTCTTTCATCAATGCTTCCTCGCCATTCTAAGGTAGGAAAGGAGATGTGTGGGGTTGTGGGGAAGCATGACAGTGAATTTTCCTGGGTGTGCAGATGTTTTGAGGGGGTTTTGGGGTTGTTTGAGAATTGGAAAATGCTATTTCAACTTACAAAATATTTCTTGAAGATTTTCCAATGCCTCGACAATAGTTTTTAGCATGGATTTATCAACTTTTTTTCTTTCGGCAACATGAAAACAACTTGCAACTTCTTAGGAACCATTTTAGAAAATATTTTCATTATTTTGAACCTACAAAACCTTTTTTGGGTGCTGCAATTAGTTTATGCCACATGGAGGGGCATTTGAAATGAGTTTTCACTATTAAAGGAGCAAAAAATGAAATGTTTTCACGTTTTTAGGCTTTGGGCAAATTTTTGTATGCACTTGTCGGCTGGAAAACTTTATTTCAACCTCTAGAAAGGTTCGTGGAGCATTTCCCATGCGTAGGCATTAGTTTTAACATGGATTCATGTAATTTTTTGTCTATAACACCAAAAACTGACCTACACAAGCAAAAAAAGTCCCAACAATGGTGGAAGAAAGATAATAGGTGGGTTTTGGTAGTGTTTGATGCAATGGCTTCATGCTCTCATGAAGAGTTGAGTTCTGGACATTCTAAAATTGGTGATTGACATTGGGTTTACATTATAGTGGAGGCCTTTTACTTTAAATGATAGAGAGGGTGGCTACAAGATAAGTATTTGAAAGAATGTCAAACTATTTATAGATGAAATGGCTACATATTTTCCATTTAAATTAAATTCCAAGTTAATTGGAGGGAAACAAAGGTAGAAATGAAGGATTTGTGGATCAATTTGCACAGTTAAAATGCATTTAGCACCGCCATGAAAATAGGTTTTACACATAAGTGAAATTTTTAACTTGCAAGGCGAAAATGTAGCTATACGTGTGTTAATATAGGTAAAAAAACTACATAGGAATGAAAGCAAGCAAAATGACAAAGAAAATTTTAGTTGCAAATGAGAGGAAAAATTAGTATTAGGGTAAAGTGGCATATTCCAAATGCCAAATCGAGGCTATCATCGTATGACAGATGTTAAGCATAGACTCAATATGAGTTTTTTCATTCTCTTTATATTGTAATTTTTATCTCATTTGTTAGGGTTTTGAGTTTTGGGAGGCTCTTAGCTTTAGAGTTTTGGCCATGGAAGAGGCTATGTAAGGAATATTGTTGAATTCCAATGGTAAATGTATTTCTTTATTAGTCATTACTTGGTAGTTCCTCTGTATTTTGAAACTGTGGCATATATGAATATAATCTATTATGTAATTTTCTCCAATTTTGAGTGATAATATACTTTAAACTATGTAATCAAGGGTTATGCCAGTTTTTCAAGCACATTTGTTGTTCTGAATTAGTTTACTGGTTTGTTGTTTGTCCAAGGGATAGAGTAAAAGCTATCCATGAATTAATGGGTATGCTATCATTTGCTAGGGATTAGTAAGTATGTTGCATAGTAGGCTTGCTTGGGTATGATTATCATAAGGTGATAATCTAGCAGAAGATCATCAAAATATGTTTGGTTCTATCATCATAAAATGCTTAACATATGACTTTGTAGCCCAAGGAAAGCACTGGTCTTGCATGGTTTTCCTTACCCCATCCTTAGAAACAATTCTAAATTCAAAAAACCTTTTAATGCTTTAGTTTTATGTTTATTTTGTGTCTCAACTTCATGCCTATAATGAAATGAGAAAAAAGGGGTGTACCATTATTTGATGCAGCCATACTGTTACACCCCATTGTGTTAATACTTATTTACTTTTACCTAGTTGGGTGAAAATGATTTATATGAGTGTACTTATGCTTTATGTGATTTGGAAAAATGAAGAATAAATATTGATTTAATTTGAGGATATGAAATGGATTGATTATGAAATATATGTGATGCAAATGAATGTATTGTTTTCAACTAACTACTGTTTCCATGTGCTAAGTTGGATGCAGGAATATAATCAAGCCTCCTGAAGAGAGGGGAAGTATCACTTAGGAGAAGAACTTGGTTTGGAAACCTTTGATAAGACCTAAACTAAGCTTTCACCCACACACACACACACACTTCTAGTTTGGTCAAGTTGGGTTAATAGCTTGGGAAATAGTAAGTCTCCTTTAGTCTTGTTTGTGGTTATTTTTGTTAACATTCTAATTTAGAGGTTAATAGTATTGAGTTTCTTGTGTGGTATGAAGTTCTTCTTTATGTGTTAATGATTAATCAGTAGGATATATATAAAATGTATATGTATTGATATATATGTGTCAATGATAAACTCATACACATGAGTTAATGCACACATGAGTATATGTAGATACACGTATCTACACATGCTCATGAAAAATTACCCATCTACATGGGAATATCATTTGGATAGGATGACATATATACACATATATATATTCCATGTATATATATGGAAATTGATATGGTTGAGGATATATATGTTTAAATATCAAGGTATGATATATATATAGGATACAAGTACACATACACACATATATGTATTAACATATGTGTATTTGTTGACGTAATTAAAAAATCCATACAAGTATATTAAAATATAAAAATATATATACCTATATATGTATATATACACACACTTTATATATGAAATATAAGGATACATATGTGTATTCATATATTTAATAATACAACTCTATTTACTTGTGAATTACGTATAATTATATATATATACTTATATACATGTATATATATATCGTGATGTATATAAATATATATATGTTATATAAATATTATATATAGTAATATTTACCATAGCGTTGAATTATCAATATAGCACATAGAATTTAAACATAGATTATGCTAAGAATAGAGTGCATCATTATATCAATGGTAATAACGCTAAAAGTTACCAGCACATACATATATTAAATGATGCTTAAAGCATATGAAATTCAAACTAATATGGAAAATGCCATATAAGCACATAGTATCCAAATAACTTCCAACGTGTAAAAATAGGTGTGAAGACTTTGTCAAAATAAAATCCAATAGTAAATAATTGTATGTTGAATGTAAGTTGACCAAGTCAATAGCAAACAACAACCCATAAAAATGGTGTGAATAGCACAATGTGGCGCCATGTAAGAAATTGTATGAATCAAATAGAAGTCTGTTTTGTAAATTGAATTCCAGTTTTTGAAGCAAGTGTAAAATATATGAATTGGTTAAGCACATAGTTGTGACAAGTAAGTCAATATTTAAGAAGAAATAACCTTGCATTGTTGATCATATTTCTTGTTGTCTAACTCAATATCGACTCATTCACTTTGGCAGCATATGTGTTTGTAGTGCAATGAATTTAGTTGTCACCTTTTATTTATCATGTTGGGTCAAACCATTTCAGCTGAGAAGTTTCAATTCTTATGCCCTATTTCTAGCCTTCATTGCTGATATTTGTGTATAAATAGAGGTGTATCATACCTCATTTAAACACACAACAATTACATTCTTTCTGTGATTTTTTTGAGCTATTATATTATATTTTTATGAGTTGTGTGTGAGAGAGAGAGTTTTGAGAGATAGTCATTGGAAAAGTGGGAGAAAGATATTTGGGAATTGTTTAATGATTTGGGAAGACTGTGTTGGGAGGCCATATCGATCAATTTGAGCATTGCATAATCAGGCATTTTGTTTCTACTCTTCTATACTTTGTTTTCAGTTTTTAAAAAGATTGTTTGATTTGTTTGGGAAAAGTAGTTCAATTATTTACTAAGGAAACATTATTCTTATCTTTTACTGAAAGTGAAAGATTTCTTGTGAATGTCTTCATTGTTTGAGTGTTTGTATTTATTCTGTATTAAGGAATGGGTTTATATATATCTAGTAGGATCTTATTATCATAATATGGTTTGAGCTTATGTAGCTTATGTTTAGTTTAATTATATCATAGATGTACTTAGAAGTAGTGTTGTAGAATACTTAAAGGGTTATAGGTTATTCCTGGGGTAAAGGTTACTCCATGGCATAAGGGGATAGCCTATGCATCTAGGTTATCAATGGTCAATACAAATCAAGCTAGGAAGTTGGGTGAAGTTTTATGACAACCAATCCTCTATTAATGGGTGGGGAATACTTTGGCCAAAGTAGTGTAAGTTGCCACTATTTACACTATTAGTTCACTATGATCCAGATTTATGTACAAGGTAGGGAATTCCATATGTATAGGTTGTATTCATTATATGACAAGATCTAGAAATGTTTAGGACACACCACTAAGCTCAGTGAAGGTCATTTTATGAGGTTACAAAACCAATCTCTTCGTCGAAGGGTAAGGCCATCTCACCATATGTGGTAGATGTGCAAGGGACCACAGTTAGTCCATGGTTGGTGGAAAATCAATTGAGTGATGCTTCTCCTCATCAGCTGGTGACCAAGATTTGATGGAGGATACCTAGACCATTCATACATCTAATGCCGAGTAAGCTCAATGGAACCTTGCTTGTATTTTGTATCCATTACTATGGAAAGATTGTAATAGAGAAATGTTATTATTCATTATGAAATCAATATATTGAAAAGTTGTAAATATTTGAAAATAATGCAATGGGAAAATTTTGGAATGATGTTTATTTCAAATCTGTATGTTATTTTATATTTAAAAAAAGAATTTTTTTATTTCTCATAATAGTTAGATGCTTAAAATTTTTACTTGAGGTTAAAACATAGGATAGTTACTATGTATAACAATGGGCATGTTACATGTGGTATCAGAGCTACTAGGTTTAGCTTTGGAACCTTTGTTCTCACTATGTTTTCCCTTCCAACATTATGAGTCTAATTTTTGAAAATTCTTATGCTAGGATGGTGCATCTCAAGCTAATTGCAAGAAAGTCAATGATCAAAAATGAGTGCTACCTATGGGCCAAGAAGGAAAAATAATCCCTTGTTCATACAATTAAGGGAACCAATCATGAAAATGCCATCTGACTAAGTGATACTGAGACAATGACTCATAGTCTATCATAAATCAGCCAAGAGAAGAGAAGGATGAGAGATGCTACTGAGAAAACCAAAATTATACTCCCTTCTTGGAGATAGTAAAATTCCTTGTCTAATATGGACCTATTTTGGGTACCCTTGCATTAATTAGCCTTTAAATCATCATTTATAGGCCCCTAAGACACATTATTTCAGATCTCGAGGCTTATTTCACCTAAAAATCCCATAAAATCACTTAAAACACGAAAAATCTCAAAAAAACACCTCAAAAAGCTAGGGTGGGACTCATTTGCCACCTTGGGCGAATGAGTCCCCCTAGGTGAGACTCATTCACACCTTGGATGAACGAATCCCATTTGGGGTCTTTTAAAGTTTTGCGCAAGAAAATCACCTTTTTAGTTCAATTTTTTTATGGATGTCAACCTTTGAGATCTAAATAATGGTCAATTGGGTGTTAATTCCTATATAAGAAAGTTTCTAAGCTATTTTTATCATCTAAGAAATTTGAGCAAGCATTCTCAAGAGAAAATTTAAGAGACAAGATTAAGAATCTTCAAGCAAGAGCATTCAAATTTCAAAAGCAAGAAAAGCTGAAGTCTTGGAGCAGCACTAAAGTGTTTTTCCAAGTCTTCAAGCTCACTTTCATTCAAGATCTAACATTTTCAAGGGTTGATCATGGTTATCTATGGTGAATCATGATGGATTCTAGGTTGGGGAAATTCAACTAGCCATCAAACCAAGCCTAAAGACTTGTTTCCTAAGTGATTCCATCCTCCATTATCACTCTACATTCAGCCTAAGGAAGGTACAAGCATCATTAGGGCTCATTGGGGTTGATTAGAGATCTCCCCAAGTGATTCATCCATCTTCATATTTCCATTTTTGCATCATATTCTTACACATTAGAATATAATTGCATTATGTTTCAAATTTCCTAGTCTTAGAAAAACTTAAGGCTAAGGTCTACATTCCTATTCTCATACATGTTTCATTTTTATCAAGGTTTAGTTATCAAACTAGGGGTTTGACCAAGGCAATCCCCCCATTAGAAAATCAAGTTTATATTCTATTTTACATGTATTTTCATAGATTTGAATCTAGAATTCAAGTTGGAAGGAAAGAGTAGGTGTTGAAGTGTATATCAAAACTATAAATTATCAAAAAAGTGGAACAAGACTGATTCACCAATAGTGGTGAATGAGTCCCACTGTAGGAATTTTCTAGATCTATTTGTAGATTCAAATATCCTTTTTCTCGAAACAGGTTTCTATGCAAAAATATAGATCTAGGATTGATTCGCCCAGGTTGGTGAAATGAGTCCTAGTAGGTCAAAAGGTCATTTTTTTAGCATTTTAGAGCTTCAATCACTCATTTCCAGATTTCTAGGTGCACACCATACATCTTACTACTTTTTTGTTCTGTTTTATTTTTATTTCTAGGTCATTCAATAGGTTATTACATTAAATTAGGGTTTAGTGTTGCATCTTGCATTTCATTATCTTTTCCAAGTCTAAAATTGGTGGTAAACCCCTTATTAGTCTACTTTCAGCCCCTAGGATAGTCCTATTGCAAGATCTCTTTCTATTTTGCATTGAGATCTCTAGGTTTATCCTTGAATGGAATAGCTTTAAAGTGGGTGTGATAGCACTTAATTATTCTTCACCCCCATTTTCCTTGGTTCCATTTTAGTGAACCTACATTTAAAACATCATAATTTTGATTTGGAGTGCATTGTCATCCTATATTTTTCTTGCTTTAACATTTCATTAGAATTTGCATTGGTTAATTCATATTCTAGGGTTTCCAAATTTTGCATTAGTGAAAGCTCATATAGCTTGCTTTTTGGAACCTCATTTCATTGAAAATCATACAATATCTACATTTGCACCTAGCATCTACATCATACAACATAGAAAGCACAAAAATCAAATCAAAAATTTTGAAAAAAAATCCTTACTAGGACTCATTCACCACCTTGGGTGAATTAGTCCCAATGAAAAATTTGAACTACATTTTACAGAGTTAAATTTCTTGGTTTTAAGCTTCTGTTTGTTGTTATTTCTTTTTTTTTTTAGTTCGCATACTTTTTGTTACATTCAAATCATTAGAGGTAGCATAATTTACATTCATTGCAATTATGGATAAAATTAGATTTGTGAACTTTCCATTTTTAGCATTAGTTCATAGTTCATTTAGATTAGATTATATTAGATATACATTAGGAAAAAAACCAAAAACAAGACCCTACACCTAAGCCACTTGGAGAAAGTTTAGTTATTTGACTATGTCAAATCTCTATTTCTAATTTAACCTAGCCCTCAAGCCTTTTAGTACTGATGACTTTGATATGTTATATGAAGCCCTTAAGGATTTTGGTTGGCATATGGCTTGTACGTGTTGTCATTGATGGAAAAATTGGCAACCTTGTCATCCTAAGTCAGGCATTTGATCTACAGTACATTTTTGGTTTATTCCAATAGAACAAAGTGAAGAATAGGACATTCAGTTATAGGCATAAAAGTTGATCTGAATACTTCATCGGACTATTATTTTGGGTTGTGGATCTCCAAGGAAGGTTTTTTGATGCTTATTCGTGAAGTATACTGATACACAGTCTCTGGTATGTGATCTAGGAGATTCGGTGCACTAATCTGTTGACTATCTATGCTAGAAAACCGACTTGGCGAATATAGTGATCATAGATGTATAAGGATTGATCAATCAAATGTCTTCATGCTCTATTATGTTTTGTTTGGGTCCTCTCTTTGTTTTAACCAACTTTGGAGGATGTGCATAAAGAATTAGTGTGGATTTGGCCAACATTTGAGAAAAACTAAATGCTTTATGAAGCTGACATAAGGATGATCAAATCCTTGATAGCGGATATAAATATGAGATTAGTTCTATCATTTTTGTGTATGTCATATGCGGAGAAGTATGTTAAGATAGTGAATTTGAATATGGTGTGAAATTCAGTAGGGAAATAGTGTGAATTTTTCTATGTGTGATGCGAAGAGTAGAAAAGAGTAGAGTAGAGCAGAGCAAAGCGAAGTACAGAGTTACAAAGCAGATCTAGAATCAAATCTATGAGCTTCATCGGAACTATAACCTACATGAATAGATGCTACTATCTCAGTTCATCCTTTAGATGGTTTTAATCTGAACTTTTGTAAGGTAGTGAGCCTTCCCTTTGAGTAGTGAGCTCTAGGTAGTGTGCCTAAATGCAAGTGCATTCCCCTTTGTAAAAATTTATTTGAGTACTCAAATTGTGGATTAACCTCCACCATGGTTTTTACCCTAACAGGGTTTCCACACAAAATTCTTTGTGTCATGGTGTTATGAATGTTTCCTTTGAATGCTTGCATCTTTATTTTAATGTAATGACAAAATGGTTGAGTTTCAGATTAATAAAATTAAGATTTGTTGAACACTGATTCACTCCCCCTCTTAGTGTTCCCTTGAGTCCAAAAATTGGTATCAAAGCACAGTACCTCTGAAGAAGTTTAGCAGCTTGAGGTGGATCTTGGAATGTGATGGACTCTGGTATTCTTCAACAATAGCTTTTGGTGGCACTTGATGACCTTGATCAGTCTAAAGAAGAAGTACAAGAATTGAAAGAAAATCTTAGAGATGCTAAGAAAATCATTTAGTCATTGAAGGATTAGATTGTCAAATCCAGGAAGAAAAGGAAGGATCTATGTGATCAGATCAAGCAAAAAGAGAGTGAAAACATGGATGATGCTCACTTGAATCAGACCTTGAAGGAAATAACTGAAGAATGTGAAAAGATTTCTAGAGAAAATTTTACCCTAAAGCATGAGATGGAATCTATGGTGATGAAGCTAACTAAAGAGATTGAAGAAATGAAGAAGACAAAGAGAATATAGCTTAGTCTTTAAAGGAGAAATTTGATGAACACAAAAGAATAAATGAAGAATTTGATCAACTGGAAAGTGAATTGCAACAATCCAAAAACAATGAGGAAGAACTTGGTAAGTAGATTGTTATCCTTAGAAATGATCTTATCATTGAAAATGAGTACAAAGAAAAGTTTAAAATCAGTTCAGTGAAGCTTGATGAGCTGACTCAAGGACAAAAGAGTGGAAATGATAAGAGAGGTATTGGATATGAAAAAGGAGAAAGTTCCAGACCTAGATAGAAGAATTTCAAACAAGGAAACTTGATGAACAAACTTGGAAGGTATCTGGTAAGACAACCTAATTCTCAAAAATTTAATGGATACTATTTTTCTTGTAATAAATTTGGCCATATGGCTACTCAGTGTAGAAGTAATATGAAATCAAAAGACTCATCATTTTTTGGTCAGTGTTTCAAATGCAAGAAGTTTGGTCATAAATCAAATGAATGCAGAAATATGTCAAACTACTTTGTCAATAGAAATAATGTTGAATGTTACACATGTGGAAAATTTGGACATATTTCTAATCAATGTAGATCAAGAATAAATCAATGGAATAATTGGTTTGGACAAGGAAGTACTATGTGCTACAATTGCAATAGCTATGGTCACATTGCAAGATTCTGCAAAGACAAAACTATGGATAGAATAGGTCTAGTATACAGAGGCAGAAATATACAGGGAAATGCCAAAGGAAAAATAAAAGTGACTAAAGATGAGATAAGAGATGATATGAAAAATACATGGGTAAGAAAGAATGATTATGATGCTAGAAATGGTTCTACATCAGAACCTGCTTCCAGTAATTCTTCTAGTAATTGATTTTAGGTGACTGGCCTAGGGGGAGTTTCTTAAGAAAATATTTCCTCCCTTGTCTGTGGATGCTACCGGAATGTGGAGAATAGTCAAAAAGGTGTATTGATGATCTGCAGAGGCTTCTGGAGAACTTTCACAAGGAAATTCAGAGAATTCATAGGTTTGTAAGAGAATTTTTCTTTCACTATCTGAGAAAATAAAGCACCTGAAGAACTTAGGGAAAATGCATTTATTGCACGTGTGTGAACTATAAAAGTCAAGTTGGAATTTTAATTTGTCACTTTGCATTGAAGAAGAGAAGAAGGAGAGCACTTGCTAGAAGAATTCGGAGTAGAGAAGTTGATTTGCCGTTGAAACTTGAAATCTATAAGGTATTTCAATTGTTTTCAGAATTTTCATATAATCTGGTGTGCGGTTGTTAAACCTAAGTGTGAAAAGAAAATGGAACAAATAAAGAGGAAAATCATTTTGGACGAATACAACAGTGGAAAAATTAGGTCTATGAGGAATTTTCTATTACCCAACGAATTGAAACAATTGAGTGAAGCCAAACACATAAATTTGGATATTTGGAATGAGTTTTCATACTTTGAGGATGCAGAATTTGTCAAATTCATCTTGAGAAGATTACATGATGATACTTTAACTTTAAACAAACCCTACACCATTTCAAAGGAGTTAATTGAGAATTTGACTGGATTATGCAAAGTCGGAGATGTACCAAGGAAGAAATCCATTTAGAACAAGTTGAAACCCTAACAGGAATAATTGGAGATTAGAGGGTGCTGATAATTGCGACAATCAAGAATCATGTTACTAAATACATTGTGCATGGAATTTCATATAAAATCTTTTTCAGAAACCGAGAAGGAGTGAACTTGGCTGACACTGTCTATATTTCTCATAAGATGATAATCAAAGATCAGGACTTTGAACTATGTGGGTTGATAAAGGATCAACTAATGGAGAATTTGCAGCTGACAAAAGAGATAGACTACCCTTTCAGGTTCGGTTTTGATCATATGCTTAGTAATGTATTTTCTGAATTATTTTCCAAAGATAGACAATGTGGTATGGAAAACAAATGAACCAATTTGTAGACAAATATACTCATATTTTAAGAGCTTGGCTGATTGGTATCTAGAATTTGAAAATTTATTTAAGAATGTGCTTGGAAAGTGTGGTTCAATCAATGTTTCCCCTCCGATAAGAACAATGGAAGTTAGTTCCTCTTTCGATGGCATGGATAAAAGGCAGAAAAGAGAAAAAGAAGTTGTTGAATATAGCCCTTTGGAATTCAAAGTTCCCAGAATTGAGGGAAAAGGAAAAGAAAAGGAGATTGTGGATATCCCAAATGAAGAATCTAATGAAGAAACTGAGGAGCCACAGAAAAATGAATCAGAACTGGAAAAAGCTAGTGAGGAAGAAGATGATCTAACAAAGGAAATACTATAGCAGCTCATTCAAGAAGAAGGTGGAATACAAAAGATTGATAGGTTATGGTCTGTTAGACCATCATATGATCAAGACATGATCCTAAGTGTATTAAATGCTCATATTGAGCATTGCAAGATCAAATTGGAAAGTTTGCAGAACATTCTACCTGAGGAGATGATTGAATGTAGTAAAGAATCAATGAACTCTGGAGATAAAGACAAAGAAGAAGGTGAAGTCATTTCTCACCTGAAGGAGAATTTTAGAATATCACTCACAAAATTGAAGAAGAAAATGAATGAATTGAGGCAATGCATAAATTCAACCAACAACATCTACAACTATTACATCCATTGGCCCCATGCAGTTAATAATTACAAAGAGAAATTGGAACAGATTGAAACAGAGTTGAATGGCATTGGTAAAAGCTTTGACATGTTGCAAGATTAGGATGGCACCATCAGGAGAAGGATTTGGGAGTTACAGTCTAAACACACCAAAATTCAACTCACCAAGAACACACTTGTTGATAATTTTTGGAAGGTGAAGGATCAAACCGAATGCAAATTGGAGCAGATGGTTGAAGTACTAAGGAAAGGTGAGAAATTGGAAGAAGCAATTACAATTCCATAATCCTTAATTGAAATTGTCAACAAAACATCCAAGAACAACATTTTGATCATTATCATTTGGATCACAATAGATGCTTGAAAGAAATTTCTTCTGAAATGAAGAAAAATCATAAGATAATTTTCTAAAGTAGCAGTCAATTGTTTTCAAATTTTTGAAGTTTTGGTCTAAGAGGGAAAATTGTCGGCATATATAATTAGGAGTTTTGAAGATTTTTGAACATGTGTTTTGTCTTTTTGGCATATGGTTTCTATGCTTTTTCATTGATGTCAAAGGGGGAGAGAATGCAGTGAAAAATTCCTTATAAATATTAGGAGGAGAGAGTGTAGCAAAGCTTGGCATCATACTTATAATGATTTCAATACTTAGTCATTTTTCACTAAGTGTTGCCATCAATGCCAAAGGGGAGGATTGTTGGCATATTGCTTGTAAGTGTTTTCATTGATGGAAACCTTGGCAACCTTGGCAACCTAAGTCAGAAATCTGATCTACAGTATAGTTTTGGTTTACTCTAACAGAATAGAGTGAAGAACAGGACATCTAGTTACAGGCATAAAAGTTGATCTAAATACTTCAACGAACTATTATTTTGGGTTGTGGATTTTTTAGGAAGTTTGTTGATGCTTTTTGATGCTTATTCATAAAGTATACTGATACACAGTCTCTAGTATGTGATCTAGGAGATCCGGTGCACTAATTTGTTGACTATCTATGCTAGAAGGCTGACCTGGTGAATATAGTAATCGTGGATGTATAAGGAGTAATCAATCAAATGTCTCCATGCTCTATTTTTCTTTTTAGGTCCTCTTTTTGTCTTAACCGAACTTGGAGGATGAAAATAAAGAGTTAGTGGTGGATCTAGCCGACATTTGAGAAGAACTAAATGCTTTATGAAGTTGACATAAGGATGATCAAATCCTTGATAGCGGATATAAATATGAGATCAGTTCTATCATTTTTGTGTATGTCATATGTGGAGAAGTATGTGAAGATAGAGAATGCAAATATGGTGTGAGATTCAGTAGGGTAATAGTGTGAATTTATCTGTGTGATGCAAAGAGCATAAAAGAGAAAAGCAAAGAAGAGTGAATTATAGAGTTAGAAAGAAGATCCAAAATCAAATCTATGAGCTTCACCAGAACTATAACCTGGCATGAATAGATGCTACTATCTTAGTTCATCATTTAGATGGTTTTAATCTGAAATTTTTTAAGGTAGTGCGCTTTCTCTTTTTGCAGTGAGCTCTAGAAAGTGTGCCTAAATGCAAGTGCATTCCCCTTTGTAAAACTTTATTTGAGTACTCAAATTGTGGATTAACCTCCACCATGGTTTTTCCCCTAACAGGGTTTCCACGCAAAAATCTTTGTGTCATGGTGTTATGAATGTTTCCTTTGAATTATTGCATCTTTCTTTTAATGTAATGACAAAATGGTTGAGTTTTAGATTAATAAAATTAAGATTTGTTGAACACTAATTCACCCCCTCTCTCAGTGTTCCCTTGAGTCCAATAATTTTATCTCACAAAGTTCATCCACTAAGGCTTGTTATGACAAACCAAAAATAAGAGACGTTAATGTGATTCAACCTCCACTCATCCTTTACCCACCTTCACAAAAAACTCAAAGTAAAAACAAACTTGAACTTATCCTTTACCCACATAAGAATAATGTTTTGCAACAACCAAGTCATAATATTGTTGCTCATACATATAACACTAAAAATAATTCGAAATTGAAACAACCAACTTTGACAACCTTACCTTTTCCTAATTATCCCATCTTGCCTAGTGCTCCTCATTTGCCTCTGTATAGTGGGAAGGAGTATGATCTTGTTGAACAACTTAAGAATACTCCTAACTATCACAGTATGCTTCAAACAACCTTACAAAAAGTTGTGATCCCTCCTAGTACAAATGAAAATGATGTGGAAGCTCAAATACAAGGAATGAATACAATTAATGTAGACATTACCTTTCACCAACATGAGACCCCTCCTTTGGAGATGAGAAAGAGACATGATGCCTTCATGATAATAGCCAAATTCAATATAATAGGAATAAAAAGGACCCTTGTTGATAATGGCTCAGCTCTTAATGTGTGTAGAGTGAGGCTTTAAGATAGATTACGCATGGACAAATAAAAAATTGAACCTGAATCCTTATCAATCCAAGGATTTGACAATGTAGGAAAGCAACCACTTAATGTGATTACTTTACCTATTATAGTAAAAAATTACACCTTACAAACTCCTATTCATGTTATGCCTCATGAACTTTCATACAATCTCCTTTTAAGAAGACCTTGGATTCATGAGATGCATGTGGTTCCTTCGACTCTCCATCATATCATGGAATATGTCTATAAAAATAAGGTATAACAAGTTGAAATAGAACCTGAGCCTGAGAGTTGTTTACAAGTTGAAAAAGGAATGACAAGTCCTTTAAGCACATTAATTCCAACATAAAACATAGAACCTATGAAAGAAGAGAAACAAGAGATTGAAACGATGTCAAAATTATTAGACAATGATTAGGGTTCTTTGGAATTCACACCTTCGTTTATGGGAGGATACATAATCACAAATAAAGAAGATGAGAAGAAAAAACAACCAATGGTAATATCGACACAGAACTCAGAAGAAAATTCACAAGCATCTACCTCATCCACTCTTGAAGAAGACACAATTTATACAAAAAAATTTGATGACTTAGACTATCAACAACCACCAAACCCAAAATAAATGGAACAAATTTACGGGAGAGGTTATGAACTTGTGAAACAACTGGGTTATAGTGGAAAGAAAGAACAAGGCATCCGTGTTCCCATAGAACCTAACACACAAGATATAAAAACTAGTTTGGGATATTTCCCTTCTAAGATTACACAAGCAACCAAGAGACCATTGTTAAACATCAACACCATCATATGTAATCCTAAAACAACTCACATTGGAGCATCTAGAATTGATTGATACAACTTGTAAAGAATCATTGGAGTTTTCTGAAGATGATGAAGCCTTGAAAGAAATGATAGGAGTTTATGATAAACCATCCACTCCTTCTAATAAGAAGTGGCTTACATGTGCTATGATTAGTACCAAGCAAAAATAAGAACATAGTGAAGAGGACATGAACAAAGAAGGATACAACCTTGAATTTCGAAAACAAAATGTCCTTCCTTTAGGAGATATAGTGGACATTCAAATGGATATTAACAATGAAGACAAGGTAATTAAGATAGGGAAGTGACTTGATGATGATGGACCTAAAGAATATGCAACTTCACTTCATGAATTTCTTGAACTTTTCACTTGGACTTATTCAGATATGCTAGGAATTGAACCTCAGATTGTAACACACAATATAGTCCTTTCTAAAAATGCTAAGCCCGTTAGACAAAAGATTCAAAAAATGAATCCTAAGTTAGCCTTATTAGTCAAAGCTAAGATCAAAAATCTCCTTGAAGCCACCTTTAAAATACCTATAGATTATTCTCCTTGGATCTCAAACATTGTCACATTCACAAAATAAGATAATCGTATTAGGATGTGTACAAATTTTCATGATTTGAATAAAGCATCTTTAAAAGATGATTTTCTCCTTCCTAATATCAACATGATAGTAGACTCAATTGCGGGATATGCTTTTTTGTCATTCATGGATGTATTTTATGGATAAAACCAAATATATATCAACCCTCAAGATCAGTATATGACAACATTTATAACTTGGGGAAAATTTTGTTGGGTAATGATGCCTTTTGGATTGAAGAATGCAGGTGCGACATATCAATGAGCAATAACATTGATATTTCATGATTACATACATAAGATTCTAAAAGATTATGTTTATGATATACTGACAAAGTCTTTAACAAGACAAGACAATGTGAATATCCTCTGAAAAATATTTGAACAAATACGAAAATACAACATGAGATTAAATCCAAAAAAGTGTGTCTTTGTTGTAGATAGTGGAAAAATTCTAGGGTTTATCATATCTCATAGAGGCATTGAGGTGGACACAAAGAAAATTGACACTATAATTAACATGCCACCTCCTAAAAATATATCTCAATTACACACTTTACAAGGAAGAATCCAAGCTATCCATCATTTTGTAACATGTTTAGCAGATCACACATTACCGTTTACATATCTCCTCAAGAAAGATGTGCATTTTAATTGGAAAAAGAATTGTAAATAGGCATTTTGAGAGTTTGAAATAATATCTTGTCACTCCACCTACTTTACAATCCACTATGTAAAACAAATTATTCATCTTATATATTGCAACATTACCTCATTCTCTTATAGCATTGTTAGCTCACAAAGAATACAATGGTAAAGAAAATCTTGTTTATTACATTATCCAAACCTTGATTGATACGAGAAGTGATACAAAACAATAAAGAAACAATGTTTGGCTCTTGTATTCGGTACTAGTAAGTTGTGACATTACTTATTGAATGCTGAAATACTAGTGATGATGAAATTCAACCCTTTAAGATATCTCTTCACCAAAATAGACTTAGCAGGACACTTAGCTAAATGGGTAATGTTGTTGACTAAGTTTAACCTTAAGTTTGTTTCACAAAAAGAAATTAAGGGTCAAGCCTTGACCAACCAATTGGTTGATGCTCCTTCTCCTTTAACATTACCTAGCAATGATTCTTTCCCTGATGATAATGTGTTGAAAATTAAAGCTAATACATGGGAATTATATTTTGATGAATCTAAGTGTAGAACTGGCTCTGGTGCAGGAGTTATAATATTACCGCCAATGGGAGAAACTATTACCTTGTCGTATTGGTTAAAATTCCTATGTAAAAACAACACTACTGAGTATGAATCATTGCTCGCTAGGTTGCATGTTGCTTTAATCATGGGCGCAAGAGACATTAAGATATTTGGTAATTCACAATTTGTCATTAAAAAAATAAATGGAACATATCAAGCAAAGCATGACAAATTATTGAAATATAAGAATCTCACAATGAATTTTTTAGAGAAGTTTGAATCATTTACCATTAACAACATCCCCAAAAAAGATAATCAACATGTAGATGCAATGGAAAGTGCAGCTTCCCTTATCTCCCCTCAAGATCTTCCAAAAGAATTCACCTTCATTATGCACACGGTTATGAAACTGTCAATTGAAATAAATCAAAAAAAGTATTAGCAACAACCAAGGAAGAATAGAATGAATGGTATGATACAATATATAACAATTTGAAAGATAGTACCCTTCCCAAGCCAACAACAAAGAACATCCTAGTTCACCTATGAAAACTCTCATCTAAGTATATAATTCTCGCCGATATGTTGTATTGGAGATCATTCAATGGTCTCTTACTTGAATGCCTTAAAAAATCTGAAATACCCACATAACTTGAAAAAGCTCATGTAGGTGCTTGTGGTGGTCACTTTGGAGGAAAAAAATTAGTTCAAAAACTTTTCTGCATTGGATACTATTGGAGACATATGAAACAAGACTGCTTTGAATACATAAAAAAATGCCACAAATGTCAAGAACATAGCCAATTTGATTCATGCTCCTGCTTATGAATTTTGAGCTCAAGTTCCAATTTGGCCTTTTGCGGTTTGGGGTTTGGAAATAATTTGAAATATATCACAGCCTTCCTCCGCTAGACATACTTTTATAATTATTGCAATATATTACTTTACAAAGTGGGTAGAAGCGATTCCCCTTCAATCAATAATAGTTGATGTGATATGGCATTTCATATTGGAACACATTATTGCTCACTTTGGACTTCCTTCCATGTTAGTTTATGATAATGGTACACAATTTAAGAATAATGACATGAAGAAGTTCTTGAAATGGTTTACATACAACATCACTTCTCAACACCCTACTACCCACAATCGAATGGTCAAGTTGAATTAACTAATAAATCTCTTGAGAAAATCTTAAAGAAAATTGTTAACAAAAATAATAAGGATTGGCACACATAATTACAATATGTGCTATGGGCCTATCACATGAGTATTAGAACAATCCAAAGGAACTACACCCTATAATCTTGTCTATGGTAGCAAGGCAATAATGCCCTTGGAGTTAGAGATTCCTACATTAAGAATTGCTCTTCAAGGACTTATTGATTACAACAATTACAAAGAACAACAATTGCATTAGCTTGAATTTCTCGACAAATAATGCATCAATGCTCTTGAGCACCTCTAGGCTTATTCTAAAAGAAGGAAACGTATCTACAATGAATATATCATCCCGTGTGTATTCAATAAAGGTGATTTTGTGTTATATGAGAATCGGCATAACGACAATGCCAACCTGAGTGAAAAAGGAAAATTAAGTCCTAATTGGTTAGGACCTTATATAATTAATGAAATTTATGGGTCTGGTGCATACACGTTAATAGAAATAGATGGCACACCTCTCAAGGACCCTATTAATGTTGCACATCTATGCTAGTATTATGTCTAATCCTCTTGAATAGTGTGAATTATAAAGTTGTGGTGTTAGAGTTACTGGAAAATATTCTATGTGGTCTCGCATTGCTTTGTTCTTGACAAAAAAATATTTGTCTATCTTGAATACTAAAGTGATTATTTAATTCATTTTTAAATAATTAATTTAGGTTTCATACTATTCAAGTTCATTTTGTATGTTGTGTTAGATTAGATCCTTAATGCATGTAATTTTCTTTAATTAGATCATAGGTTCATTTAATTTAGCATAACATACTTAATCATAAATGTCACATCTAAGAGAAACTAGAATAAATTTTACGTAGATCACATGAAACATGTTAAATCATGGAGACAATCATTAAATAGTCTTATAAATATTATTTAATTAATCACATTGTCATTTAACATTCAACACATAAACACAAGTAATAACACATAAAATGCTCATATATATATATATATCAAAGGTTTTTGTACATGTCACCAATATATACAATGCTACTGAGGTCTGTGACTGCTAGATCCCTTGGGAGCTAGTGCTCACATCTGTCTAGTGGTGGTCTATTGGGGGATGGTGGTATGCGATCATGATTGCAATCTGTTGAGTGTACTAAGAGAAAAATATAAGCTTCGTTCCTATCCAAGGGCCTCTTGACTCTCCCTTGCTATCTGATCTCTCTCCACCTGTAGTCTAGCTACCTCAGACTATAGTCTCTCAAATGCTACTAGGGTTCAAGATGACTATGCATCTTGGGTAGCATTAACTCAGCGGATTCACTTCCTAAGACTCTCATACACTTCCCATAATCTAATGTATGACCTAAATAACTTTGGATCCCACTCCATAATGGATGGGGGTACATAGTATGAATCAATGGTCTCCTCATCGACTGATGGGGGCACTATCTCCACAACCAGCTGATGATAGAGATCATTAAGATCTCTCATAGACCCTCCAAGATAGAAACCATAAACATAATTAGTACACATCATGATATATATGTATACATAAAATTAAAGCATAAAAAATAAGAATAAGCAAAAAGAATTACATATCATCACCTAGCTCTCTAGCAAGTTGTGTGAAATCAACCTTGTCATGTGTAGGGGGCATGGAGGATGTGCTAGTCTCTCCATGGATATGGGTACTGGTGTCGGTTGTAGCTATTGATCATGATCTAGTAACATGAGTGGGAGATGGCTCTCCCCAATCGTGGCCTGCTAGATCCTCATCTACTGCCTCACCACCCTCACTCATTGACTGATCCTCCTCCTCATCCTTTTCCTCATCCTCCTCCTCATCTCCACCCTCTTGGCCATCATAGTTAGGATCTAAATCCTTATCATACTCCTCATCTATCACATCTTTAAATATATCTGCAACCTTGTAGTGTGTCTCCTCAGCCTTGTCTTCCACCTCGTTTCCCTCATCTGGGAGTGGACCTACATCACCTATGGACCCATCCTTTAGGAATATGTGAGCTAGTTTTGATACTATCCACCACTCCTCATAGTCATCTATGGAAACACCATCATTAGCATTGGAGACTTGGGGCATATCATGAACTGAATACTTGGAGTCACTGTAGACAACATCCTTAGTAGTGAACTATCTATAATCACTGGGTCTCCAGTCACTTCATACTGATCTCTTAGAAAAGGGTCATGCCCTGGGTGCTATTTGAACCTGACCAAACTATCGCATGACATGATCATAGTAGAAAGGTCATACTTTGTAATCGTGCCTACCAATCAAGAACCTATCCATTTGCAATCTCCTCATCTATCGAGTCTCATCTAGCCACTGTAGCAAAATATGATAAGGTCTCCAAAGGATCTCATCCTCCTCTAGTCATTCAAATTAGACTCTCCAGAAGTGAAAGTCACCATACTACCAAAATTTCCATAAAGGATAGTTGAAAGCTTGAGGATACCCCAAGGCTGTCAGACATGGGAACCCTATTAGTCTATCGGTCTAGTATACATGATATGCTCTAGGCACCACACCTAAAAAAGTGTATAGTTTACCATGTTCTCCACCTCCTGAAATAAAAATTGTCCAAGATCATAATACAGGTGTGCTAGGATAGTGCACTCCCAGGCGTACACAGTCTTATGCTCTACCATCCATCGAATCATGTGTACTACTCCTCCCTTTAAGTGAGCTCCTTGACCATCAAGGATAAGTACTAGTGTTACTGTCAGCATCATAATCCATGTAGTAGTGAGGCCCATGAGCATAGCAACATTTCTAGATTTATCTATGGCCTCATGCTATCATCATGCACTAGACCTCCCAGGTAGAACTGCATGTTGTATTTCATCTCTCGGAATGACTGCTCCACTTGGAAATGAACTCTCTCACCTCGAATCAAAACTTAGAGTATGTGATGTACATCCTCTAGTGTGATGGTCATCTCACTGATAGGTAGATGAAAGCCACATGTATCTACATCCCATCACTTTGCTATGCCATCAACATAGGATTGTGGTACCTCATGGGGGGCATGAGGTATGCCTAGTATAATCCTATGGTCTACAAAATCTTTGTATCCTCCATTGAAAGAGTAGGAGCTAAGTCTTGAAGGAAGCTAATTTGTTTGCCACCTAGACGCTATCGTGAACAGGTGGGAACCTAACAAAAGAAAAAGAAAAAATAGGTCCTATAAGCATTTTAAACTCTTAAATCTTTACATCAACAATCATAAAAGTGTACTAAAGTTCCTGTAGTGTACTTTCCTAGAGGTCCTAGAAACTTTAGACATCTTTTGGGAAACTTTACAAAGAAATGGGACACTTTGTGAAAAAGTGGGACACTTCACGAACAAAAGGGACACTTTGCGAATTTTGTTTCTAAGGCCCTAGATTAACCTAAAAATGCATAAAAAACATAAAAGGACAAATCTAATGTAGAAAAATCAACTCACCTCATGATAGTGCTCATTATGGGCCACTTGGTCTCACAGAACATCCATTCTTGTAGGCCTATAGTCTCATCAAATTGACATCTCTAACTAATCTTCAATCACTCTCAAGCTACAAAAAGGTAAATGACAAAATAATTACAATTTACTTCACTTTTTTCTCTTGTATAAGATAAAATTAGGGTTTTTACTATATTAGGGTTAAAAAGTGCCTTTCATCGAAATCAACATAATAGGTGTTAGAGAGCTCTATTTTTTATGTTGTTTGTTACTTTAGAATCATGATTCTGCACTTGTCCTCATCAAATATCTATCATTATGCGGTATGGTACTTGGAAATACCCTATGATATGACTTACCTTATTCAACATGGTTAGAATGCTACCTTAATTCTACCTCTGTAAATCACGTGGAATCAAGGGGGGCATACACCTACCCTCTAATGTGATTTCTAGAAAGAAGTTAGATCAAGAGCTTTTTTGAACAAATAACAAATTTGTGTTGTAGGATGTGGTTCCTAGCATTGTGGTTTTGCAGATAGCTACATTGGGGGCTTCATTCTCCCATGTTGTGAAATATGAGTATCCTTTTATGAGATAAAGTGTACTATTCAGAGTCCTTTAGTTTGCATATGCACGTAGAGTCATATGGGTGCTAAAGTGGGGGCTAAATGTGACAACCAAAATTGTACTCCCTTCTTGGAGATAGTACAATTCCTTTTATAATTTGGACCTATATTTGGTACCCTTTCATTAATTACCCTTTAAATCATCATTTATAGGCCCCTAAGACCCATTATTTCAGATCTCAAGGCTTATTTCATCTAAAAATCACATAAAATCATGAAAACCCACTTCAAAAAGCTAGGCTTGGACTCATTCGCAACCTTGGGAAAATGAGTCCCCCTAGGTGGGACCCATTCGCCACCTTGGGAAAACGAGTCCCATTTGAGGTCTTTTTAAGTTTGAGTGGGAAAATCACCTTTTTAATTCAAATTTTTGGTGGATATCAGCCTTTGAGATCTAAATAATGGTCAATTAGGTGTTAATGCCTATATAAGAAAGTTTCTAAGCCATTTTTTATCATCTAAGCAATTTGAGAAAGCATTCTCAAGAGATAATTCAAGAGACAAGTATTAAGAATCTTTAAGCAAGAGCATTCAAGTTTCAAAAGCAAGAAAAGTTGAAGTATTGGAGTAGCATTAAAGTGTTTTTGCAGGTCTTCAAGCTCACTTTCATTCAAGATCTAACATTTTCAAGGGTTGATCATGGTTGTCTATGGTGAATCATGATGGATTCTAGGTTGGGGAGATGGAACTAGCCATCAAGACAAGCCTAAAGACTTGTTTCCTAAGTGATTCCATCCTCCATTATCACTCTACATTTATCCTAAGGAAGGTACAAGCATCATTAGGGCTCATTTGGGGTAATTAAAGATCTCCCCAAGTGAGTCATCCATCTTCATATTTCCATTTTTGCATCATATTCTTACACATTAGAATACAATTGCACTGTGTTTCAGATTTCCTAGTCTTATACACACTTAAGGCTAGGGTCTACATTCCTATTTTCATGCATGTTTCATTTTTATCAAGGTTTAATTACCAAACTATGGGTTTGACAAAGGAAAAACCCCCATTAGCAAATCAATTTTATACTCAGTTTTATAGGAATTTTTGTAGATTCAGATCTGAAATTCAAGTTGGAAGGAAAGAGTAGGTGTTGAAGTGTAGATCAAAAATTTAAATTCCCAAAAATGAAGAATGCGATTGATTCACCAAGAGTGGAGAATGAGTCCCATTGTAGGTGTTTTCCAGATTTGTTTGTAGATTCAGATACCCTTTTTCCTAAAATAAGTTCCTATGCAAAAATTTAGATCTAGGACTAATTCGCCTAGGTTGGTGAATGAGTCCTAGTAGGTCAAAAGGTCAAAATTTTCAACATTTTAGAGCTTCAATCATTCATTTCGAGATTTCCAGGTGCACACCATAAATCTTACTACTTTTTTGTTCTATTGTATTTGAATTTCTAGGACATTCAATAAGTTATTACATTAAATTAGGGTTTAGTGTTGCATCTTTCATTTCATTATCTTTTCCAAGTCTAAACTTGGTGGTGAACTCCTTATTAGTCTAATTTCATCCCCTAGGACAACCCTATTGTAATATCTCTTTCTCTTTTGCATTGAGATCTCTAGGGTTATCCTTGAATGGAATAGATTGAAAGTGGGTGTGATAGCACTTAATTATTCTTCACCCCCATTTTCCTTGCTTCTAGCTGCCAACTTCAACCATCCACCTCCTGTATCTCTAGCCAAGTCAGACTCATTGCCACTTTCTAGGGATATGCCCTTGAAATGTAGTGTTGGTCCAATGTTCATATTTAGGAACCATCGAGTAGTACCTATGGTGTAAGTTATTGTTATAGCCTCTAGTAGTGAATTAGAGGGATACATTCCTCAAAATTATGTATCAAAAGATAAATCTAAGGGCTACTATCCTTTTTGGGATAGAGAAGAGAAAATGAGAGATGAGAAAAAATTAGAGGGTTATACCCCATTGAGTTATGTATTGGAGAGTGAGTCTGAAGGATACTCTCCTCTTGAACATTTAAATAGTAGTTCATTGTAAATGAAAGGGATATTGAAATCCAAATGAATAAATGAAAGTTATGTTTTATTTTGTCAAAACTTTCTTATGGGAGCCTCAATAAAATTTTATATTATATATGCTCTCTGGTAATTTTTTCTGTGCATTTAGTAAACCATGATAGGATCTAATTAAGGATGAACCTCTAGGTATAATTTTTACTTAAGACAATGGTTAGGACAATAAATAATCTTGGAGGGAGTCAAGAAGATGGAAATGGAATCAGTTCCTTAAAATTGACTTGGAATGAGTTTGTAGAGATTTTATGAAAGAGGTGGTTACCCAAACTCTTCTTTGACCAAACACTCATTGATTTCCATAATGTTAAGCAAGGAGATACATCAATAAATGAATACTAGGATAATTTCACTCATCTCTTAAGGTATGTACCAATGTACCAAAAGGATGAGCGATTTCATATTTGGAAGATCATTATGGGACTAAATGGCCTCATAGATGGAGAGGTGGATGTACACAATCCAACCACCATGGGCCTAGTTTATGAGAAGGAAATAAAGCAAGAGAAAAGGCTCAAAGCCATCTCGAACCATCTAGAACAAAATCAGAAGAAGTTTGAAGGGTCTCAATTTAATCAAGCTCCAAAGAATTTTAACGAGGGGCAGGAATTTTGAAGGCAAGGGGACAAGGGACCCCAAAATAATTGGAATGAGTCAAGGAAGGATCATAATGGAAACAGCTTCAAAAATTTCAATAGCAATAGTTATAATAAAACTGGAGGGAATGGTGGTAATTCTGAAAGGTTAGTAAAAAGGAGATGACCAACAAGAGATTGCTTTACATGTGGTGGGGATTATTCTTCCAATCAATGTCCCAACAAAACATCAAGTTCAAAACCAAATGGTAATTCACTTCCTTCTCAGTGGGTTGTGTTTCAGCAAAGGATCCATGCAACAATGGATAATCGATGTGCTGAATACCAAATCACCCCGGTGGAAACTCTAGGTACTTTGTTCGGTTTACCCGTTTCCATACTTATTGATATTGGAGCCATAGAACATTTTCTTTCACCTAAAGTAGTTAATCAAATTTATAGGAAGGTTGGTTTTATGGAAAAATCTTGGTTTTTAGAATATGCAAACCAAGCAATAGCAATGGTGAATCAATGTTTATTTGAGGCAAGGGTTGAACTTCCAAGTTTCTCAGTGGAAGTAAACTTGTATGTAGCACCCTTAGGTTCTTACGATGTTATCTTAGGTATGAATTGGCTATGGAATCATAGAGAGAAAGTGGATTTTCATGCTAAAACCATAGAGTGCTTAGATGATCTAGGTAATTAGTTTCTTTTCAAGGAACACCTAGAGAGGTGAAAGATAATCATAAGAGAACACTTAAATTGCATGTTATCAAATATGTTATCATCCAAAATGAGTTATGGTGGAGAAACAAAGATAGAATTTTTCTCAAATTTTTTAATCAAGGAAAAACTATTACCATCCTAAATAAAATGTACAATGGAGTGTGTGGAGGTTATTATATGGAAAAAATATAGCCCATATGATTTTAAGGTCTAGTTGTTGGTGGCCTTCACTCTTTGTAGATGAAAATAATTTGGTGAGAAAGTATGATTCCTACCAAAGATTCTCTAGAAAGATGAAGTTCTCAAGGAATCTACCCTTAAGAAAAATGTTTGCAAAGGTTTTATTTCAATAGTGGGGCATATAATTCATAGGAGAGATAGATGATAGGTCAAGTGGACATAGTTGGATCCAAGTTACTACTGATTATTTCAAAAAAATGGATAGAAGACATTCCTACAAGGAAAGTCACAAGTAAATTGGTGATTGATTTCTTGATGAGCAATATCATAGCTAGGTTTGTAGTGCCAATGAAGTTGATTTTTGATAATTCAATGTGCTTTAGATATGAAGGGTTCACAACATTATACAATCAATATGGGATAAATATTTTTTATGCATCTCCATACCATCCACAGGGTAATGGTTAGGTAGAATCAAGCAATAAGATATTGATGAAGATTATAAAAAAGAATGATTGAGAAAAATAAGAAGGCTTAGGACTCAAAGCTCAGATTAGCTTTATGGGTGGATAGGGCAACAATGAAGAAGGAAACTAGTCAGTATCCCTTTGAATTAGTTTATGTATTAGAAGCTAAAATTACTATGATGATGACATATCTGACGTAATGGTTAAAAAAATAAACCAAATCACTCAATTGGATGAAACAAGAAGAGTAGCTCAATTGAGAAACCTTAAGATGCAACAAGTCAAACATCTTTATGACAAAAGGACAACCATGAGGAAATTTCAGTGGGATGATCTGGTTTTTTATGGAATGCTAGGTCATAAGAAAAAGGAAAACATGGAAAATTTGAAGCTTTGTGGCTTTGACCATACTTGATAAGCAACAACCATGGTGAGAATTCCTACTTCCTAAAAGGTTTAGATGGTGAATTTTTCAAATTTCTAGTGCATGGAAAATTCTTGAAATCACATTTCTCATAAAATATGTCTTCTCCATGCACAATGTATCATATGTATATATTGTACAATTCCTTGGTTTTTATTACCTTGTTTTGGTCTTGTTTGTTTGTTTGAACTACTTTTCTAGAGTTTCCTTCACTTTGTTCTTGCTAAAAAAATGTCCCTAACTAGAGACACCGGTAGTGCAAATTTCATATATCTTTGTTCTTAGTCTGTTGTATCAAAATTTTGTTCAAAATTGACATTTTGATAAGAAATGCCACAATCACCCATGCTTAAACCCTGCTAAAACCCTAAGTATAAGTAGTGCTACAATCACCTTTGTTATATTTCCATGTTAAAAATGTGTACCTTGTTACTTGACCCTTAATTTTTCATTTAAGGGTTATTACCTCATGTATTTACCAACCCCTCTTGCCTAGGTTACCAATTAGACCCACCACTTAAAATAATTTATTATATTCCTAAGGTATTATGTCTATGTCCCACATATTTTATTTACTAGTCAATCCCTTCATTACCTAGCAAGATGCATAGGAAAATTGAGAGGTGGGTGAATCAGTTGTACATTTAAACACCCAATCCCTCATTAATATTCAAAAAATTATCAATCTTTAAACCCTTATCATGCATTGGCAAAATGTAAATATATGAAACAGTAATGCAAACACAACCAAACACAACCAAACACATAAGCACCAGATTTACATGGAAAAAACAAGAACGGAATAACCACGGTGAGGATTAGCTCACACATATGTGAATAGAAACATTGAATACAATTGGTTCACTATCTAGAAAAAGGAGAAATGCTCATTAGTAGGTTGATCACTACCAAAAGGAAATAATAATAGAAGAAGACTACTAAAAACATATTCACTATATCAAGGAAACAAGATAAATCCATCTTTGCAACTTTTCACCATCCACAACCTTTGGCTCATTGCCTCTAGTAACTTCAAGCACACTAAAAATATAGACACCTTCTACTCACCGTATCTAGATTCATAGGAATTAAGATCACTCACAAATCACCAAACTTGATCACATTCACATCTTTCACACTTCCATATAGATCCACACACATCTCCAATAATTCACCTTTCATTTATACCATCCATGATGTAAATAATCTCAATTAGGTCAACCTTAATAAAATATATACACCTCAAACATGCAACACCAAAATAGGTTGGCACCAAACACTTCCATGGTGGAAATAACTGAAGTTAGACCACACCAAAGGTTAACTAGTACCCAAATACACATCACCACACTACTCAACACATCCACAATCCACGAAGTATCTCCACAAATAGTGCTAGCATGCCAAGTTGGCCAAACCTACACTAACACTAACAAGTGACAACATACACATCTCTCTAGGTTTGGAAACATCTTGTGCACCACATAACTCTCCACAACATCCAAGAATATTCTATAGTATAATAATATTGAACACTACTGGCACAAACACTTGAAACTGAAGAACACATTCATTTTGTGCAAGGTCAAATACATTTCCACAAATATACAACTCAATAGCTAACCTTACAAAACATCAACATAGAGAAATGTGGAGCAATTCCATTTATCCTAGACAACCTTCTTCACATGCATACACTCTATCAAATACATCTTCCATTATTGCACAATACAAAACTTGCAACTCTTGATATAACACCTCTGATCATCATGTCCAAACCACACAAGAATATATTCAACCATGAAGAAATGCGAAGCACAACACTAAACACACCTTTGTCACATTACACACTCTTTTATTCAAATTTTCTCAAAATAACTTGGAAACCAAGTGAACCAACTACATTAGAAACACTACAAACATTTCTCCAACACATCTACGACATCTGCAACACTCTCCAACATCACCAACACTTTCCACACTAAGATTGACATTGACATGACATCAAACCACATCACATCCAACACTACCAGTAAGCTCCAGAAATCTCCCAACTATACTCAATCTTATAACAATCTCTACATACAAGGATTTGAAATCAATGACAACGCTATTGAAAAAACCAGCTTCCAACAACTCCAATTCTATGGGCTAACATGAATTAAAACACCATAAATCTTCCAACAATCTCCCCTTTGTCATTTATGGTAGCATAGCCTCTCTTGAAAACCATCAACAACAAAAGCAACCAAAAACAATTCTACAACCAACAACACTCCCTGTGACCGGGGCATCTCTTACTCTTCACTCTATCTTTTACTCTTATGAACACTCTCTCCCCCCATGTCTTCCAGAATAACTTTCCTGCACTAAGGTATTTTACTGCACTATGGTTTTTCAACCACTCTAACTCTCTCCTATAATACTCTTTTGAACTATGGTTTTTCAGCCAACTCTCTCCCCCTTTGACATCAATGGTAAGGGTCCATAAACTCATCCAACTCTCTTTCTTGCACACTTCACATTTTTCACCGTTCTTCCTCTTTTTTGCATTGAACTCTTTTGCTCTCCTCCTTTGACAACACTCAAAGGGAAACACCTGTACCTTTCACATCTACATACACCACTTTAGATAACACTTGCAACACCAGCAAGTATCTTCTTTCTCTCCACTACTCTCACTTTTTTGCACTCTCCCCCTTAGGGGCACAAAATATGCTCCATCTGACTGCATCAATCAAAATATTAATACCTACTCCCCTTGAGAGGTAACTTCCAACATAAATCTAGGACCAAGAATGTATCTTGAAATGCTTCCTAGATAGATGGACACACTTATGTATCTAATTTAAAGGAGGGGCAATAAATCTTAACTTCTATCGAAGATAATCAAAAGTATCTTTTAGAAGATCCTTTGTAAAGATATTTGCAAATTGATCCTTTGTAGGCACATACTCTAGCTTCACCTCATTCTCTGCAACCTTTTCTCTTAGAAATTGATACTAGATAGAAATATGTTTTGTTCTTGAATGCATTATCAAGTTCTTTAATATATTTATAGCACTTGTATTATCACATAAGATATAAATAGGTTCATCATATGATACTTTGATATCCTTCAATGATTCCTTCATCCACAACACCTGTGTGCAACATGATGCTTCTACCATGTACTCTGCCTTTGTAGTAGATAATAAAATTGAATCATGCTTCTTAATCAACTATGAAACCAATCTACTTCCAAGAAAAAAAGCATCACCACTTGTAATTATTTTGTCATTTGTGCAACCTACCCAATCTACATCTTTGTATGCACTCAAAGAGAAATCAGTATCCCTAGGATACCATAAATAAAAATTTGGAGTGCCCATCAAGTATCTAAATATCCTCTTAACTACTATAAGATGATATTCTTTGGGATCTTGAAATATTTCCACAAGAAAAATTGCATGCATGATATTCGGTCTATTAATAGTTAGGTATAGAAGTCCACTAATCATTGATTTATACTTGCTTTTATTTTTCTTAGGAGATTCATCATTCTTGATCAACTTACAACCAGTTACCATAGGAGTACATACTAGTTGAGAATCCCCCATTTCAAACTTCTTCAAAATCTAACATACTTTGATTGAGAAATAAAAATACCTTTTTTTGATTGGTTGATTTATAATCCAAGGAATAAATTCATCTCCCCACACAGTGACATCTCAAAATCTTTCTACATATCCTCTGAAAACCTCTTGCACATACCTTCATTTCCTCTGAACATAATGTCATCAACATACAATTCCATAATAAGGATTTGTTCTCCCTCAACCTTGAAGTAGAGATTACTATCTGTAGTACCCTTTTTAAATCCTTGTTGCAACAAGTACTTGTCCAATATTGCATACCAAGCTTTGAGAATTTGTTTGTCCATAAAATTCCTTCTTCAACCTACATACCACATTAGCATCATCTAATAACTAAAAACCTTTCAGTTGTTCAATGTATACCTCTTCTTCCAACTTACCATTCAAGAATGCAAATTCACATCCATTTGATATACTTTGAAGTTTTTATGTGCTACAAAAACCAAAAAAAATTTAATAACTTCCATTCTTGCCACCAAAGAAAATGTCTCCTCAAAATATATTCCTTTTTCTTGTGAGTATCCCTTACACATAAGTCTAGATTTGTTTCTTACAAAGTTTTCATCCTTATCAAAATTACTCCTAAAAAACCACTTAGTTCCTATTATACTCTTGTTTACAAGTGTTAGGACCAATTCCCTGAAGGGAAAACAGGGATGGATCTAAGGACCCAACAGTGCGGAATACATTTCCTTAACACTAATACAACAAAGGAGAAAAGCAAAAACAGGTTCTAATAGGTTCTTAAAACTATTGAGATGAATACATGCAGCATAAAAGAGATAACATAAAATAAGCATTCACAGATTTGACACAGTATTTATGTGGGAAAACCTTTTCAGGTAAAAAACCCACCACACCAAGCAAGAACAATTGTATTATAGTAATAATCAATTACATACAATATCAACCCTTACTCTCTAATCAGCTCACAACAACACTCTGATTATTATCACTGTTACAATACTTTACTCTCCAAGTATATCATCAATCCTCTCAGACATACATCAACTTTATTCTAACTGTCACCTTTTGGTTTACAAATATTATAATGTATCTTACTGAAAAATTCATACATCTCATTGACATTCCAACCAATCCCACAGCCTCCAAGTTCATGCATCGAACATCCAATACGTAATCGATCTGCACAAATTGATTTCCTTTTCATCGAGCCACCCATACATTCAATTCCTTGCCATAATCGAGTTCCTGTCACCATCCAAACAAGTCTACATTAATTGTCATTTACTACATTGGCCTTTAGCCAATCAAGCTGCTGTCAAAATGCCATGTGGTCAAACTTTACTCCTCTATCGCTTTGAATTTCTTGTCCAACTCGGTTGACTGAGCTCCGAGCTCGTTCAAGCTCTTACCGCACTATCACCGAGCTCACTGACTCACCTCGTGGTATGGCGGTGAGCTCAGAAAGTCATCACCGAGCCCAGACCCACCATCCTTGTGCTACCATTGCCTGGTTTGAGTCGACCCGCGGTGTGGCGGTAGCCACCAAGAAAACCACTAGCGGTCATACTGTGCTACTGCGGGGGCCGCCAGGCCACCCAACGGTAGGGCGGTAATCGCCAAGCCGACCGCTAATGGTCTCACCATGGACACCACGGTGAGAGGAACCATTGCTTGTGGTATGGTAGTAACTACCGAGCCCACCACTAGCGGTCTAACCACGGACACCGCGGTGAGAGGAACCACCACCAGTGGTATGGTGGTAACTGCTAGGCTCACCGCTGACAGCTTCATCGTGGCCACTGCGGTGAGTCAACTCACTACCCACAGTGGAGCGGTAACCGCCAGGCCACTACTGGTAGCTTCACTATGGCCACCATGGTGAAGGCCTTCATTGACCACGGTAAGGCGGTGACTAGTGAGATAGGCTACAAGCCACCTACCGTGACCACCGCGGTGAGTAAACTCACCATGCGCAGTAAGGTGGTAACCGCGAATCCTGTCACTGCAGTACCACCAGGGTCAAGACAGATCGCCATAATAAAGTGGTAAAGGCAGATAGAAGACAGGTGCGGTATGGTGGTAAAGGCTGAAACAAGAATTTCTCACCAAGTCCAAAGAAAGGAGAGGTACAAACTGGAAATTGAGACATGATTTCCCAACATTTCCAAGTCTAATTCTTCTCAGTTTGTTCCAATTCTTCTTTTATAGATTTGATAAAATTATCATCTTTGCATGCCTTAGTCATTGTTTTAGGTTCTACCTCTGAAAGTAAATGAAATTTTACTTGTTCCTTCATCATGGTTTCTTTTCTCCTTGTCAACACAACTTCTCATTTATCTCCAATGATTTGATTTTTAGAATGGTTCTTCTACACATACTTAGGAGTCTTAGGGATCTTTTCCAGAGCTTATTCCTCTTCAACTATCATCTCTTCTTCTTTCTCTTTATCCTTCTCTTTTTCACTACAAGGGGATGCATTAGATTCATATCCTTCTACTAGTACTAAATTATGCAATTGTTCTTCATCCACCTTAACACTTTCACTTTCAACTATATTCTTCAGCCTTTTGTTGTAGCACTAGTAGGCCTTACTTCTTGTAGAGTATCTAAGGAAGATTCTTTCATTAGATCTTGCATAAAACTTTCCTAAGTTTTCTTCATCTCTTCTGATATAGAATTTACTTCTAAAAACTCTAAAATATTTCACAATAGGAGGTTTACCATACCATTTAATATAGAGTCTTTTGAACTATTCACTCTTTCTTGACCTTTGTTAAGAATGCAGATTGCAGTATAAATTAATTCTCTCCAGTATACATCTAGTATATTTTCTTCCTTCATCATTTTCCTAGCTAATTCTTGAATTATTATTTCTTCCTTTCCACAACTCCATTCTGCTGAGGATTCTTAGGAGCTGATAAATGCATTTTTATCCCGTGATCTTCACAAAAACTATTAAATTTATTGGAGGTGAACTCACCACCTTTGCCACCATGTGAGATTCTTATTTTGGTAGGTCCACATAGGTTTGTATGCACCAAATCCAAAGTAACTATAGTAGAATATCCCTTAGTCTTGAATCTCTTCTTTATTTTCTTTCCAAACTGATATGCCTTGTATGTTGCATTGATAGGCTTTGTAATCCTTGGTAGATCTCTCACAACTTCAATAGAAATGATCTTCACTAGACTATCAAAATTGATGTGACCAATCTTTCTATGCCATAGCCAACTTTCATTGACTTGAGATATAAAACACTTAACACCACCACCTTTGAGCTAATTAACATTACATTTTGTCCTTGTTCTTGCAGCAACCAAAGTGCCAGATCTTCCTTCTCTAATTTCACAACCATCATCCTGAAGCACAAGATAATATCTTCTTCTACACATTTGTCATATACTTAGAATACTATGTTGAAGACCCTTGACATAAAGAACATCATCTATTTTATGCTTTCCATGAAAGATAATTGAACCTTTTCCATAGATCTTAGAAGATGTATCATCACCAAACTTAACAAAACCACCATCATACTTTTGAATTTGAACAAACTTACTTTTATCACCTATCATATCATTTGAGCATCCACTATCAACTATCTAGTAGTTCTTTTCCTCTCTTACATGAAAATAAGTCACCATAGTTTATTCAATATTATGACCTATTTTTGGAGCACTTTCCTTTGTACATCTTTCAGTATTAGTAGAATTAGTTCCAACATTGAGAGCCATGAACAAGAATTCATCATTGTCATTGTCAGGATAATTTGATTCCTCATCATTAGATATGCCATTGCCCTTTTCAACATAATAACTCTTCTTGACATATTTACCTTTATGATCCTTATGTTTGTCATTTGAAACTTTGATTAGACATTTAGAAGCATAATGACCTATCTTTCCACAATTGAAACATTTAAAGGGTAAATTACCTCTATATTTTCCAGTGCCCTTTTTTAAGCTTATAAAATTGACTTCCACAAGTCATCAAGATCATCAAGTTTTGATTCATCAACCTTCTCTACCTTGCAAAATTTAAAATTAGTTTCTTTCATTATAGCATCTTGACCAAACTCTCTCAATTCATAAGGAATTAAAGCATGGAAAATTTGATCTCTAGAATAACTATCCAAATTTCAAGCTTCCTTAATAGCAGAAACTTTAGAACTATAAGTTTTAGGAAGAGTACTTAGTACCTTTTTCAAAACTTCACTTTTTTCTAGCTTACCACCAAGACCATTGATGGTATTGAAAAATTCATCCAGTCTAAGCATATAGGATGTAATATCTTCATCTTCAGACATCCTCAGGGTTTCAAATTTGGCTTTCTAGTTCTACATCTTTGCTTGTTTGACTTTATCATCTCCTTCATAGATACTCTCCAACTTTATCTAGATATCTTTAACAGATTTCAGACTTACCACCTTCACAAGTTCAGAATCAGAGAGGGCACTCAAAATAGAATTCCTTGCTTTACCATTTCTCTCATAATCCTTGATCTCATCATCACTTGTCAAACTAGTAGAAGGAATAGTATATCCTTTTTCAATTGACTGCTAGACACCAAATCCAAGAGAAAAAATAAAGGATTCAATCTTGGATTTCTAGTAGGGATAATTTGTTCCATCAAACATAGGAGCTTTGACACCCTTTCTATGTGCCATTTGGATCTACCTCAAGCGGTTAATATTTCTCGAAGGAACCAAAACTTTGATAACAATTGTTAGATACATAGGACAACTGAGAGGGGTGAATCAATTGTATATTAAAAAACTCAATCCCTCATGAACATTCAAACCCTTATCAATATTTAAACCCTTATCATGCATTAGCATAATGAAAACATATAAATAGTAATGCAAACACAACAAAATACCTAAGAACACCAAATTTACATGTAAAAACCAAGAAGGGAAAAACCATGGTGAGGATTAGCTCCCATATATATGAATAGCAATACCGAATACAATTAGGCTCACTGCCCAAAAAATGAAGAAAGGCTCACTACCAGGTGGATCGCTGCCAAGAGGAAATAAGAATAGAACAATATTGCTACAAAGAGATTCAATATCTCAAGGAAATAGGATAAATAAACCTCTAAAAAATTTTACCATCCACAACCTTCAGTGCACTACCTCCTATAACTTCAAGAACATTAAATATGTAGACACCTTCTACTCACTGCATCTAGAGTCATAGCAATTAAGATCACACTCAAATCACCAAACTTGGTCACATTTTCATCTTTCACACTTCCACATAGAGCCACACACATGTACAACAATTCACCTTGCATTTATATTGTCCATAGCCTAAACAATCTCAATTAGGTCAGCCTTAATGAAATGTATGCACCTCAAACGTGCAACACAAAAATAGGTTGGCACAAAACACTTCTACAGTGGAAATAAGTGAAGGTATACCATAGAAAAGGTTAAATAGGACCCAAATCCACATCACCAAACTACTCAACACATCCAAAATCAATGAATTACCTCTACAAATAGTGCTAGCATGCTATTTCACCCAAACCTGTAGTAACACTAACAAGTGACAACATACACACCTCTCCAAGTGTAGAAAAATCTCGTAGACCAAAGAAAAACTCTCCACAACATCTAATAATGTTCTAGATCATTAGAATAATCAACAATACTAGCACAACCACTTGAAACTGAAGAAAACATTCATTCTATGCAACTAGATACACTCACACATACATACAACTCACTAACCAACCTTGCAGAACATCTCAACATCTAAAACCTGAAGGGAAAGTAGATATAGACAAAAAAAGCATGTTCCTAGATCTATAAGCCAAGAAACTCCAACATGGAGAAATGTGGAGCAATTCCATTTCTCCCAGACAACCTTCTTCACAGGCAGACACTCTATCAAACACATCTTCCACTACCACACGATCTAGAACTTGAAACTCTAGATATAACACCTTTGAACACCTTTGATCATCACGTCCATACTGCACAAGCATATCTTCAACCATGAAGAAATTTAGAGCACAACACTAAACACACCTCTATCAAATTGCACACTCTTTTATTCAAATTTTCTCAAAAGCACTTGGAAACCAAGTGAACCAACTACATCAACAACACTACAAACATTTCTTAACACATCTATAACATCTACAACACTCTACAACAATTCCAACACATTCCACACTAGGGTTGACATCAATATGACATCAAACCACAACACATCCAACAAGCTCCAACAAGCTCCAACAATAGCTACATAACAAGATTTGACATCAATTACAACACTAATGAAAATACTAGCTTCCAAAAACTATAATGCTAGGGGTTGACATCAATGAAAACACTAGCAAGCTTTCAACACTAGTAGCATAAAGTTGTTTTAAGGGCACATGTCTTATATTTTGTTAAGTTACCCACACCTAGCTTGTAGACCCTACTACCTATATTCTCCATTCTACAAGAATATTTTATAGTGAAAATAATGCTTTACACAACCTTTAAAATGTCGAAAACTATCACCTTTTCAGTGGATTCCACCATTCCATATGAGGCATATTAATAAAGGAAAAAAGAGCCTACAAAACCACAGAATGGATGACACATGGCACAAAAATATTGTTTGATGCTACATAACCTTTTAAAGGGATAAATATGGGACACATTTCACATTTTAAAGACATTTTGTGAGTCCATGGAACATCTCAAAGATGACCTAATTGAAGCCTATAAAATTGCACCAAAGGGACACATGACATGTTCTTGGTGATTCTAGTGGGTTTTATATGTCAAAGTATATTTGGAGGATAAATATGTGGACACTTTGGCATGATCTTGGGAGGATTCTACAATTCCACAAGTTCTTTGTGAGAGTTTTATATTAAGATCATGAAATTGTGAAAAGTTACCATGTGGCTTGTATGTGACCTCAACTACTTCCCATTGACTTTTTTGATGATACCACTCCTAATGATGTGTAAAGTGACTCCATGTGGATTAAGCTCTTTTATTGAAGATCCTTTCAACTGATGTCAATTTTTTCCAAATCATTCAAATTTTTGATGACCATCAGATGTCCTTTCATCCTATGTCACCAAAAAGTGTAGCCTTGACACTTTTCACTCATTTGGGGCCTTTCCTATGGATTTTAGACCTCTTTTTACCTCTTTCCAAGCCTTGTGCCAAAGTTTTGTAAGGTGTTGCAATACATTTTCACACTTTCCTAGGCTTGTCATCACTAATTCAACCCTTTCTTATGTTAAAATTACCCCTTAATGTACTTTTAGGCCTAACTTAAGTGTGTTTTGAGAGACAAGCCCACTAATCATCATTAAACACAACTTAAATCTTGACCACCACTTGAATTTTTCCAAGTGGACTAGGTCACCACTTTGGGTGACCTAGTCCCTTTTGGCATAAAATTAAAAATTAAAAAAAATTCTAATGGGAAATTGCCTCCAAAACCCTAAGGTCGGCCTATCATGTGTTATTTTTGGGAAATTAGGGCATAACTTGTATAAATAAGGGTATTTACTATCATTTTTCATCTTCTAAGTTCCATTTTAATCCTATCTTCTTCCTCTCTTCACCACTATTCTTCTCAAGTAAGCTAGGGTTTGAGTATTCTAACTCATCAAGGCATCTCTCAAGAAGCATTCAAGGGTTGAATCCTCCATTGCAATAACACAAGATCATTCATCATAGCAAGGTATTGAATCCATCATTTCATGTTTCATGCTCTATTATCTTGTGTCTTCATTTGATTTAATTATCTAAAAGGGATTTGACCAAGGCAAACCCTCATGCCATAACAATAAACATTTCCTTCTCTCTCCTTGTGTGTTTGAAAATTCAAGTATCTTGGAATCTTGGAGATCATTCAATAATGGGTTGAAGACTTTTTTAGTCCATCTCCTTGTTGCTTAGGTCAAGAATCTACATAAAAAGACACTTACAGACCAAATTCTGCATTTTTGGGTATGAAAACTTATTAGGAGAAAAAATACAGACCAAGAGCCATAGAGTACACCTTTAGATCTGCCAAAATCTAGAAGAGGACTAGGTCACCATTAGTGGAGACTTGGTCCCACTATATATGCATTTTAGGGTTTTCTGTAGATCTGAGTACCCTTTTGTCAAAAATAGGTTCCGACAGATTTTCACAAAACTGAGACTAGGCTTCCTAGCTTGGCATATGTGTCCTATTCAACTTCTACATCAGCTTTTCTAGGGGTTTCATACCTTCATTCCATCCCTTTTTAACCTCTAGGTGCACAGTTCTTGTTTTACAATTTTCTGTTATAGTTTACATACATTTTTAGGTCATCTTGTACATGTTTGGACATCATTGTGTGTTTTCTAGCTATTTGTATTTCAATAATTTGCATTCAATAGTTAGTGTCCTTTCCCCTTTCTCAGAACTTAGACACATTTCATTTCACACATCACACCTTCTACCCCCAATCCTTTGAATGAACTCACTAAAAATACCTTTAGTGTGAAAGAGAGCCCATTTCCTAACCAAGCTCCTAGGTGGAAAACCCTAGGAGCCTATTTGGGAATCCTCTTTCCCTAAAGTACATTGTTTTTGGTGGTTCATTTTGGTGAACACAACTTTCCTAATCCCTTCTTGTTTGATTTGGAGTCCATAATTGTCCTAGGATTAACTTGCATTTCACTTTGCATTGGTTAAGTTGCATTTTAGGGTTTACACTTTTGCATTAGTTAAAAGTGCATATAGGTTGCATTTTTTGCATTTAAATCATTAACATTTTTTTTGAAATTTTGCATTTTCATCTTAGGTCTACCCCATACAATCCAGAAACCACCTATATCGATCAAAATATTATGTAAATTCTCAAAAAAATCACCAGGAGGACTAAGTCACCACCGAGGGCGACCTAGTCCCTTTAGGCCTCTAAAACAACCCTTTACAAAGCTAAAAACCCTATTTTTAGGCTTCTATTTTCTCCCATTATATATCTGTATTAGTTGGTTGAGTTTTTGTAGCATGCATTTCATTAAATCTAGCATACATTAGCTCATTTTATGCATTGTTTAAATTCACTTTTTCATTCACAACATTTCATTTTCAGATCATTGCATAGTGTAATCAGTAAATTACCTTCTTTGAAATATGAAAATTGTATTTCATCCTATGTATTTACATTGAATTTTAAGTTTACATAGCTTTGGTTATATTTTAAATAACATTTATGGAAGTTAGAATCTTTCAGTTTTCAATTTCAGCATTAATTCCTAAAATATTTAAATCAAATTCTTTCAAAAACAAAAACAACACTTTAACAACATCACGAGCACCCACTCACAAAATTCTTAAGACCTTTAGTAGTGATGACTTAGACATGCTATATGAATCCCTTGATGACTTAATCTCTTCTAGCTCATCCACTATGCAAGAGGATGCAAGCATTGATAATCATGACAATCATAATTGTTCTTCTCTTGATATCTCTCCCATTGGTGATGAAGGTATCTTCATGAAAGAAGACACAACCATTGAAGATCATGATGGTCTTGGTTTTCTTCCTCCTCCCCCTTCCCCTTGGAAAAACATTAAACAACAACAAGATGAAACCATCATCCCCTTACCTATTATCTATACCCATGACCCTCAAACTTGTTCTTCTCATAACCCTCCTCAATGCAAAGAGGATAGGTCAGTGTCAGAAGATACACCTATTATAAGTCATGAGACTCTTGACCCTCCCTTCCCCAATGCTCCTCCCCTTTAGGATAATATATTTGAAAATCATAGTGATCCTTCTCTTTATTCCTCCCCTACCTGTGTTGAGGTTAGCTCTCCTACTAGGGTAGATAGTATGGAACAAGAGTATGAGACCTTATAACAACAATAAAATCGGCTAAAACCCTCTCCTAATAATCCCCTATTGACCACCCCATCATTGATCATTCACCTACTTGTGATGAAGTCATTTTAGAAGAACCAATCCTTGAATTTCAAGAACATGTGGATTGTAGTTCTCCTAAAATCTCTCCTCCTAGGGCGGATATCATGATGCAAGACAAGGATAACATTGAATCTCCTTCACAAGAGTATGTTAATATTATTCAACCTCAACTTTTCCTTTACCCACCTTCACACAATCCTACAACCTAAACTTATTCTCTACCCACCTAAGCATAATGTGTCGTAGCAACCAAGTCATCAAACCCTTGCTCATACAAATTACACAAGAAACAATCCTCAACCACCCCAACCAACCTCCACACCCTTACCTTCATCAAATCCCATATTACCTGCTGCCCCTCGCTTGAATTCACTTCTTAGAGAGTATGACCTTGTTGAAAAACTAAGTAATACTCTTGCTAATATATCTTTATGGGACCTTATCCAAGTCTCCCCTCACTATCACAACATGATGTAGAATGCCTTACAACAAATTCCTATCCCTTCTAATTCACAAAAAAATGACATAGCAACTATGATTCAAGGCTTGAATGCTGACATTGTTTTCCACCAAAGCGAGCTCCCCCCTTTGGAAGTGTAAAAATAAGCTCAATATTTCATGATCATATCTCAATACAAATGCATAGGGATCAACTGAACCCTTGTTGATAATGGCTACACTGTCAATATCTTAGATAGGCTCCATATCGATAAATCAACCATTCAACCTACCTCTTTATCTATCAGTGGATTTGATAGTGTAGGAAAAAAACCACTTGGTGTGATCACTTTTCCTCTAATAGTTGGAATGGAAACATTAGACACACTGATCCATGATATGCCACATGATGTTTCATATAACCTCATTTTGGATAGGCCATAGATTTATGCAATGAATGGAGTGCCTTCCACTCTTCATATTAATATGAAGTATATCTACAACAACAAATTGTACATGCTCGATTCTAATCCTGAGCCATTAAGTGTCTTACAACTTGAGAAAAATGAATCCAAACCCTTCACCACTTCAACACCAACCAAAAAACTGGAACCCGTACAACCAAAGTCCTTAGACGATGATTGGGGTTCCTTAAACTTCACACCTCCTTTACTAGGAGAAACCAAGATCACTAACAAAGACTCTAAAAAGGGAAACGTAGTCTTGTCAACACAAGACTCGACCAATCCTTCGAAAGCATCAAAATCAACTAATTTAGACAAAGATGCCAACAATGCAAAATCACCCATTCCAAAAGCACTGAAAAAGCTTTATGGAAAAGGTTATGAGTTTATGAAACAACTTGGCTATAGTGGAAAATGATGTGGTGCTAAAAAACAAGGTATCTGCAGCCCTATCAAGCCTAACATGCAAACAACCAATCATAGTATTGGATTTTTTCCTTTCATTGAAATCGTCAAACCATCCTCCAACATCAACACCATCCCAAATCACCCTTCTAACCCCACCTTATAAATTTATCCTTTGCAACAATTGAAACCAACAAAGGACTCTTTGCTTAATGCCAATGTCATCTTGCAATCCACTACTCATTTGGATTTTACACACTCCTCCAAAAGAGTGTACAAAATCTCACAATATAAAGTGCCTTGCGTAGGTATGACCTCCTATACTAAGAAAGACACTTCTTTGTTACAAACCAAAGGATCACCTTCTACCCTTGATCAAGAGGTTATCTTGTTGAGACTCCTCCAAGATTACTTGATCTCCCTTCCTCCACAAACTTGAAAGAAATGTTCCAAAAAACATTCCTTTTGTGCTTACCACTGAGTTCATGGTCACTCCACTAATGAATGTAAGGCCTTGAGTAGAAAAATTAAACATCTTAAGGAGCTCGGTGTTCTCCCTTATGTGGGGGTACTTAATTCCTCTAATTGATACTGATTTTCACTCAACCTTACATTTCACCAATCCTTTCGGCTCACTCTTGTCTTGCACTAAGTGGGGGCAAGGGGTTAGTTATCCTCTTCTCTTGTATGCCACTTGTCATTGTCTCTTTTGACTACTCATTAACCTTTCATGAACATATAAGAGCAAGCTTGGGACGTGGATGACATGTGATAAGTTGAATCACATGTGACATACTTTCCCTTTTCATGATGCAGCTTCTCAAAAACCTATGACTTGGCATAGGGCTTTCTGAACAAGCTCTCATGTCTTCCTCTTCTTCTACTTTAAAGCAATTTCTCATAGTATTGGTGTTGGCAACTGCTTTAAAGAGGAGGAATACATCAACACTCATATTTCATTCTGCAATTTTACTTTTCTTGTGATTCCCTCTCTTGGAAACATTAGGTATAATGTTGCTCATGATGAGATGTTGCACTTGTCCTCTCTTACAAACAAGATGAGACCATTTGCACTTTCCCTCTCTTGGACACATTACAAATGATGTTCCTTAAGATGAGATGTTGCACTTTCCCTCTCTTACAAACAAGATGAGACCATTTGCACTTTCCCTCTCTTGGACACATTACAAATGATGTTCCTTAAGATGAGACATTGCATGAACTAAGAAAATTCCCTTTGAACATTCCTTACAAAAATAATTTTCTTTTGTGGCACCTTATAAAAGTTATCGAGAGGTATAACTTTGGTATGGTTAAGTGGGAAGCCCAACCAGCGGCATGAATTTCCCATAGCCACCTGCATGTGTGTGAGTACATACCAACCATGAATGTATGTTTCTCACCTTGTGGGCCTTATCACCTGATGGACAACCAAAAGTCTCATCACCCTAGAGTGAGTACACTTTCTTTTGGACAAACAACCTAGATCTGATCCACAACTAGCTGGACAAATGGTCGAACCTTGATCCAAATTTTCACCTTTCATTCTTCTCTCCCTTCTAGTTCTTGTCATCACATGATCACGTATCTTGTTTTGCTGCATATCATTCACCCTTGAATGTGTACTTTTGCATTGATGTTGTTTTGACTTAAAATCTCGAATCTTGGGGGCTCGACTGCCTTCTTCATTCTTCACCATTCCTCACCATCTCCATTGGGCTACTTTAGTGTGAGTTTGAAGAAAGTTCATCCTCTCACTAAAGTGGGGGATAAATGTGTCACTAAAAAATGTAGCCTTGACACATTTCACTCATTCAGTGCCTTTCCTATGGATTTTAGACCTCTTGTTACCTCTTTCCAAGCATTGTTCCAAAGTGTTGTAAGGTGTTGCAATACATTTTCACACTTTCCTAGGCTTTTCATCACTAATTAAACCCTTTCTTATGTTAAAATTTCCCCTTAATGTACTTTTATGCCTGACTTAAGTGTGTTTCGGGAGACACACCCGCTAATCTACATTAAACACCACTTAAATCCCGACCACCACTTGAATTTGTCCAAGTGGACTAGGTTGCCACCTTGGGCAACCTAGTCCCTTTTGACATAAAATACAAAATTAAAACAAAATTCTAATGGGAAATTGCCTCAAAAACCCTAAGGTTGGCCTATCAAGTGTTATTTTTTGGGAAATTAGGGCATCACTTGTATAAACAAGGGTTTTTCCCATCATTTCGCATCTTCTAAGTTCCATTTTTCTCTTATCTTCTTCCTCTCTTCACCACTATTCTTCTCAAGTAAGCTAGGGTTTGAGTATTCTAAGTCATTTAGACATATCTCAAGAAGCATTCAAGGTCTGAATCTTCCATTACAACAACACATGATCATTCATCATGGAAAGGTAATGAATCCATCATTTCATATTTCATGCTCTATTATCTTGTCTCTTCATTTGATTTAATTATCTAAAAGGGGTTTGACCAAGGCAAACCCCCATGCCATAACAATCAACATTTCCTTCTGTCTCCTTATGTGTTTGCAGATTCAGGTATTTTGGAAGCTTGGAGATCATTGAAGAATTGGTTGAAGACTTGTTTAGGGCATATCCTTGTTGGTTAGGTCAAGAATCTACATAAAATGACACTTACAAACCAGATTCTGTATTTTCAGGTCTAGAAACTTATCAAGAGCATAAATGCAGACCAAGAGCCATAGAGTACACCTTCAGATCTCCTAAAATTTGGAAGAGGACTAGGTCACCATTAGTGGCGACTTAGTCCCACTAAATATGCATTTCAGGGTTTTCCATAGATCTGAGTACCCTTTTGTTAGAAACAAGTTCTAAAAGATTTTCATAGATTTGGGACTAGGTCACCCAACTTGGCGTAAGTGTCCCAATCAGATTTTGCATTAGCTTTTCTAGGGGTTTCAAACCTTCATGCCATCCCTTTTCAGCCTCCAGGTGCAAACTTCTTGTTTTACAATTTTATGTAACTATAGTTTACATACATTTTTAGGTCATCTTGTACATGTTTGCATATCATTGTGTGTTTTCCAGCTCTTTTTATTCAATAGTTAGTCTCTTTACCCCTTTCTCAACACTTAGACACATTTCATTTCACACATCACACCTTCTACCCCAAATCCTTTGAATGAACTCACCAAAAAAATCCTTTAGTGTGAAAGAGTCATTCTTCCATCCAAGCTCCTAGGTGAAAAACCCTAGGAGCCTATTGGGGAATCCTCTTTCCCTAAATGTATGTTTTTGGTGGTTCAAATATGAAGATCAACAACTTACATTTAAAACTTAGAAAATGGATGGTTGTATCCTCTACCTTGCATGAACTGAGAGTAATTGCAAGCAAGATGGCTCTCTACTAGATCTTCAATGAGATTTCTTCTATAAATTGTATAAACTAGCTAGTAATTTGACTCATTTGGCATCTAAAGCATCTGATGAGAAGAATTGAAGAGCTCAAGCAATTTCTATAGGAAACTAGGGTTTTAAAAAATGAAAAAATTAAATACATTTTTATCCAATAATTTTACCCAATTTTCTATTTTAGGGTTGCAATTAAGATAGTAAATACCTTAAGTGTCCTAAATTATCAAAATTACTCCAATTTCCCTAGCTACTATTTGAAAATATCAAAAATATTAGTAGTAATCTGAAGAGCCCTAGTTAAAACTTGAACTAAAATCATGATTTGTTTAAAAGACCAGCCCTCTACTTCAAAAAGGTCATTTTATGAAGACCTAATTGTTCAACTCCTTGGATCAACTAAGAAGCCTACCAAATCTCATGGTCTTGGTGCCATCTTTGGCATGGTAGACAATGCAAACAAGTGTAGAGATGTTGAAATACCTCTTACTAGATGGGGAATTTTTGTTCCCTAGTATGGGAAAAGGAATTCTAAGCTCCCCATTTCCAATGTATGGACCTATGACTTGGGAAAGTTGGCAGTGCCAAATGTGTTCATGGATGTGGATTTTCTCAGACACATTGCAACTAACTATGATGAAACTGCGAGAATGTTAGGGCTGAAAATGGTGGAGAACTTATTAGAATCGATAAGGCTTTTATTTTTGAGGTTTTCAAATTGAAATTGGTTGTTAATAAATTTATTGATTTCAAACTTTTCAAACAACAATATCAAAAGGATAGGAATAGTTATAGGGTGCATTGGATCCCTAGGTATAGAGTAAAGGGTTTTGATAGGAAGTCTATCAAAATCACTCAAAATAAAATAGAGCCTTTCAATTTGAACACTTTCAAGGATTATTTTATAAGGACATATTATGCTCTATGCCAAGTCCTTGGAGGTGATGTGTAGATGAGAATTCTAGTGTACCACATGTATATGGCAGTGGACATTCAAATTCCTCTGGTAAACATTGAATTTGACTTTGTAACATTTATTCCTAATGTAATTTATAAGAAATTATAAAAAATTAAGAGGAAGGATAAAGTAATCAACCTCATATGGTACTCCCTACTCTAACATATGTCTTTTATTTAGGAAAAGGGACATGGGATAGTGCCCTATAAATTCACATGGATGATGGAAAGGGGAGCATCATTCCAATCCAATGCTCAACCCATGTTTGGGAAATACATTGTGATGCATCTAGTTTGATATTGTTTGAATAAATTTTTGTGAAGAATGTGCTTGCACACTTGGGAGTAGAGGAGATCAAATTGAGTAAGGAAATTTTGGATATCCTTAGGCCAAAAGATAGGGTATCAAAAAAGGGAGTGCAACATAATTAGGGAGATTATTATCTCCATAATGCCTCCATAGTCATTAGAGTTTATAGGTGCCTTTTTAGTCACCACATATTACCTAGGTATATACCCTTTAAAGTGGATTTTTTGGAAGTTATATGGTAGCTCAATGAGTCAGATAAATCCCATCTTAAGGGGGAAAAGAAGGGTTCTTTCTTCCCTTTTTCCATTGTTTTTTTTAAATTTTAGAGTTAATAGGGAAGGATTGTACTATATGTATCAAATGTTGCAATCATATAAGATGACTCATGATATTTAAAGAGCCTTTGATCATGAAGGATTTATAAATTAGGTGAGGTTCAACATCAAGAGGTCAACCTACCAACATAAGATTTACTTCAGTGAAGATGTTATCTGAAATTGCAAGGATGACCAAGAGGCAAATGGTAGGAGAGTCAAATGGGTAGCCTTCAAAAATTCTAAAGATGCCAAAACAAAGAAGAATAATAATTATCAAGGTGCATTTTCAAATATAAGGGATCCCATTGCAAGATCAAAATGATCTTGTAGTATATTTATAGGATAATTGGAAAGGCCTTGGTTCTTGAAGAGAGGCCTACCTATCAACCCAAAATTAACCCATTTATTTATTATTTTAAAAGGATTCCCAAAGGGCCTATAATAAGAGAGCCTTATTTTCCCTCTCCCCTCATGCACCACCACCATCTCCACCACAAGAACCATTATCCCCTTTACATGTATTCATTGTAGAATCCCCTCAACAAGAGCAACCAAAAAAGAGGATAAGAACTAAACAACCATCTTTAGTTGATTATCCTATTGAACCTCATGAGGAGCATGAAGTTGAAGTGAGTATGGAGGAGGTGAATAAATAAATTCCCTCTCCCCCAAGAGAAAATGAAGTTATATTTCCTAAAAGAAAACTACATATCAAGAAACCACAGATGGAAGGGATGAGGCCAATGATATTAGGGCATTGGCTTCCTAACAATTCATTTTAGATGGTAAATTTGTAAAGTCTAAAGAATTTAAATGTTTTGTTATTAGATCAAAGAGGGAATAATACTTCCTGCGACTTGAGGGAGAAAAAGCAGGAGTACCCCATGAATAGTATGAGGAAGTGGCAAAGAAAGTACTGGTAGAAATAAAATTTGATGCTAGGAACATCACCCCATAAGAGGGGAGGAAATTGGTGAGGGATAGTGGATTATTTTTACTCCTAGAATGGGACATTGTCTCATCCATTTATTTTGATAAAATAGGAAGATAGGATGAAGAAATTTTTTTTCAGAAAAACAAGCAAAAATAGAATTATCAAGATCAAGGTTCAACCCTAAGTGGGAAACCCTTGCAATCTGGGCCCTAGCCCCAAACACTAATAAGCCTTATGTTGCCAAAGTAGCCCAAGATTTCAAGGGAGGCCTAGTGACTAATAAAGTATCTGATACCTCATCCATTGAAGTTGTTGCATTAGCAGTTGATACTGCCAAGTTTGGTGAGGCTATTCCAAAGAGTCTACAGAATAAATTTGACAAGTTTCTACAAGAACATTTAGCACTTATAGTAGAATTTAGTAAATTAAATATAAAATAATCCCAATCAACACATCCTCCCATTGAGACATAAGTAGTAGCTCTTCTTTAGCATCATCTGCTAAGAATCTAGTTAGAGAAAATGAGGAGCTTAAGGAAAAGGTTCATATGCTTGAGGAAAATTTGAAGAATATTCAAAGCAACCAACATGAGAAAATGTTTCATGTTGTGTCAAAATTTTTGGGACATTTGATGTCCAAAATTTTGAGAAGGTTGGAGATTTTTCATGAGGATTACACTCTCCCTGTGAAATAAATTAATAGGGTGGTAGGAGATAAGGAGAATACTAGGGAAATTATGAATAAGTGGAACCCTAGAATAAACACATTGTAGGAAATTTATAAAGGATCTACACATGGGGCTAATCCACCCAAGGATATTTTTCCTATGTATAATATGGCCAAGCTAGTAGGAGAAATTAAATCATATAAGGAATAATTAATGGAGAAGGCCAAGACTAGACTGAAGCATTTTGAATATATAGAAATGAGAATAATGCCAAAGATTAGAAATGAAGATGGGGAGATGAGGGAATTCTTTTGAAGAGGAAATATTAGTTCAAGGAACTAACCCCCACTCTATACTTCTTTATTTGTGATGACAATGTAGTTGATATAGAGCTCCTTAAAATTTGTATGGACAAGTTAATCGATACATACCAGCTTTTGGATGCTTTTGGAAAGGAGACCAGTGTAATTTTGTTCAAGTATTCTACATATATGTGTAATATTGATTTACTTATTTAATTCCAATGACCATCAAAAAGAGTAAATCAAGCATGGTATAAGAAGTATAATTAGTTACCAAGATCATAATTTTTTTGATATCTAGTTTTGTTGACAAAATATTGGGCATAATTTGTCAACTTTTGTGTCAATAATAACAATTTTTCAATTTCAAAAGGACTAGTAGAAAAAAGTACTTTTCCAAATTATTTGGTACTATAATTAGGAAAAATAAGCATGCCAATAGTAATAATAATGAAAGGAACAACATGGGGGATTTGAGTTGTGTTTCAATCGGTCTCAACAAATTAGGTATAACTATTGCATGGGCTTTGTCAGAGATTTCTTGACGACTACAAAGAGAATTTTTGAGGGAAACCAAATCTAAATGCTAGAATAGCTACCTCAAGGCCTTCAACAACCATTTTAGAAACTTCTTTATAGATTGTAATTTATTTTGTCCTTTGTAAATAGCGGTACCACCTAATTTTGTCTTCTGTGACTTAAGTGGTGGATGAGGCTTTTTTATTTTTGCTTCTTGTGTGTCTATAAAAGGGAATTTCGAGATTCACCTTAAGGGTTTTGAGTCTTTAGTCTTGTAGTTTTGTATAGAATTAGGACTTTGTAAAGATAAGTCCTTTGAAGTTCAAAGAACAAATGTTATAATTTTCCTCTATAATACCAATAGATGATTCAAACACTTGATGTTTTCTCAAATATAAGTGTCAATCTATTATTGTCTACATGTTGTAACACATACTCTTTTGAATCAATATAATCAATTTCTTTCATGTTTCTCACTCCATATTTGGTGTTGTTCAAATATTTAAATTATTAGCACTTATTCAAGGAATTGTTTAAATTTTCTTTCATTTTATTCATTAGATATTATGTTGTTGCAGTAAGGATTTGTAAGAAGAGTAACAATATTATATTTTTTTGGTTTCTCATTGTAATGCAGTGAGGGTTCAAGAAGCCAAAGGATTAGTTTGTTGTAGGAGAGTTTTATCTCATTTCTCGACTCTATAATGGATAAGGCACTAGCTAAAATTATTCACAAAGATCAAAACTAGGTAGAATCATACTTAAACATAAACAAATTAAAATTTACTTTTATTGAACTTTACTGTTTTATGCTCAAATCCACACTTAGAAGAAATATAGAGAAGATAGAGGGTTTTGAAGATGATTTAGCTAGTTAGGCTCACCTTCTCTAAAATTAGTGTGAAGAATCTAATTGAAAGGCATAATTGTAAGAAACTATACATATTAGAGGATGTTATATGGGAACCCACCTTATTTTTGTTGAGCCTAAAGTGCAAAGGAGAAAAGTATAAAATGTCTCCTATTTGTTGGCCACTAACCTAGGTTTTTTTATCAGAAGAGCTAGCTAATCATTAGAAAAATCTAGAAAATTAGTTGGAAACACCAACATGTCTATATAAGAGTATTCAAGGATATTCATGTGGAACTAGGGAAAAGTATAGTGGAGTAGGTTGTTCAAGTAGAAAAGCTTAGGTACACCCTATTTTGATTGAGCTTAACATTACCTAAGCTTTTTGACTTATATTCTCTACAAGGTAGGCGTGGATATGAAAAGAAGAATAAATAATGGCATGTAATAGTGTTTCAACAATTTGAGAGCATACATACCATGATAATATTTCTTTGACAATGGTGAACCCTAATGAAATTTGAATAAAAATAACATAGGGCATGTCATAATACTAAAAGGATAGTTTGCTTAAGTCAAGAAATTGAAGGCATGGTGTTCAAGTATGCATAATATTATTCAAGGAAAGACATAAGGAAATAGTCCAATATGTTTAAAAGAGTCATCAAAGGATAGTCTCCCAAGAATGGTCACATATTATTAAGAGAAAATACTCTTCTATATATGAAACTTGAAGAGACCTAAAGAAACAATTATATGTCCGGATTATCATCAAAGAGCTGATACATAATCAACACTTCAAAAAGGGTATTCATCATTCATAAATAGGTCAAAACTAGTCTACTATGCATGAAGATAACCCTAGAATAGTCTAAGATTAAGTGATTATGACAATCAAAGGAATAATTCTTGTGAAATGTATGACAAACAAACCTCATAGGTGACAATAAAGAATAATGAAAAACCTATGCATGATATTGATGAGATCTCAATCAAGCCAAAGTTAATGGTAGATAGAGTATGTCAAAGGATTTTTAGTATATGTTAGTTTCAACATGAAAAGGATTTTAAGTATGTTTGTATATAGAGTATTGCCAAAGGTCTATAAGAATTTTGAACAATAAAAGAGAGACCTTGCCAAAATGATAGTATACTAGTTTCAATAGACCTAAAGCACATTCCAATTTTTTAGATGAACATATAGTGAAAGGATGAAGATAAGAAGCTCCTAAAGGTGACGAAAATTGTAATTATCCTATCCTAGAAACTCTCCCACAGTCCTTGAAGGTCCCAACTTGTTCAATGTACTTCTCACATACATTATAAAAATGTTTAACAAATTTCTAGTAGTTTGAGCACATTAGAAGATAATCCTAATGAAGTTATTACTATCCTAATGAATTCATTATAGTCCTAATGATTTTATGATAGACCTAATGAATTTATGATAGTCCTAATGAAGTTATGATATTCCTAATAAAGTTATGACACTCCTAATGAACCTTAGACTACTCTAATGAAGTTACGGTACTCCTAATGAGCCTATAACCATCACATCTCATGTTATGACTACCCTAACAAATTTATGAATGTCCTAATGACCTTATGACTGACCAAATGAACCCGTGAATACATTCTAGAAACTTTTTTGCATCTTTTGAAAAATTAACCCTACAAAAATGAATATATTAGTATTTCCTAATGTATTAGTTCAAATTCCCTCATAAAAAAGTAAAAAAATAAATATATCAAGCATACTATCATTGGGGATGCTAGAAATAATCATTTTAAACCTAAATGATTAAAATTATAAATTGATTGACCTTTTTTTTCTTATGTATTGGCCCATTTTTGTCCATAGTATTATCACAAGATTATTTCTAATGTCCCAAGTTGACCTTCCTTGGGCTTAGATATTGGATTATTGTCTAGGATTCATAGTCTTGATATCGAAAGTATGTGATAATTTACTCTATAGCTATATTATATTTCTTGTGTGTAGGTTTTAGCTTGTCAACTTGTGCAAAAAATTGGTACGATTGTGGAGGATGCAAGATTTTGGTTTGTTCATTATTGTACCATATATGTGAGGGTCCTACCTACTAGGGGAGAGAACCTATACTCAATTCAACCCTTGAATATCATTATTGTGTTAAGTTTCTTTCCATTAGAGAGGTGGTAACTTTGTTGTTATGATTTTAATTGTTTACATTGTTGAAATCAAGTGACTATTGTGACTATTGTGACAATGTAACACAAATTTCATAAGATTAGCATATTATATTAAAGTACATTAAATTTTATACTTTCTCATTATGGAATTTGATCCCTTCTTACAAAATCCTTACAATATTATAAATAAGTGTTTAGGGTATGAATATTTTCCTAGACCTACTCCTTCTTGAGTGTTTCATAATACACTCCCAACCATAGTTAATATGATGATTATAATGCTAAAGTATTATATAATAAGGCATCATCTACTTAGCTAAGTAGTTGCATGTCCTCCCCAAATCCATATCAAAATCTAGAAGTTTCTAGACAAGAAGATGATCTTATGAACCATGTGGAGATGCTTGAGCTTAATATCTTGCAATCTAAGACCCAAATTGTTACCCCAAAGTACCAAAATTTAAAACCTTCCAAAGTGGCCCTTGTTTCTTATTAGTATAATTAATTAGACCTTTCTCACATGTCAATTAGTCTAACCAATTGAAGGAACCACATCATCCCCTTCAATCAATTTGAATCAAAGTGGACAAAAAGCTAATCGAATGATCATGAATTGATTGAATATAATATCTCATTATTATCTTATTCATATGATTTCATTGCTCATTTATAGATACTTACATATACATAGGCCTTACACAACAACTAACATACAAAGTGTATTTCACATTGTAAGCCTATTTTTTCCTAGTGGCTTAAATAGCCTTTAATAGCATGTTCTCAAAGTTCAATAGGTTTTGAGTCTAAGGTTTTTCACTCATAAAATGTTCAATATTCCTAAAGGTAAAATTTAGTAAGATATTTTAATGTTCAAAATTATAATTCATGTCTTCAATATTGAAAAGGAGTCTTAGACTTGGTAAAAAATGTTTTTACTTTCTTAAAACCCACATTCATCAACTTTTGGAGGGAATTCCTTAATGAAAGTTTGAGTTTAATAAAGACCAAGTCGAGCCACTAGGGTTATATTACATTTTAATGTTTCTCTTACTAGTTTACAAGCTTTCATGGAAACCAAGTATGTGACAAGTTTTGAAGAGGAGCGGGCCTCAAATACTAAGATAATGTCTTGAAGGATAATTTAAATGATGTGTTCTATTTGAAAGGGTGATAGTAAATGATGGAGATTATTCAAATTAGGTATGGTAGGGAATAAAATATAGTCCATAGGGATGAAAGATCAATAGCTAATGAAATTAATAAAGGGACAGTCATAACTCTATGACTATGTCATCCCCTAATTTTTTACTAGCTCATTTTCAAAATTTTCACATCAAGTCTATCATTTGATTGATCAAAAATCTATGTCTCCATAGTGTACTCAAGATTAGTTACCATTTGAGTATGTTCAAATATTATCAGTTTGAAACCTTATTGTCAATTGATTTAATCATGTCCCATCTTCATAATCTATCAAACTCAATTTATAATTATCGACTCCAATTGGTTGGTATAGGTTGATGATGTCAGTTCAAATGCTAGATTGAAAATTGTTTTATGAATACTTCCAATTGTACTCATAATTGATTTCATGCATTGGTGAAATACACACAAACAATTAAAGTTTGAAAAATATGAAATTTTGGAAAAAAATGATTTATGGGGGTGTTCTTGATTGTATTTTGAGAAATGTGGCCAGTTTTCACAATGACCGACTTCCTAATTTAGGAGAATTTAAAGTTTTGATTTTAATAGCCAAACTTTAGAAAATATTAAAATAAAAACCCTATTTTCTTGAGAATAATTTCTTTTTTTGGTTTGGTCGTATCAGTGTTTTTATCATCTTGGAAAAATTTCAAGGAATTATTTTTTCGTAGTCAAAATTTATGCATGTTTTAATTTGGTGGTGTTAAGGGTGATTAGAGTTTGTCAAAAAAGAATGTGAAATTATTTTAAAACCTTTCTTAAGCATTAGTTTTTCCATAAAAATAGTTTTTCCAACCTTTAAAAGGTTTTAACAATTGATGGTAAAAATTGAGAAAAAAATTTGTATGCATTACCTTAAATAATGCTACTATGCTTACTTATTTGAAAACCCTAACCTCTCTATTGCTGCTTTGCTCACTTATTTGAAAATCCTAACCTCTCTATTACTACCTTGCTCACAAAACAATTTTTTTGAAAAGGTAATAAATTAAAAGAAGGCAAGGAAGAAGTTAACCACCATAACTGCTTGGAAGCATAGGGAAAGCACAAAAGCTTCAAAGATATGTCATGGAATGCTAGGTCAGGTAAATAAAGATAAACCAACTTGAAGGAATCAACCCTTCAATGTATATGCCGGCTGAATACAAGGCATGCAAATTATTTAAAAACTTCTCTAAGAAAATTTGGAATGCCATGATTGCATGGTATGCATGAAATTGATATGTTTAAAGAATTTTAGAAACTTGGATACTTGCATATTGGAAAATTTTGAGTAGATATAAGTGGTGTTATGCCTTGCATAACCACCCCATCTTTTGCCTTGGTAAAAATGGGTCCCCCTTTGTTATTTTTGTACTTAGTTGTTTTGAAACAAAGTTTGAAGTCTAGTTTTGGCCAATACTTTGTTTTTCTTTTTGTTTCTCTGTCAGAATGGGAACCGGAACTGAATCGGGTTCTGAAAGTTCTTTTGAAACTTGTTTTGGTTTCAATCCCAACAGTCTTTTCTTTATGTCTCTTGTTTTGTCTTCAGTAGACCCAGAGCTGGAATGGGTGTTAACTTAGTCTTTACCGAAAATTGCAAAATCATAATCAACTCCACTCCCGCCTCCGCTATTTTGACTTTTGGTTTTGGTTTTGTCTTTTTGTTTAGTTTTGTTATGTCGGTCTTTGTTTTAATTTTTGTCTTTGTTTTTGTTTTATGTTTAGTTGGTGGACCCGGAACCAAAATTGGAATGAAGTTTGGAAATTTCTCAAAAAAAAGATTCGGATCAGTTTCTATTTTTGTTCCGCCCCCGCCGTTTTTCTGGATTGTTGACTTATTGACTGAAGTCGCACTATTGTGAAGTGTTGGTTCACTTTCAGTTCTGACTTCATCTTAACTACGTGATTAATGCATTAATGACAGTTGGTTGTGTAGGTAGAAATCTTCATTTTTATCTTCATATAAGGGTTAAACGAGTCATTATTATCATTATTGGAAGATTGAAGAGCACAAAAGAGCAGCGACAAAGTTCATTCGAGCAAAAAGATTGAAAGAGGAGAGGATTGTTGTGAACAGATCAGTTTAGAAGGTTAGCTGTGTTCTTGTGTATTCGAGGTAGGTTTTCTTATTGTTGTTCTTTGTTTTGTTTACTGTTGCGTGTTTTGTATATATGTTTGCCCGTGCTCTGATCATGTCATTTTTATCGTTTCATTTAAACAAGTTCATGATTCTTGGTGTGCTTGTTTGAATGGGTCTTTTATATTGTTGGTCAGGTTATGTTCTTTGTTTCTTTTGCTTGTATTGTTAGTTCTTTCTATTTTAGGGCACAGTCGCTTTCATGTTTTAATCATGATTGTGTCGTGTTGTTTTGTATTTGCAGTGAGTTAGATTAGAAATTTACAGTGACGTAGATTAGAGATTTACAGTGAGTTAGGGTAACTTGATTCATCATTTTTTTTACTTAGGGTTTTGTCACGTTTGGTCTGGTAAAAATGGCAAGGTTTAAAATCCATGCCCTAGTTTTTATCGGGTTTGTTAGATTAGGGTTTAGTTGGTCTCTGTAATCACTTTAAATGATTAAAAAATGATATCTTAGGATTCAGTCGTTCCCCATGGTCATATGAATGTAGTGTTTTAAAGCCCCTTTTCATTTTAAAGCGACCTCGGTTTTAATCACAAAGTTATATGTTAAAACAAACAAAATACTTGATGATGTCATGGTTAACCTAGGCGGAGACGGGATCAGAATCGATCTTGGGCTTGAAAGTTCTATTTTGCAAAAGGTATCAATTCCAAGTTTCATCCCGTGTCCGGCTCCGCGCATAAGGAGAAAATCTTCCTTCAAAATAATGATGACCAAATCAAAGGCAGAGGCGGAATGGAAATAGTATATGAAAAAAAATGAAAATTTGAAGAAAACCAGATTCATTTTCCATTCCGATCCTGGTTCCGATAACCTCCCCAACTCCGAATCTGAGCCCATTCATTGTTAGTGAAATTTCTATATCAATTTTTGCTCTGAGTCTGGCAGTGTTGTGAAAAGAGATTGTTTTAGGTTGTGTTTCTACCTAGTTCTGCCTCCGGTGCATATATGAAAGGTATGGTTTTAAATTATGTTTTGTGATAATATCTAAAGATCTAATTAAAGGTTTTGCTTGCAGGAAAGTTGAAAGATGTTAGGAACATCAGGGGAGGTTGCTATGAGAAATCAACCTGCAGAAACATCAAAGGTAGCATCAAAACCAAAGAAGTTAAAGCTAGAACATCTACCTTATACATTAAGGTATAATCACAGGAGTCTGGTTTTGAATATGAGCAAGGTGGAATCAGATTGGTCGGATATCACTGACACCAATTTAGGTCAATACAATTTTGAGGAATGGTATTCAGAAGCATTTGATAAGGATATTACATTGACTACAAAAAGAATTGTCAGCTCTAGGTTAGCTCATATCACTTTATTTCCTATATTTGTCTAGTGCCTAGAGTTAATCATGATAGTAGCCAGTGCTTACAATCCTGCTACAAGATTATGCATGGATTCACAAGACAATGTGATTATTAATCTCACTCCTCAAGCATTTCAGACTATATTTGATGTTCCAGATCCAAAGAGCTTGGTGCAATTAAATGAGGTAGAGGCCTTGGAGCAATATAGTAAGCATAAGGGAATGAATAAATATCACTTGAACAAGAAGTGGTTGAAAATAGAAAATAAATCTCTAAGTAAACTTGCAGATCAGCCAAAGAGGGCAGATTTCTATGAAGAGGTAGTGAGGTTGATTGTGATGTTGTCTAGGGTGTTTGGAAAGAGAGATGCATTTTGCTTGAAGGAGTGGATGTTTCCTTTTATTCAGACTATCTTGAAAGGAGAAAAATAGTTTGATTGGACAATGATTGTTTTTGATGCCATACATGATCAGTTAACTAGGATTAGAGAAACTAAGTGTTTCTTCATGACCTCTTACATTGTTTATGTAGCAACAAGAGTGGGTGTTTTCCCAAGTTTGAACAGAGTGGGTGTAATGGGAGCCTTGGATGGACAAAAGAAGGTATGGGAGCACTATGATCAATTATCTCTTTAGGTTGCTGAGACTCATTTTAGAAGAGTCAATGATGCATTTTTATATGTGGTCATCAATCAATTAAATGGAGATGCAAGATACAGGTTAAGTCAAGAAGCTATGGCGTTCATTGTTGAATGGGGAAGTTGGTATATCCAATACCCCAAATTTACATACTTTAGGTTATTTGGTTTTGAAGGCCAGCCATATTTACTTCCAAGGTGCTACAGTAATAGGATGGTGCTAATGGAATTTGTATATCAAGCTATTGGATTTAATGCTCAGTTTGGGATTAAACATAAAACTAGATGTCATAAATTTCCCATGATATTGGGTGAATATAGCTATCAACACTTGAAGGGAGCAAAATTGGTTTGTAATGAGTTGATACAATTGAAATTGGGATTGTATACAGCTCGTAAGTATTTTGATCCTAAGAAGAAGATGTATGCCTTATTACCTTCGGTGTTCACTAGACATTTTAATTTGTTAGAAGACTTTTGGAGTGATAGGCAAGATGAGTATGACTTGAGAAAGAAGAATTATGAAAGATTATCGGTCTCACTCATGTCAGAACTTGGTATTAAAGAAAACATTCCTAACACCGTGGTGGAGGATGGAATGATGTTGGATCCATCCTATGAAGCATTGAATATTGGCACCAAGAACCTGGATCGAATTGATTGGGATGCTGAAGAAACAATTGATATCAAGAAGATTGGAAGGATAGTGCTGGATAGAAGTGTGCAATGGTTAGTGTTGCGAACTCAAGCTTCTCAAGGGCCAGTTCTTAAAAAGGGTAAAGGATACAAGAGAATTAAGAGAAAGACACCTCCCAAAGAGCCATTAGAATTCCTTCCTCTAGACATTGAAGAAATAGAACTTGAGGTGGTAGATGATGGAGAGGAAACATAAGAAGGAGATGCTCTAGTGGGATCTGCTGGTTCAACACCTACTCTAGGTGAATCATCCGCCCAACCCCCACTTACAAGAAAGAAGAGTAAAGAGGTTCAAGAAGGAGCTCTTCATACCATGGCTGAAGCTGCTAAAGGAAAAGAAGTGGAGGAAGAATTTGTAGAAGTTGAGACAGATTCAAATGAAACTCTATCAGAAAAGGATTTACAAGAAAACATGCCTTTAGAGGGGACTATTGAGTAGATTCTAACACAAGAAGAGCAATGGAAAATGTTTGAAGAGGAAAAAAGGAAGTCTGATGCAAGGGCTCTAGCGAAGAGACAAAAATAAATGGAGGCAAAGGTACAAGTTGATGCTCTACTTCACCAACAACAATTACAGTCAAAACAAGTTGAAATTAAGGTAGTAGATGATGAAGGAGAGAAGCAAAGGAGGCAACGAGAACATGAGCTTAAAGTTAAAATAGAAAATGAGAAGCTAGAGTTGATACAAAAGATCCATGATCTTGAGGAGGAGAAAGTAAGAAACTGGAGGGAAAAGGAAATTCTGGTTGCTAGGTTGAAACAAGCAAAGGAAGCTCAACAAAAAGAGGAAGAATCAAAAAAGATAAGGAAGTAAAAAGAGGCCGAAGAGCTGATTAGGAAACAACAGGAAGAAGAAGTAGAAGCTGAAAAACTTAAGAATTTGGAAGCAGAAAGATTAGAAAGGGAAAATCTAGAGGCCTTAGAAAAAGAGAAATTGGAAAGGGAGGCTCTAGAAAGGGAAGCTTTAGAAAAGGAACAATTAGAAAGAGCAAGAATAGAGAGGGAAGAATTAGAAAATGAAAGGTTAGAGAAGGAAAAAGTGGAGAAGGATCGGTTGGAAGAAGAGAGATTGAGGAAAGAAGAAGAAGACAAGAAAATACAAGAATAGAAGGATAGAGAAGAGGCTGGAAGACTTGTGCAAATGTATATACTAAAAGAGCAACAAGAGAAAGCAGGGGTTGAATCCCAATCTCAAGTGAGTATGCAGCCTCCTTCTACAGTTATTGCTCCCTCTTCCTTTACGATGAATACTACTCCAAGTGCTCCTACATGGCTAAAATTAGACCTGCAGAAGAGAGCAGTAATACCTTCACAACCTCTCAATTGGGAGGATATGATGAAGGGAATTGAGTAGGAGAGGCCTAAAAAGAAGGCTAAAATTCTACATTCTACCCGACTCACAAACAAAGGAGAAATTGTTGCTGAATATGCCATGCCGATGATAGAAAAGGAGGTAGGGGATATGCAGTTAATAGATTATCAGCTGAGTACGGTCAATTTGGGAAGACCCACTAGAAATCAGCAAATGAATTTGATTGATGTGGTGGCTTCAACGGCTAAGTCAAGAATTATTAAGGACAAGCAAAAGAAGGATGAGCTTAAAGCTCAATTGGATCAGTTGCATTCATTCTTGAAGAGTGTCTCCTCTCCAAGGTCACAAAAGGTAGCAGCCATTGAGACTCCTATTTTGTTAAGCAAAAAGGAGGTTGATGATTTGGTGCAGGTTAGAGGAAAGGCAAATATGGTAGACAGGTGGATAGATAAATTGAACCAATAGGTAGGAGAAGTTTTAGTGAAAGGATTTGAAGCCTACAAGGATACTGAAGGGTTGATTAAAGGGATGTATCAATACATTGAGGCATCAGAAAAGAAAGAAGAGGAATACAAAGAATATAGTCAGAAGTTAGAAAAGGTGAGTGAATTGCCTCTAACAACTCTTCTGGAACAATCCATACTTGAGGAAGACAATAAGGATTTTGTAGAGAAAACTTCTCGTATACTCCAGTTTAGGACTGACTTTTTGTGTAAGCATAAGAATGAGATTCAAGAGACTATAAATAATTTAACTGAGCAATTGGAAGAGTTAGAAGCAACAATTGCCATTATTGTAGATATAAATGCATTTACAAAAGAGGGCATGCCTTTTAATCAAATAAAGGAAAAGTGGGATGAAAGATTCAAAGGACTTATGCAAAAGGGAGATGATGGCAGAGAGTTGATGTTAGATCGACTAGTAGAGGTCAAGGAAGAGATAAAAGCTACTGGGAGAGAGTTCATAAAGGTGAAAAGTATGAAGGAGTTTGCTGCAGCTGAGTTGGATTGGATTAAATTTGAAGATGACTAGATTGATGGGCCAAAGATGGATACTCTATAGCAAGTCTTCACCAACTACGATGAGTTCCTAGCAAATCTAGCTTCGCATGCATGAATCCTTACATGCATGATGTTATCCTTCCTTGCATGTTGCATGCATGTAGCAGTGATAGATTGGGGGGTGCATGACTTCTTTTGTTTTCTTCTATCTTCTATTTTTAGTTAAGACTGAAAGTCTACTGTAAGAACTCAAGATCAAATTGATCTGAGTTTTCAAGAGAGTCTAATTCCTAAAAAGGTGGATAGCCTAAAATTAGAAGTGAGGTTCGAACTTTTTGTATATCTATAAATACTAGATGGGTATCATTTTGTAAAGGTCGGTTAATTGAGAATTGGATTGGCTTACCTAATTCTAGGATATAGAATTTTGTAGTGATTTTACAGAGATACAGTGTACTTGATCTTTTACAGTTAATAGAATTACAGGTTTACTCGAAATATGGTGTTTGGAATTAAATTGTTTGTTTGATAAGGCTGATAAGTTATGATCTATCTGTATGTAGTGATTGTGCTGAACATAAGAGTTTCTTGAATGATGAAAGTCATTTGAAGGAATCAGATTTAAGGATCATCTTATTAGATTGTCATTGAGTTGAAGTTATTAAAAAGTCTGTTGATCTATAATCTTGATGATGAATGAATGTGTGTTGTTTTGAAAACCCTTGAAATATTTGTGAAGAGTAATTGTGAAGCTAATTAAGCACCTAAAATGTATGCAGTGGTATAGATTATGCTATAGATTGTGTCATCCTATGGTTTTTATGATCTATTAGGAAACATTCATTGTCGAAGGTATATGTCCAGATACTAGATAAATTTGATTCATACTTATTGTTTTACCCCTTTGTCCTATCTTTTTCTTTTATTTAAAAACTCCATTGATCTACTAAAGCAGTTGGTAAAATGAGTCATTGCTTAAACCTTTTGTTACTAGCATAGGCCCCTTGAATATTATAGTTGCATGAACCGATTGAGTGACACCAAATAGTTGAGAACCAACTACCAAGACCTTGGGAGTTAGGCTACTATATGTTGTCTTTATTTTTCAGGAGAAATAGAGTAGAAATATTATGTTTTAACGTTGTTTGTGTCATTTTCACCATCAATAAGTGGTAGGTCTTGTCAGAAAAACTGAATGCACAAAATGAAAAAATAGAACTAATGTTATGTTTCCCAATCAGCTGGGAATACACAAACTCAAACATGGAAGCACAAGGAGATATGTAACACTCTTTTTGTAAGTTCAATAACTGGAAATGACAATACATAAAAGAGTAAACTCAGAAAAAATAAACTAAGCTATGGATTAAAAATTTCTTGGAGCCTTCATGAGCTTCTCAACCAAACTGACAAGTTTTAGGAGCTTCTAGGAGCTCACTGTCAAGAGCTACGCAGAGCTCAACCTAGAGAAATCACTCCTCACTTACAAAAAATACAACTGCTACTATTCAATAGCTTCTAGGAGCTCACATAGAATGTTCTTCACATAGTCTACTACTACAAAAACTAAACATTCCTCAACTAACTGTTCAACTAACAGATCAATCTTCCTTCATTCCTTTTGTCTCTTCAATATTCCCTCTCAAAATTTGAAATTACCTACCACCATAAATTGCAAATTTAAAATCATCTACCGCAATTAATTCTAGAGCTATCAGGAGCTGCAGGGATAATCCCCAAACTAGAAAGGGCTCCTAACGGGTAGGTGAAGACAACTGGGGGTCTTACGGATGAGCAAGAGGCTTAGGAACATTTAATTTTCCAACACTCCCCCTTGGTCTTGAGCTGACAAAACAAGATCAATCGTGATCCAAATCAACAATGCCTAGTCTGCTCCTTAGGCACTCGAAACTATCCTTGCTCAAAGGATTGATGAATATGTCTGCTAGCTATTGCTCAAACCTACAAAAACCATTTTAATTTCACCATTTTCAACTAACTCTTTGATAAAATGATACCCGATTTCAATGTTTTTGCTTCTTCCATGAAACACAAGATTTTTTGTCAAGGATATTGATGAAACATTATAAAAGAATATTATTGTTCCATCTTCTTGTTCTTCTCTCAAATCTGCCAAGATTCTTCTTAGCCAAATAGCTTGAAATGTTGCTACATTTGTTGTTATATACTCATCCTTGACTATTGATATGGAAACTATAGGTTGCTTCTTGGAAACCCATGAGATAGCTCTTGAACACAAATGAAACACATAGCCCGATGTGCTCTTCCTATCATCCAAACTTCCAGCCCAATCATTGTCTATATAACCAACCAACCCAAAATCTATTGCTATTGTATACAAAATGCCATATCCTTTGGTGCCATTCATGTACCTCAGGATTATTTTACCTGCTTGCCAATGGGTGTCTCTTGGAGTCTCCATAAATTTGGAAATAAGACTCACTCCATGCATTATATCTGGCCTAGATGCAATCAAGAACATCAAACTTCCAACCAAACTGTTAAACATGGTCGGGTCCACATTTTTGCTGCAATCTTCCTTGCTCAAATTTAGACCTACGATTGTTGGTGTTGGTGCAAGCTTGCTTTCAAGCATCCTAAATATCTTCAAGATCTCATTTGCATATTTTTCTTGAGAGATATATATACCATCCTGTATTTTTTTTACTTCTATTCCTAGAAAATATCTCAAGAAACCTAAATCTATCATTTCAAACTCTCTTTTCATTGCCTCTTTAAAATCAGCAATGAGGAAATCATCATCCCTAGTAAAAACTAGATCATCAACTTACAAAACAAAAATCAAAATATTACCATTTGTTTCCTTGATGTAAAGAGTGGGCTCACCATTTCTTTTGCTAAATCCATTCCTCAGCAAATATGAGCTAATCCTAATGTACCATGCTCATGGAGCTTGCTTCAACCCATAAAGAGATTTCATCAGCCTATACACCTTGTGTTCTTCACCTGGAACTTCATATCCAAATGGTTGCTCCACATAAATTTCCTCTTCCAATACTCCATTTAAGAAGGCAAAATTCATGTCCATTTGAAAAACCTTCCATTTTTGTTGGGCTGAAATTGCTATGACTTCCCGCACGGTCTCCATCCTTGCAACGAGGGCATACGTCTCATCATAATCTCTCCCAAACTATTTTTTGTACCCCTTGACCATCAAACTTGCCTTGTGTTGCTCTATGCTTCCTTCATAATTTCTCTTGTTCTTGTAGACCCATTTCACCCCAATAACTTGCTTGTTGGGAGGAAAATCAGTTAGCTCCCATGTGTTATTCCTCTCTATTTCATCTATCTCCTCATCCATGGCCTCACACCATTTTTCCTCTTTCACAACATCCTCAAAATAAATTGGATCACTATGAGGAAATAATGCGAAATTCATGTTCTCATCAAACTCTTCATCATACCTTTCATCTTGGTAGATCTCCCTTAGAATCTTGGTCTTCTTTGGCATTAGGGAGGTGAGAGTGGGGTCTGAACTTTCACTACTACTGTTGCTCTACTAAACAAGTAGGTTTAGGAGCTCTCGAGAGCTCTCAGGAGCCAATCTTCTAGTTTTTTTTAGCTGCTTTCCTTTTTGTCTTCTCACTTCAGGAGCTCTCAGGAGCTGTTGGGAGCTCTTTGTGGCCAAGTCTCTGGATGACTGTGACTATCTTCTCGAATGTCTACCAACTTTAGGAGATATCAAGAGTTGTTGGGAGTTCTCTCTGACTAAGTTCTATGACAGTCTATTTAACTACCTGTTAGCTTTAGGAGCTATCGGGAGCTGACTGTTTCTACTACTATAGGATCTTATTGATCTTCTTGTTCATCTTCTTCATCATCAAGAACCTTCAGGAGCAGTCAGGAGCTCTCAGGATCTGTCAGACCATCCCATGACTCGTCCTCTAATAAATCCACATCTCTACTAATTACAATTTTCTTGGTGACCAGGTTATACAACCTGTAGGCTTTGGACTCTTCACTATAGCTCGTGAAAATGCACTTCTCACCTTTTTCATCTAATTTCTTCCTCTTTTATTTTGGTACAAGTGTGTATTCCACACACTTAAACACTCTCAAGTGCTCAACCTTCCACTTGCATTTTGTCCATCCCTCTTGTGGTATTTTATCATAGACTTCCTTTGTTGGACTTCTATTTATCAAATAAATAGTTGTTGCTACAGTCTCTCCCCAATATTCAGTCAAGAGTCCCGTTTCTTTCATCATGCTCCTTGCCATCTCCACGATGGTCCTATTCTTTCTCTCAGCCACTCCATTCTATTGTGAAGTATAATTGGTTGTTAGCTCCTTCTTGATGCCATTTTTCCTACAAAAAATCACAAAACAATTGGAGGTATACTCTCCTTCTCAATCTGACCTTAGGACCTTGATCACATGTCCACTCTCCTTTTTAGCTTGGGCCTTGAAAAAAAAAACTTATCAAAAGCTTCAGACTTATGCTGCAAAAAATAGACCCATGTCTTACTGCTGAAATCATCAATGAAGTTCATAAAAAAATGGCTTTTACCAATAGATGTGATTTGCATAGGGCCTACCAAACCTATGTGCACCAACTCCAATGGTGCTCTTTCCCTTATAGAGTTTCCTAATTGAAATGGTTGCCTATGTTGCTTTCCAAAAATACAAGCCTCACACCTAACATTAGGCTCTACTATTCTTGGCAAACCATTAACCATATTGTTCTTGGATAAAAGACTCAAACCAGCAAATCCTAAGTGTCCATACCTGAGATTCCATAGCTTGGAGGGGTCTTGAATGGTGCTCCTGAGGGCTATTGAATGTACTTCTATACATTTTCCATTCATGAGAGGTGCAACAACAGACTTAGATGAGAAAAAAATCTCAATCTTCAACGAAAACGTCTGATTCTTTGTCATTTGTAGTACTAAAAACACTTCCATCCTCTCATTCTTGTCATAAATGATGCATTGACCTTTCTCTATCAACACTTTGTATCCATTTTAGATCAGTTTTCCAACACTTGTGAGGTTATACTTTACCCCAAGGGCAAAAAGTACATTTTGGACCTCCTTCTTTTATCCTTGCTTAGTGTGGATCATAATAGATCCTTTTCCCTTGATTGGAACTACTCCATTTTCCCCCATTCTTATCAATGAAAAAAAATAAACTTTCATTACCACTCATGTGGTTGCTACAACCGCTGTCCAAATACCTTACTTTGGGATGCCTTCTTCACCAATATTGCACATGATGAAGGTTGTGGACTAGTTACCTTTAGCCACATTTGCATTTTGTCTTGGCTAATTATTGTGATTTTTCCAACACTCACTAGCATAATGACCAAATTTATGATAGTAGTAGCACTCAACATTGCTCTTGTCATTTCTTTGATTCAAACTGTTGTTCTTCATGCCTCTTCAGGAGATGGTCTGTGAACTGCTTGCTCATCCCAAGCTTTCTCCTCCAATATTTCCTTGTCTAGATCTGCCTCTAGCTCTTCAGGAGTTGTTTCTACATCTCCCCCTTCCTCTTACATGTGACTGAGCTTTAAAAGCTTTCTCTTGGGAAGAAGTAGCAAACCTATTTGGGCATTGCTCATGGGTTTGAAGAGAACCCATCAACTCATCCACCATCAAAGTAGAGAGGTCCTTTACCTCTTCAATAGCAATGACGATTGCACCATACCTCATTGGTAGACATCTGGGGATTTTTTCCACAATATTCTACTCCTCCATCATTTCTCCATTCATTCTCAACTAGTTTAATAAACCCGAGAACCTTGTGTGAAAGTTTGAAATAGACTCACTTTCCTTCATTTCAATGGTCTCAAAATTTCTTCAAAGTATCTGAACCTTCACCGATCTAACTTTATCAGTCCCTTTATAACCACTTTGGAGGATTTCCCAAGCTTCCTTTGCATACTCAACTATTGCTATTCTGGGAAAAATGGCCTTTGTCAAGGCTGCTTCTATCAAACTCAATGCCTTAACATCTTTCTTTCTTTGCTCTTTCAACTAGGTCTTCTGGTTATTTGTGAGAGCTGCAAATGCAGTTGGGTCAGTAACATCCACAAACCCATTTATCAAAAAATCTCACAAATCATTGGCGACCATAATGGTCTTCATCTTCTTTCCCATACATCATAGTTCTATCCATTAAAGGACGGTGGATGCTGCCAAATCTTCCCTTCATCTCCAGCTATGTCTCTTATAGAAAAAACTCAATACCCAGAAAAAAAACAAATGCCCTAACTCACGAAGAAATGGGGCCTATAGCTCTGATACCATGTCAGAAAAAACTAAATGCATAAAATGCAAACACAAAACTATTATTTTGTTTCCCAATCAGCTGGGAATACACATACTCAAACACGGAAGCACAAGGAGACATGCAACATTATTTTTGTTTTAAATAACTAGAAATGACAATACATAGAAGAGTAAATTCAAAAAAAATACACTAAGCTACGAATTACGAATTTATGGGAGCCTTCATGAGCTACTCAACCAGACCAACAAGTTTCAGGAGCTCACTGTCAAGAGCTATGCAGAGCTCGACCTGGAGCAATCAATTCTCACTTACAAACAAATACAACTACTGTTGTTTAGGAGCTTCTGGGATCTCACACAAAATGTTCTTCATACAGTCTGCTGCTGCAAAAACTGAACATTCCTCAACTAACTGTTCAACTAGCAGATCAATCTACCTTCATTCCCTTTGAAAATTTTGAAATTACCTACCACCATAAATTGCAAATTCAAAATCAGCTACCACAATTACTTTTGGAGTTGTCATGAGCTGCAAGGATAATCCCCAAAACAAAAAGGGCTCTTGACAGGTAGGTGAAGACAACTGGGGGTCTAACAGATGAGCAAGAGGCTCATGAACATTTAATTTTCCAACAGTTCTGAAGCCAAATCCTACAACTATTACCAGTATTCTCTTAGCCATGACAAAATAGAGGCTTTAGAAAAGGGTATTGACATCTATCGAAGCAATAAGAATACAAGAATTTTTTCAATTGTTGTAGTTGTAACTATAATGGTTGACATGATTGCAAAATAGGTTTAAAATGAGTTCATTGAAAAGGCTTTAGGAAAATCCAAGAAAATGCAACTAGCAAGTGTAAAGTTGAATTCCAAAACTTTATTCGCATCATCCCTATCTATGCCACCTGGGAGCTTTGGGCGAAGTATGAACATCCATTAAAGCATAATGGGAAAAGGACTTTTGTCAAATGTTGTAGTTGCAAAATGTGGAGGCATAAACAACATGTACACTTTTCGACAGAATCTCTCAATTGAGATGTCATCCCATAAAATGAAATGATTGCAGGCTGTGTACAAAATGGATATGTTGAAAAAGATTTTGAAACTTACAAGCAAATGCAATTGCCAATTGTAATGCGAAACTCCAAAATGTCCTCCAACTTGCACTGAAATTTGACAATAGTCTATGCACTTCCATCTAATAGATAAAAATCTTCCTTGTCTTTGTGGTATTGGAGGGGTTGTGCTAGTGTCACCGGTCACATGAAAAAGTTTATCAAGGACACTACAGTTTATAGAAGGCTACCTAATTCCTGTAATCTTAAAAAAAATGCCAAAAAAATAGATGTTACAATCACAATTCTTTTGATTGAAATGTATGCAAAGCATGGAAACATAGACAAAGTACTATAATTGATTATTAGAGTTTCTAGATATGTTATCTCATGGAATGTGCACAAATTAAATTCAATGAAAAGTCTTTAGAAACTTTTGAGAAAATGTAAATGGTAGGTGTAAAGCTAGATTCAACTATGTTTGCAACTATTTTTGATAAAAATGCATGAAAGACTTAAGTAGAGTTTAATTAGTTCTTTAAGAAAATTTAAAAATATACTTTAATAAAATATTTGACAATAATATAACTCTCTAATCATTTTTATGCATTATTGACAAAAAAATATTAATAATAAAAGAATTATCTAATAATTCATTGATGACTATTTAAATTAAGTTCCAAAACACAAAGATAAACTTAAAAGAACCTATATTAAATATAGAAAAATTCTTACACTAAAATGAAGTAAAACATAAATATATTAAAAAATTAAAAAAATGAAAATGAAAAAAAATAGAATGGAAACTCTACCCTAAGTGTAGATTTTGAACACTAAATAGATCATGCAAAATGATCTAAAAAATAAGTATTCTTTGAGTTCAAGAATTTTCCATACAATGCATTAATTCTTATCAAGAATTTTCCATACAATGCATTAATTCTTATATATTTTCATTAGATTTATGCATGAGGAATTTCATTATATCTCTATAGATATTAATAAAAGAAATGCACAATATTTTATATATATTTTTAATCATTATAGATGTATCATCTGGCATCACATTCGATATTACACAAATAAAATTTATATTGTAAGAAAAGTTACTTTTAAGGTAGACAAAACTCAATATATTATTAGAATTAAGAATTTAGAAATTTGATTATTATATATTTAATTATTTTTCATTATTTGATAATTTTTGTTTTAAACTATAAATATAATATTATAATTAAAGATTCAATAAGATAATAATTTTTTTAATGAAAAATAGAATTATATAAAAAAAAAAGTATTGTATTAATAAATAAATCATTAAGATAATAATTTTTTTAATGAAAAATAGAATTATATAAAAAAAAAAGTATTGTATTAATAAATAAATCATTAAGATAAAAAAATAATTATACATAATTTTATTCATTTTATTTTTATATTTTGTCAATTTATTCACTTTAAAATTATCAGGATAATTAAAGGAATATGTAAGGGTTATTAAAAGAATTGTTGTAGATTATTTATTTGAGCATTATAGAATTATTATTGGGATATTACATTTACATACACCATCTTAGATATATATCGTATGGTTGTTTCTATTTTAGTTCTTGTTCTTAAGTTATAGAATTAGGTCCAACTAGAGATTTGATTAAGGAAAACATGACCTTTGCAATTTAATATATTTTCTAAAGGGATTTGCAACTAATTCTTATTTCATATTATAATATTATACTAGAAGATCAAGTTGAGTGAATTTCAATAGTTATTTTTCTATAAATTTATTTTTATTTGTACAAATTTAGATTAACACACTAGTTTAGTTCTCTAGATGCAAATTTTAATTAGAGAAAAACATAGTCAATAAATAGTTTTTTGATATTCTCATTTTAATGAGCCTTAAAAAGAGAAAATTATAACAAATTGATTCCTATCATCAACAAAATTTTCTTATATTAGAATATTACTAAATATTGTATTTAAGTTTCATATATAATTTTAATATCTAATATTTCCAATCCTAGCTCATATGTCTACATTAATATTTATTTAATAGTCATTAAATTACCCTATATTTATTTATGAGGTATGATTTTTATCTTACATTGTTTTTCAATCTACAGTCTTACATCAACAAAGACTTCTCCCTAGGGTTTATCCTTCCCTTTATTGAGGTTTATAGATTTAATTTTGTGATTGTATTTATTTAATATCATATCTAATTATGGTTTATAAGCACCCTTTTTTTATCTTAATTGTTGTTATATACATTCCTTTGTGACCTTCTTGGATTTGAAATCTCTTTATGGATTCTATCTTTAGAATTTTTTCTTCTTCTTTTTTCTTGATTTTACAAATTTGAAACATTTATATTTTATCCCTTTATATGTATTTTTTTATTTTCTTAGAAATTATTTTTGTCTTAAGCTAGACTAAAAAAATAACATTAATAGATCAAATATAAACCCTAATCTAGTTTTAATGAGATATTTTTAACATGATGGCTAATAATACTCATATATTGAGAAATGTTTTAAGGAACTTAAAGAAAACCAAAAATTTGATCTTGATGCATCTATTACTCATAAATATATTCTCTTGTGAGACAATTAATTATTGATGAACTTACTTATAATGAATATCCTTAGCAATGTTACACCCCATCCTAGATTTCTAAAATTACTTTTCACTTTATGGTAACGATTATGATGAAACATGAGATTATGAAATATTGAAAGTTAGATATTATGTTGAATTTGTGTAGTGCTATGTTACTGCATTTAAAAGAACTATTTGATGAACAATTGATGACATGATTTTGATGAAATACAATGTGATTATTCTACTTCTAAACAATTTTTTGATGAAAATTCAATGATATGATCATGATGCAATGGTTTCTGAATAACTATTCTTTTTTTTTCTTGAGTGAAAATATAGGAAAATTTTGAATGCCCTCAAGAGAGAGAGAGAGAGGAAGTATCATTGGGGAGAAGGATAATGTTAAGAGTCCCTAGCTATGCCATCTGAGTCACTTGTCACTTTGAAGATTAGGGTTTTGGATACCATTGTTTTTGTATAAGTCTAGGGTTTCTTAATTGTGTCTTGAGTAAGTCTTACTTTATTACTATATAACCTTGCTATATTTATGTTTGAGTCAATTTTTAACTATTAAGTTATACGTTAAGCATCCTATGTTGGAAGTTTGTCATTGATGATGTTTTTTGGAAACATAAGCATGAGGTGCATATATTACTTGATCCAGTGTTGTTATTGATGTCAATATTGTTATGATCATTCTAGCATAGTTTGGAAGTATCTTTGGTGAAATATTTATAGAGAATTGGTCCAAATAATATAATTATATAGGATATTGGCTAAGTATTTCCTCTGATAGTTTTGTGGTTCAGTGTGTCATTCTCTAGGTCTGCACTCCACTACAAGTTGGTATAACCCTCTGTAATTCTAACTATAGTTTTTGAGATCATCAAACACAACTACATTCAAGATTTGGTGACATTTTGTGAAGTTTTCTTAAAGATATGTATATGATAGTGTTCAACCTTGTATACCATAGTCATTCCTTGCATAGCATATTAATGTGGGAGATTTCACATTTCTTCATGGATAATTATTTTGTTTTGTGATGTTGAAGATAAGCTAATAGATGTCAGCTGAATAGGAATTTGAATATGGATCGAGCTTTGAGGTCACACATTTGGAAAATTGTATGGAAACATGAAGGTTCTTTGTTTAGGTTTATTTTTTGGGCTGACCTAACATGTTTTATGTTTTGTGGAGGATGCACAAGGAACTTTATCTTATGTGAGATTTATATTAGGTCCATGTCAACCTATCTTGATGTAAATTGAATTTTGAATCAAGACATAAAGTGTGGATTAAATTTTTTGAGGATGACATGCTTAATTTTGTGTGTAACTTCTGATTAGGGTGACCTAATTGAAGTTACACTTGATATGGATATAAATAGGAGATTAACTTTAAAGGTTTTGGATGAAAAAAAGAGATGACAACCATAGGATGATGAAGAGATGGAAGATTGCATGTGAGTGTTAAGAGATATATGACATGTATGGTGCTTCACCTACATGTGATTCATAATTGAGCAGATTGTGAACAAAGTAGAGTATTGATTCAGACTAGTGTGAAGATCATTGTGTATAGCTACCCCTTCTTTGTTCCTTCTCTTTCTCTATGGGCAGTGAGTTCAATTGGAAAATGAGTCCACCTGGAAATGAGCCTTTTTTTAATATACTATATCTAGATATAATAAATTGTGAGTTAACCCTCACTGTGGTTTTTCCCATTTTGGGTTTTTCACATAAAAATACGGGTGTTCATGTGTCATGTGATTTTGTATTTGTCTTCATCCTTTCATACATATTTGAAGTTATATTTATTCTAATAATTGGATGGGTTACACTTAATTGGTTTAAAGGAATACTGATGCATGCCCCCCTCTTAGTATTATGGGTGTTCAACAATTGGTATCAAAGCTTGAATCCTTGGAAGAGCTTGATAGTTTTGGGAAGATCTTGGAGTTTGAACACATGGCTGATAGAAAGTATCCTATTCCTGTGGAAGATATTTTTGTTATTGAATGCACAAAATAATATTGCATGTTAGAAAAAGATGGAGAACTCAAATTTTCTCTTGAAGATCTTAACAGAGTTGAAGATGAGAACAAAGATTTGAAGGAAAATCTAAAAGAGGCAAATGAGTGAATTAGAAAACTAAGAGAGGAGATGAAGAAATTCAAAAAAAGTTATTTAAGGAAGTTAATGAAAAAATGAAACAAGAAAATGAGAATGTCACTAGATTGAAAGTACAAGTGGAAGAAAAAAAAATTGAGGAATGATTGAATATAATGGTAAAATGCAAGACTAATGAGTACACTAGACTTGAACAAGAAGTGATAAATCTAAGATCAGATTTGGAAAAGGCAAGAGGCTATGAAGACAAATTTAAAACAAGTTCTACAATTCTTGATGAATTGATAACAGGATATAAAACATCTAAAGACAAAGGTGGCCTAGAACTTGAAAAAAGAGAAAAGTCTAAAGGGGATCACACATCTAATGCAAAAAGGATTAGTGAACCAAATAAGATTGAAGACAAGAGGAACTATGACAAGTTCTAGAATCAAAGAGACAATGTTAGAAGACTCCCATTCAGACAACCAAATTCTCAAAGGTACCCATCTTTCAATGGTTTTTGCTATTTTTGTAATAAATATGGACATAAAGCTGTGGAATGTAGAAGCAAAATGAATTAGAATATTTCATCCTTTAATTTTCAATTCTTTACATGCAAGAAACTTGGACATAGAGCAAGTGAATGTAGAATTCAAATGATGAATATATATAATAATGGTAGAATGATACAATCTTTCAATTATTACTACTATACATGCTATGGATTTGGACACAAGGCTAGTCAATGCGGATCCAAAACAAATGAATAGATATAACAATGGTAGAATGATTCAATCTTTCAATTGTTAATACTATACATGCTATGGATTTGGACACAAGTCTAATCAATATAGATCTAAAAAAAATGAAAGGAATAATGATCAAAGGAATATCAAATGCAACAATTGTAGAAATCTTGGAAATATTGCTAAATTTTGTAGAAATTAAAACACAAGGAAGAATGATCCGATGAAGAAGAATGAACCAGTTAAGAAGATTGATCTCAATGAAGTGAAGAAGGAACTATAAAAGACATGGAGAAATAAAGAAGAGACCGAGGATAAGGGAGAATCTATACCAATCTTTGATGCAGATGTTTCCTCTGATAACTAAGCCCAGAGCTATGGATTAGGGGGAGATTTACTAAAAATCATATAACCCCCTTCCGATATGTGTGCCATGGCTTGGCACGAAGATATAAGATGGAGATGGATAGTATGAATCTTTCGGAGAAAATTGTGAAAGAAAATATTCTAATGTGGCAATTTGTAGAGCTTTTGAAAGTTGACTATGCATACAAGGTTTTGAAGTTTACCAACTTTTTTTTTGAAGCATATATTACTGAAATGGGTCAAATCGAAGAGTTAAAATCATTCTTGAGAATAAAAATTAATTTCACTAAGAACATTTGAAGAAGAAAAGAGGAGAAAGAAACAAGTTTGAAGGGTCCAAAGCATCTCCAAGTTGCAAAATCTCAAACCTTGCTTTGCCAGGCAAAGAAAAGGTATTTAGCAATCATTGCACATTATAAATTTCTAAAATTATCATCTAAAAGTAATTTAAATGCAATGGAGAAACTAGAAATAGTAAATATCTCTCAAATACCACAACCTTAATTAGAAGGTATTCCACCAAAATTTTAGAAAATGATCCCCTACGTGTGTTTTCACAAATTCCTCTTGGGTTCTTGCCTACAGAAGATATTAGGAATTACATTCATGGAAGTTTAGAAGAATAAACCTATGGAAAGTTGCACAATTTGTGGATAGAAGAAGTGATTGCAGAATATTACTTCTTGAAACCAAAATACATGATCTTGACAAAAAAATAAAATATGTGGCATTGGTTTCCATACTTTGGAAATGGGGAGAAATATATTAGAATGTTACTAAGTAGAATACATGATTAGTTCATGTGGATTGAGGGTTCCCACATGATTATCAGAGAAGTGATAAGAGAAATCACTAGTTTATGGTCCACTAGATTGATTCCAGTAAGAAAATCCAGCAAGAACAAAGACATAATGCTACAAATAGGTACTACATTAAACTCTATAAAAGAAATCTAGTATTGCAATATATAGCTAGGATGATTGGACATTTGATTTATGCAGAGAATTCAGTCTCCACCACTGCAGTTCAAGTAGCTTTGGATATGATTGATGAGAATAATACTAAATATGATCTTTGTGAGTTGCTCTAGTAACAATTGTTTGAGAACCTAAAAGAAATCAAGAAGAAAAAGCAACTATTTAGGTATGGCACATTGGTAACATGCTTGGTTTTCTACTTTATGAATGAAGTTATGAGAGTTGGGAAAGTCAATTTGTTAAATGAAAAGCCTACCACTCACTAAATAACAAAATACATGATTAATATTGGATATTCAAAGGCTCAGAGTGACGACCTTATAGCTTTCTTTGCAGTATTTTAGAGAAAAACGAATATGGGATAGAGAATTATGAGAAAAGTCATAAGGAAATATATGAGTGATATTACCTTTTTGGTGTCTATTTATTTTTACAAATTATGGAAGCAATTGAACCAAAAACCACTTGGGTTCTAGAGCTTGGTTGTGAAATAACATAAGATGAAGCCACTGGCTATGTAGAAGCACTACTCAACAACCCTAAAGACCCCAACAGACCAAGATTTGGAAGTTATAGAGAGAAGACAATAGAAGTTTAGCAAAAATTCAAGAAATCAAAGATTGATAGAGAGATCAAAGATAAAGTAGAATCATATGCCAAAGAGTTTGGTATCTCAAGAGATAGAGTCAGGACAACTATAGAAAGTTAGAATTTCTATGAGTATATAAGATGCCTTTGATAGTTCTAGAAGATCAATTACTACAATTTTACCTGCAGCTATTATAAAGAGGATATCCATAGATAGACCTCTGGTAAGGGAGAATTCCCCTCTGGAAGTTCCCATCATCAGTCTTGAAGAAAAGAGGACCACTAGAAGAGTTAAGAAAAAGGCCAAAAGGAAAAAGGAAATTGGCACCACTGAGTCATTCGAAAAAGATATGGAAGGACATATGCATATAGATGATGCTCAAAATGAGCATGAGACTAGTAAATGAGTGGGTGAAGATGAAGCACATACCTATATCAAGTTCCCTTGTAAATACTAACAAGACTTCAATGATAAATCTTACACACGGTACTCCAAAAAAAGGAAAGGAAATCCTAGTAAAGCTTGAATCACAATATAGGACACTATTAGTGTTAGAGTAATAAGTTATTATACTTAATTAATTATATCATACTAGTTAATTAATTAAGTCACTTATTCCTTTAGTTGCTTAAGCTAAACTTAGGCACATTAATAATTGATTAATTATTAAGTGTGCACACTAGGGTTTTATTTAGGGTTTCTTGATCTCCTTCATAAGGATTGATCTCTTTGTAATAATTGATTCTCAATAATGCATTTTCACTTTGAGGTTTATAGAACATATTCTTTGGTTCTGCATATCTTTTGCATGTGACAAGTGATTGCATGTAGGTGATGTTGGTTTCTAACATGGTATCAAAGCCTTGGCATGCAGCCCCTTCTCAAATTCTAGAGAAAATCATTGCAGAATTTGTTCGGGGTTCCTCGAGGATTTCATGTCTTGAGCTCATTTATGCGGTGTCTTGGATCAGATTGGGCTTCACCATTGGATTTAGAGTGCTGGAAAAAGTTAGGATTGGCTTTTATTTTGCAGATTTTTGTCATGATTTGCCAGATCTATGAGGGTTTCATGTTTGCTGATTTTTTGGAAGCTCTGGGGGAAGCCTATTTTTGGGAGCATCTTGGAGCAAAACGAACACTGCCATTGCATTCACAACACCTCAAAACCCTAAGATCACCCTTTGTTTCATCGATTTTGGTGAAATTGATCTAGAAGGAAAAAAAAAATTGCCAGGGAGGCCGTACGACCTTCCCAACACGCACCCCGAGGTGATATTTTTTCAAAAAAGAGAAAAAAGCAGGGGGTGCTTTCGGACCGCCGCCCATGGAGCGAAGCTCCAATGGAGCCCGCCAACCATGCGGTGACCGCTTGGCCCACCACTGACCACCAGCCGTCTGGATAATCGCCGGCAGGTTTCTATTTTTAAAATTTTTTTTTAAAAATAATTATGAACCAGGGTCACATGGGTGACTAGCCCCCGGCCCTGGGGGCTTGCTTTTTTTGCTTTTTTTGTAAAATAAGCAGAATCAGGAAAATAGGCATAAATTTTCACTCGGTTGTTGAAATTTGGTAAATGAGATATTTTCAGAAAGCTAGTTCTGAGCACTATCTAATGGTGTTGGTTCTTCTGTCAGATTTTGCAGCTGGTGCATTTTATTACTATTTGAATTCAGATGTTCATTTTATGCTTTCGAGCTCATAACTTTTTGCCACTATGTTTGATTTTCGCTATCTATGTGGTGTTGGAAAGGTATTGAGGAGCTCTATGTTGCTTTCCATGCACTTTTTATGTATCTATCCCAGGTTGATTGCTTAGTCCAGATTTGGCCCGATGGGTTGTTTGGAGATTACTTGGATATTTTGGCAGTTGGGAGGGTGCAACTTGCATCTTTGCACTTCACTTCAGTATCTCATCATTCATATCATCTACTATTGCTTCATGGATTCCAGAGTTGTTCCAGTTTGGATTTTTTAAGTGTTCTGTGGCATCAGGTTTGCTATTGCATTATTATGATTCTGATATGGTTTCTTGTAGATAGAAGTATCTTTCCTTGCTTGCTGGATTGCAGTTCCAGTGTTACTCCACAGTGTTCTTCCAGTGCTTCTTTGCAACAGTCATCTCATTGTAGGGGGGGTTGTCCCACTGGGTTTTCCTTCTCTACCTCATTATTGCATTTGTACATGGGTACCTGATCAGGCCTTGTTTCCAAGACCCATTCATGCTTTCTTGCATTCATCTTAGTTTTAGGTGCATGCTTTTTTAGTCTCCCTAAGTTGCACTTATGGGGGGGTGTTAGTGTAATTAATATTTAATTACACTTGCATAACTTTACTTAGGTTTTGCTTAGGTAATAATTAGTTTTCTTAATTAATAAGTAAGCTTTATTTAGTTGAGTTGTTTTTAGGTCAACATTAGGGTTGCATACTTTGCTTTTATAAAGCAAATCATCTCATTGTAATGTTTGAATTCTGAATAATATCAATTTGCACATTTCATGCAAAGCTCTTCTTTTTCATTGTTTTTCTCTTCTATGGAAGGTGTTTAGGTTTGCATGTTTGATCTTGGTTTCTAACATGGTATCAAAAGTATCTTGTAGATAGAAGTATCTTTCCTTGCTTGCTAGATTGCGGTTTCAGTGTTACTCTACAGTGTTCTTCCAGTGCTTCTTTGTAGCATGTCATCTCATTGTAGGGGGGTTATTCCCACTAGGTTTTCCTTCTCTACCTCTTTCTTGCATTTGTAAATGGGTACCTGATCAGGCCTAGTTGCCAAGACCCATCTTTGCTTGCATGCATCTTCTTCTAGTGTTTTAGCTTCTTCCTAAGTTCATCTTAAGGGGGGGTGTTAGAGTAATAATTTATTATACTTAATTAATTATATCATACTGGTTAATTGATTAAGTCACTTATTCCTTTAGTTGCTTAAGCTAAACTTAGGTACATTAATAATTGATTAATTATTAAGTGTGCAAACTAGGGTTTTATTCAGGGTTTCCCTTTTAGGGTTTCTTGATCTCCTTCATAAGGATTGATCTCTTTGTAATAATTGATTCTCAATAATGCATTTTCACTTTGAGATTTACAGAACATCTTCTTTGGTTCTGCATGTCTTTTGCATGTGACAAGTGATTGCATGCAGGTGATCTTGGTTTCTAACAATTAGTAGCAAAGAAGGTTTGGGAAGAAGTTTGATCTACTTGGAAAGACATCTTGTAGAGCCTCCAAGGGTCAACATACTTAGGTTGAAAATGTCCCACTCTTATGCATTTTCTAAATATTTCAGAATCTTCCTTTTGTATAAATGAAGATATAGAAGTTTCTTTTTGGTTAGTTCCCTGTGGGGAAGTTATCTCTCTCTTTCAATTATTTTTTCTCATATATATATATAAGTAGGAGTATACAAATTTTTGTACACCCTTTACCATTGATGTCAAAGTGGGAGAGATAGTTGAAAATCATCTTGGTCAAAACATTTAGAGAATTGAGGAGAGATACTTGAGAATAGTTGGAGAGATATTGAGAAATAATTTTCAGGAGAGATATGTGTGAGGGGGAGACAAGCTTTTGAAAATATTTTTTGATATGCATGTTTCCATCAATGACAAAGGGGGAGATTGTTGGACATTTTCCATTGATTATTTTATTTGGCAACATGAGAACAAGATGCATATATTGCTTGATCCAGTGTTTTCATTGATGTCAAGATTATTATGATCATTCTAGAATAGTTTGGAAGTACCTTCAATGACATATGATATGTACAAATAAATTTGGTCCACAAGATATGGTTATATAGGATATTGGATAGGTATTTCCTCTGATAGTTTTGTGGTTCAGTGGGTCAGTCTCTAGGTTTTCACTCCACCACAAGTTGGTATAACCCTATGTGATTCTAACTATAATTTTGAGATCATCAGATGCATCTACATTCAATATTTGGTGACATTTTGTGAATTTTCCCAAAATATATGTATGATAGTGTTCAACCCTGTATACTATAGTCATTCCTTGTATAGTGTATCAGTGTGGGAGATTCCACATTTCTTTGTGGATAATTATTTTATTCTGCAATGTTGAATATAAGCTAATAGATGTTTGTTGTATAGGAATTCAAATATAGATCAAGCTTTGAGGTCACACATTTGGAAAATTGTATGTATACATGAATTTTTTGTGTTTAGGTCTATTTTTGGGTCGACCTAACACGTTTGTTGTTTTGTGGAGGACAAGCAAGTAACTTTATCTTATGTGGGATTTATATTAGGTCCATTTGACATATCTTGATGTGAATTGAATTTTGAATCAAGGCATAAAGTATGGATAATATGTTTTGAGGATGACATGATTAATTTTGTTTGTTACTTCTAATTAGGCCAACCTAATTGAAGTTACACTTGATATGGATATAAATACGATATTAACTTTGAAGGTTTTGAATGAAAAAAAGAGATGATAATCATAGGATGATGAAGAGAAAGTAGATTTCATGTGAGTTCTAAGAGATATATGACATGTAAGGTGCTTCACCTACATGTTTGTGATGCAAAATTAAGTAGATTGTGAACAGAGAAGATTTTTGATTCAAATTAGTGTGAAGATCATTTTTTACTTCATTAGAATTGTAATTCAACATATGATAGATGTATTGTATCAGTTCAAGTATGTTGTATATCCACCCCTTCTTTGTTCCTTCTCTTTCTCTATGGTAAATGAGTTCATTTGGACAGTTAGTCCACCTGGTAGTGATCCTTTTTGTAATATACTATATCTAGATATAGTATATTGTGAACTAACCCTCACTGCGGTTTTTCCCATTTTGAGTTTTCCACGTAAAAATATTGGTGTTCATGTGTCATATGATTTTTTGGTTGTCTTCATGCTTTCATACATCTTTGGAGTTATATTTATTCTAATAATTGGATGGATTATGCTTAATTGGTTTAAAGTAATACTGATTCACCCCCCCTCTCAATATTCTGAGTGTTCAACATCCTACATATTATATGCAAAGATAAGTTTTATATACATCAATGTATATATGTATGTGATTCTATGATATATGTGTACACATCTACATTGATTATACATTAACATACATACATACATACATATATGTATATATATATATATATTCATATAAGCATATGCATATAAAATACTAGAAAAAACAATGTAATACATTCATGTACATATATGCATATACGTGGTTTATTATATATGAAGGTTATAAATATACACTAACTAAAAGAAGCATGATTATAAAGGCATGATAATAGATAAATTATTTTTTTGGTGTTAATATGTGAAATGTTAGTTAACACCAAAATAGTGGCGTTAGTATATTTAAACTACCACCTTGTGTTTTTCCACCATATAATAGATTAAAATTTCTATAACTTTGTAAAGTATGTATCTCGATGATAATTTATGCATTTGATTTAATATTAAAAGATTGATAATTATCTTTACTAAATTTAAATTTTATTATAAAATGGTTGAAACATCAAAATAGTGGTGAGAATGTGTAACTTCTCACCATATATTTTGGATGCCACCTTACCGAATTTAAACCACTTTTATTTGAAACACTTGGGAAGATGACTAAGTCGCGATAGGAGGATGGAATACTCAAATTTCAAAGAACCAAACTCTCGATGTTGGGAAAGATTTTAAAGTAATATTTAATGCCAAGTCTTAGCCTTGTTGACTACACAAGAAAGCCTCTATGAGGAAACAAATGAGTGAAATTATTATCAAATTTAATTGCCAAATTTTGAGGGAAAAGCCATGTGAGGATGACAATTTGAATCCAAATTTTTAATCTACATTTAGCTATGTATAGGGGAGGTTGAGCAGGTAGTTAAGTAATTGGCTATTCTTTCTTATCATGGGATAAAATCAAGAAAGAGCTAGGAGATAATAACTAGGAGATAAAGTGATGAGTTGTCTTTACCTTTTAAGGGTGGAGTATTTACTTTTTCATAAATTTATTTAATATTGGTTATTATTGGTCACCAATTATTATTGGTTGATTTTCCACCTCCATCCTCTCCTCAGTTCTATATAAACTCACTACCTAGTTTGTATTTTTCATATCTTGGAAGCTCTTAATACAATTCTATCATTTTGAAATTGCATAATCTCTCAAAGTTCTAGTTTGCATCATTTATGTTTTTTTAGTTTACGTAACTTAAATTTTCTCTTAAAAATTTCCTTAGGTTATTCAATCTATTTCAGATTTCTAACATGGTATAACGGCTTTTATTTTTAGAATTCTAATTTTTTGGTTTTTTAAGAAATAGTGCATCATACCCATATTATTAATTAATTTTCTATATAACCCCATGAGAGAAAAGAATGCATGCAAGTAACCATGATAAAAATAGACAAGCCACAATATAACACTAGATATACCTTGGGAAAAACTTCAAGAGGGAAAAACCCAAACTCCAAAAGCATCAATACTCCATCTATTTTTCAACAATAAAACAATACATACACTTGAAAGACTTATCATGAATAATTTTGAACAATAAAGCCTCTCTAATGCATCCTCCATGTGTCCAAGCATGAATCCACACATCCTATATCATACTTCACATATGATTGCTCCTCAGAAAGACTCAATAATGATACTCACCTAGCCAAACTTAACCACTAAACATGTGATTGCTTTTGTACACTCAAGATCACACAAATACAACCAAGTGGTAAGATAAAACCATGTACCACAAAACCATGTGATTACAAAACCAATGACCCCTCACTTAATATTAGGTACTAATTTTTCACTTTATCAAATATCTCCTCATTATTAAACTATTATCCCATGTCTCTCTGGTGTAGGGCATCAGGAGCCTCATTTAGCTTACTTTTATTTTTATTTTTGAGTCTTAGGTTGGTGTATTTTGGTGTCCAATAAGGTCATTTATGACCATTTGGAATCATATGGATTCATTTTAGAGTGTTAATTGGGTTTTTGATTAAAAAGTGTAAAAAATTGTCATGTTGCAAAAATAAGTTATCATGCAACTTTGGTAAGGTGTCCAAAATAAAGAAAACAGTTATATGCAATCAAGAAACTATTGCAATAAACTTGGAAAATGTAAGAATAAATTCTTCAAAGTCGAATAGAGTGTTGGAAAACTGATTTTTCGAAGTTTTGTTGAATGAAAGTAAATTTTTGGAGTTTTTTTCAGCATTTCTAGTTGTTCATATTTCTTGTATAGCCTGTACGACCCATGTAGTGATCTAAAAGCTATTGGATTTTTTTAAGCCGTGAATCTACTTGGTTTTGGTTTTGATTCCATTATTTTTGGTCTAGTTTAGTGAAATTTATTGTGTTTTTATTAAAGACTAGTGAAACCCTACCTAGGGTAACCAATGAGCAAAAAAAAAATGTAATTTGGTCTCCCACCAGTGGAAAATCTCCACAATGGGTGGTGAGGCCTATGTATATGTATCCAAGCTTGAAAGGCCCCAAGGTGAAGTTGACACATGCTTCTAATGGACAATAAGTCTGATATTCTATATGTATCAAACTATGAAGGTAGTGAAAGGTAGTGTGTATGCCTTCAATGCAAGTTTAGTGTGTTTTGTGATTGGAAAAGGTGTGAAGAGTGTGTATGAAGGTCCTATAGAGCTGATAAAGGTGTTGGATATCAAGATTGGAATTTATATGAGAATATGTCATGACTGTCCCAAGTAGACTGCATGAGACATTGAAGCCCTCAAACTGTGACCAGTCAAGTGTGAACCTTTTTGGGTGTGTGTAAACCTTGAAATATCCTTGAAAGAACTTGTATGCAAGGTGTAAAGGCTCCCATAATAGTGGTTAAGTGTTTGAAAACCATTTTTTCTTGTTGATTCTTAACCAATGAAGTTGTCTCTACTAGGTGTTGCAATATCAGAAGTTCTAAGCCAATGAGTTGTTGTATGTGTTGAGAAGTTGTTGGTGTGGCATTGTTGTCATTAATGTCAAAATGTGGGATCTGAAAGGTTGTGCTCCAAATGATATAAAAAAATGATTTATCCTATCATATGATATAATATTATGTAGTGTGGATGTTATCCTTGATCTGGATATGACAATACTTCTTTTTGGGACTTCTATGGAAGACAGTTAATGTAGAATAATGAAGACTAATATTTTTGTTGTTGGTTGTTGTGCCTAAAGCTTATTTTGGGTATCCTTGTTATTCGTACATTCATGTAGCATGATACAAGTTTTGGTATGAATAATTACACTTATCTGGTTCATATTGAAAATAATGTTGATCGAGATTTGGTCTTGGTTGTGGTGTTCCTATCAATTGATGTTAATCAAGATTTGGTCTTGGTTGTTGCATTCCCATCAAATCCATAATTTAGCTATCTTTTGGTAATAATGATATATCTTATGTATGATCTATTTATGGGTCATGGTGTAACATGGTAAGAAGATCTTTATGTTAGACCTATATTTTGGGTCTGGTGCTAGTGTGCTAAGCCTTATTGAATATTTCAAGGTTTTCTTCAAGCCGACATTTTTTGCTAGGCCGACTCATTTTGTTCTCTAGGTGTATATATATACATGTATGTAGAACATCCTTTTTGGGTATGAAAAAAATAATTGTGATATGTGTGAATAGTGATAAGGGTGAGAAGGTGATGGAGCTTCAAATTTTGTTCTTTGAGTTCCCTTATTATCTTGCCTCTGTACTGGTCTGTCGTACTATTTGGAAGAAACCTAAGGTTGGGGATTTTATTTTTTCCTTCATACAAATCCTAATGTTCTATCTAATACCTTGGGTAGGATCTATTCGGTCGTTACCTTTTTGAAGAGATTTTTAAAATGACCTATGTCCCATTGATTCATCTAGGTCGAGCCCCATTTTATCAACATCGTTAAATATTTTTGCCTAACTTTATTATCTCTTGAGTTTAGGTTGGCCCATACCCCATGTTTTACGAACAACATTAAGCCATCGTTTTTCATTGGCCTAGGCGATGTCCCCTTGTCCCTTTAATAATTATTTTATATTTTGTAGGGAACATTTTTTAGTGACCGTCGATCATCCAACAGTTGATCCTGACCATTCCCCACGATCTCGTGATGGCCTCACTGCTGAGTTTCAACTAATTGCGATATCATGGGCGAGCGCCACATGTCTCAACTGCTGACATCAAAAATATTAATGAAGTGCTTTAATTTTTCTGTCGGGCTTTAATACATTATATAGTGGGTTACTAAAATAGTTGCGAGATGCACATGCTCGATATCAATGGTGATGTTATAATATTGATGCAAAGTTTCTCGACGGTTATGTTCAGTGTTGGTGACTATCATGAATGAACGCGATTGTCGATGGTGGAGATCAATGGTTGCCCGCCATCACATGATCTAAAGATGCAAGGTGTTTACTGATTGAAAAATCATGGGCAATCACCATGTGTACTTCCTTGGCAATGCAAAATTTGGTGGGCCCTTGGTGCTTAGATGGAGGTTGCATCATCTCTTTTGAAGTCAGTCATTTGATGATCTGACAAAAACAAAAGATAGATAGTTGGAATTTGAATTTGCATCAAATGTGATTGGAGCCATTGGCACGATATGTGAGTGATCTTTAATGGCGGATGAGACGTTTACTAGCTAAATTCGATCAACATAAAGTATTTTACTTCATTCTATTTTACCACAAAGAATTCAAGCACCTTGGCAAAGTAGTTTCAGAGCCAAAGACAAAGTTTCGAGTAATCAAAGCAAGAGTTTGGTCTTCTACAAGGTGCAAAATCTGTGAGTTGTTTTATGTACTGCTTGGTTAGTTTGACTATGATTTTGTGAAGGAATTATGGTGTGCTTGTTAGAGGGCTTGTTAATTGTTGTCATAGGGTCACTGGTTGGTTTAGTTGGGGGAAATTGCAAGGTTTTTCTATAATTTTGTTTTCTAGGTAGCCCTAGTTTTTTCAAGAATTTGAATTATTTAAAGAAGCCCTAGTTCATTTGAGATGGCACCACCAAAGTAGCATTTTGACCATATTGATTATTTATAGAGGAATTTGTATGACGATTTTCTAGATCAACTCCCATTATCAACAAATGACAGGAAGAGGGATTTAGTTTTGATGAATGGCAGAACCCTAGGCAAATGACTAGTGTGCAAGAGTTATAACATTGTAGATGCTAGGGTTCCTATGACTGGTTTGGAAATGTTTAGGTTGTGGTATGGATAGCAAAACTTACCTCACCCCTTTTCTAATGGCTGGAGATATGACATGGGGAAGCTAGTAGTGCCAAATGTGTTCCCTGATGTCGACCTGCTAAGAGTGGTGGTAGCACGATATGACCTTTTTACAAGAGTAATAATGTAATGCCCTGCCACGCAACCCTAGAGGAAGTTGCACTAAGATACTTAAATGGAATAATTTTTTTTTTAAAGTATAATTAATAAGAAAGTTCGCTAGCTAATGCCAACAACCTCTAAGGTTACAAGACAAAGGTTAAATAGAACCCAAACAAAAAAACATGATTTAAACCATGTCATTTAATTACTAAATAAATTAAGCACATACATTCCAATGAAATGATTTACATCAAGCAAAGAGATAACTTTCCATTTCATTTATTCATCATTAAATATTCAATTACAATAAGATTACAACACTCATTCCCTGAATGAGGCAAGTCCAATAACATAATGAGATTACAATTACAACTTCCACCTTGATAACAACTAAGGGGTAAAATAATACAAAGCAACTGAAATGCAATACAACAAGAACTGATATTGAAACCAATGAGCTCTCCAACTAGAAGTCTTGTCTACACGAACATGAAGATGAACCCAACGGATTTAGGTGCATGCCACCCAACCAAGTGGAATCCAAAGGCCCACCCCCCGTGCTAGGAGATAGTAACTAGGAATCCTAGTCAAGACCATCCACCTCTAGACACAGTCTAACATAATTGAATCAAACTGAAAAAAACCAAACACATGAACCTCGCAAGAACATCCCAAATTACAACTTAGAAACCACATAAGTACAACTCAAATACCATGCAAGTACAACATAAGTACAACACTACATGATCATAATGCTTCCATGAATAAAGCAAAACAAGTAGGTTACAAGACCCATACCACATAGAATCAAGCACCAACCATGGTCACATCAGGTATGTTACAGAAACCATACCCACAATAAACAAGTACCAACTATGGTCACACAAAGTGCCATCTCACAGTACATAATTAGTTACCACACTGATCGTCAAGATGGTGGCCCTAACCAATCATTGGACCTCATACCTACTAGAGAAAAACCAAAGGTTAACTATTGTCCTAGACAAAGTGTCATCGCATAGCTCGTCATGAGTTACCCAGTGGATCATAAGGAAGGTAACCCAAACTGACCCTTGGCCCTCACACTTATGAATGCAAAGCCAAATACCTTTCGTGCAGACAAGATAGATGACCTTGCCATCCCATGGCCTTCTCACTCATCCCAAGTATAAACAAACCCTTGCACCTATGAGTGAGGGATACTTATCTTTTTAGTGTGAAGTACTACCCAAACTCTAAGTATATTGATTTAGTTATCACTTAATTATACCACTTCCGAAGGTTACCCAATCTTGCCTCTTCCGAGCTCTGGCCCCAATAGAAGCCACTCTTCTACTTGAAAACACACATATAACATCCAAACATCAAGAGTACAAGGAGCAAAAAACAAGGTATTACAACCACTCCTTTCTTAGGAGGCAACCTAAGTTCAAACCCTCTCCAAACACTAGAGGTAACAAGGTAACAAAACTACTCCTGACAGCTCCTGACAAGGAGACACACATAACAAAATCCACTCCTTTCTCAGGAGGTGACAAAGATAAAACAACTCCAACATAAGAGGCACTAACCACATAACAAGGTCACTCCTTACAAGGAGACATAGATCCCATAATCCACTCCTAAACCAAGGAGATACAAAACATACTCGTTCGTAGAAACTGAGTAATAACGGGTAACTTCACATGCACCACCCAAGGAATACAAAACAGGTTGACATAAGAAACGACAACCACTAAACAAAAAACTCAACTGGAAGCCTTGTCCAATGTAAAGACTCAATTTCCAAATGATGACAAGAATCAGATAAAAGTCAAACAAGAATTAAATCTGCTTTGGATATTCTAAATCCATGTCCTCATGCTAACATTTAGGAATTTATTGCATTATATAAACCGATACCAAATACGTCTTATCTAGACATGGGAGAAAGTTAATATTTAATACTTAATCTCCTACTTGCATTTCATTAATAATAAAATAACCAATTGATTCTACCAATCAAAACACCATAATCATGAAGTAATCATTTTCCACATTCCAATATAACCCTATAAAATATTTAACTTGACTTGCATATTTATAATATTTTAAAACAACGCTATTCCCATTAAAACATTGTTTACAACAAAACAGTGGTTCAACTAGAGTTAATATGTTTTTCATTTCCCCAATTTGAACTTAAATCATGCCATTAGAAAAATATTAATTTTCTATGCATATTAAATTTATTCCACAACTATACATATATCCATTTAAATAAAGATACAAATCATCTATATAATATTATAATATTATGCAATATAATATTAATAATTAATAATATATATTATTCTTAAAATAACACATATTATTATATTAATATCATATTGTAATAATAATATTATATATATATAAATATTAATATTATAATATTAAAACATATATTAATAATATATATATATTTTTATAAATAATTAAAAAAAGCGAAGTTAACTCTTGGTTTGCGCGCCACCTCATGGGCGTCTGCATTGGTCTACGGGCCATGGAAAGCACAGGGGCCACGCCTCCCATGGGTCGACCGGTTGTGTTCACACATAGCTGACCCCCATTAATTGGGGCGACGACTGTGTGTGAACACAGTCGTCACACCCATGGTGGGCAGTGACAGCCGATAGGAGCAAAGGTAAGGGGAGGAGGGGAGGGCGTGCTGGGTGTGGCTCCCTCCGCCTGCCTCCCATGGGGCGCGGTGGGGGTTGAGCCCCCAGTCGCCTCCCATAATTTTTTTTTTTTAAACCCTAAATAAATTCGCGACCTACGGATTTTTATGAAAAAACGCGATTTTATAAAAGATGAAATCCGCCCATTGAAAGTTCAGGTTTAATAACATTTTTTTGATAATAGTATTTTTTTTAAAAGCATTATTATATGCATATATGTATATATATATATACCCTAATGTGTATATATATATATGCATTTTTGGTTTAAAAAACAGAACTAATTGAGAAAACCAGAATGATAAAAATTCAAGAACAATGATTTAAATTCCAAAAACATCATTTTCTTGAAAACAATTTAAATTTTAAAAGGGTCTTCATGCAATTTTGAAGAACAACATTTCAACTTTGATTTAATTGAATTCAAACAACAAAATTAAAAAATTTCTTTCCATAAGATCTTCAACCAAAATTTTAAAATTCAAAATTCCAAAACAACCATTTAAAGATTTGAACCTGGTTTTTCTCTGAGTTTGAGGAGGTCTAGATGATGCCAAGCTTCCCACCTTGCTTCCAAATCTAGCCCCACAAATTTTCACAAACCCAATCCAAAAACCCACAAAGTTGAAGAATTCTTCCACTCACTAATTCAATCTTTTTCAAAAACTCCAAGATCCAAAATTGAAGCAAAATTTCAAAACATAAGGATTTTGCCCTAAATCCTTCAACCACCATCATAAATTCTCTAAAATAGAAAATTAGAAAATATCTAATTTTTTAAAAATAATTTTAAATTTTCAAATTCCAAAATATCTCATTTTTTCCAATTTTGAATGCAATTTCAAATTTGACTTCCTAAAACATTTTCTTTGATTTTTTTGAATTTTCAAATTTCCAATTGACTTTTTTATGCATTTTCTTTATTTCCAATTTCAACAATTAAATCAATAACTTCAACAAAGATAAATTATCTTCTTTCAACCAAATAAATTTAATCAATTAATAAATAGATTTAATCAAAGATTAAATTATTTATTAATTAAATTAAATTAATACTAAAATAAATTATATTTCAACATAATTCCAGAACACAATAATTCACAACTTAAATACATTAAGCTATTTAAATCACCCAATTCAGTTCACAATTAAATAACAAAGAGGGAAAAACGATAACCGAAGCAACACAACCTGACAAACAACTGACAATATACAAAGACTAGGGTGACGACTTGACATGGAAACCTAGCTACTATCTCCCAATCGAATACCATTGGATATGGACATGCTCAAACCTATGAAACTAGGTGGAGTCGATGTCATGTACTTGTCAACTTGCAAATTAAGTAAACCACAACATATAGTTTAAACAACATAAAATACACACTGTGAAGAGGTAATCATGGGATCGTAGGGCACTCGCAAGCGAGTGATATGATACCGTCCCCTTCACCAATACACTACAAATAATTGACAATTCTAACATGCTAGTATAATCCAAGACATAATCATCATTAATTCAAATATCCATTTTGTTAAACCAAAACATGCCATAAGATAACATCATATTAAAATACCATCACATCAAAAGATAACATAACGTCGCTTTATAGATAGCGATCAAATAACTGTCGGGTACCAAATTCAAGGTACAAACATGAAGTACAACATAGTGGAATAGAACACTATTCAACCAAAAGGCAAAACAGAGGGGTATTACAAATAAGGGATAATGATGATGGGATTTTGCTAAGTATAAGAACGGATGAAATTCAACAGATGTTTGATTTGAGTGAATCTAGCTCATTTTTGGTTCCAGTTGATCTTGAGGAGATGAAGTAGGAGTATGCAAGATTGAAGCCTCTTTTCAGAATGAAGTTGCTTCCTCCTCATCTGGCTAGGGTAGGCAGTTCAACAATTCATATCAGCCCAAGTGACCAAGAGCCTTTCAAGCTGAATTTCTTTGCCAATCACTTTTTGGCTACATTTTATTCATTGTGCCAGATTTTGGGATTCAACCCTAATTTTGTAATGCCAATTGCATACATGTTCATGGGGGCCCAAATTCAGCATCCCAATTTCTTTGTGGTGTATGAATTTGCATCTTTTTTGGCAGAAAAGATACATGAGGGATTGTTGAAGTTGCAGGTGGGGGATACTAGCACTCCTTTTTTTTGGTATTCCCTATTAATGCACATGTTCTTGTATAAGAATGCCAACTTCTTCTCAGAGAAGATGGAGTTGAGGCAAGATGTAAATGGAGAAAGATTACTAGTAAAGGTTTGGAGTGCTGATTTATCATACAACAGGGGAGGTGCCAGTTTTGTACAATTTGACAATTGCTTTGCCTCTAGACTCAAGTCTTGGTCGGTAGTGAATGTGCCTAGAGTCCCTGAAGACCTACATGACTTCCTTAGACCAAGGGTGAGGAAGCCTGATTTGAAAATTTGCCACAATTGGGGTGACATCATTTTGTACCTTGTAAGTACTATTCTAAGAGTATATGGTTTCAAGGGAGCCCCACATATCCTCCCATTTAATGTACCATCAAGAATGGGGTTTGTCAAGGTCATGTAGCAAATAGGTTGTATTCATGAGGACAACCTGACGGGGAGGGGAAAAGGAACTTTGTTCCCTGACTACACTGTTATATCTGATTTTTCTTTCTCCAAGGGAGGATGGGTCCACTTTGGAAGATATTTTGATGACTTTCATTTGAGGAGTGGTCCTAGGAGGCAGCATGACCCTAAGGGTTTCTTTGCCTTGTTTAGGCAATGAATTAAAGTTGGCAAGTTTGTACATGAGTTCAATTTTCCTGAGGACCTAATCATGAATGAATTTTATTTGAACAGACGGAAATTGAACAAGGAAAAGTGGATTACATATGAGAAGTTGTTGGCTATGGTGCATAAAATGCATCCAGAGTATAATCCATTAATGGAGTCCACTCCCTTCCAGAAGAAAATTGACTTCTTGATCGATAAATTCAAAGATATCATGGGCACCTTGATGACCAAGAAGGTCAATTTGGAATTACATTTTGGTATATAAAGACCAGAGGTGAAGCCTATGGAAACAAGAAAAACTTATCAACCCTCAGTTAATTGACCGCTTTACAAGAGAAAGAGGAATGACAGTAGTGATGAGGAGGAGGGGGATAAGAAAGGAAAATAGATAATAAAGACATCATCATAGCCAAGTCCAAAGATCAAAGCAACTAGAGGGATAAAAATTATTGATTTAGATTCACCACCGAAGAGTGGTCCTGCATTACTACCATCAGAGCCAAGCCCTAAGAGGCAGAGAGTTGAGGAATCACAAGAGACTCTAATGGATGAGATAATTGTTACAGAACAAGATATGCAGGTTAGTATTCCTTCTCCTCCTAGATCAACACAGTCGGTGCTATTTGATATGGATGTGAAAGGACAATGTGTACAAGATGCCAGAATGGAGGCCTGCAAGGAATTCTTGGATGATGATGCATTTGTGAAGACTCCAATATTCTTGCAACTGGTGTGGAGGATGAAGTTAGAAGAATACCAAGAAAAATGCAAGAAGAGGAGAGAATCAAGGCCTGATAGGTTTGATCAGGAGAATGATGATGAGGTGAAGGCCGAACTGATGGAAGAATTCAAAAGCATCACTCCTAAGGAAGGAAGTAAACTGGCGACTCAGGATGGTGTCCTCATTTTTCCTAAATGGGACATAGTTGATTCAGTACCATTCAATTTTATTTTGAAGTCCAAGCATCCCATAGAGAACAATGAGGAAGAGGTTAAGGCAACTCTATAGGACTCTACCTTTAGTGAGGAATATGAAACTCTGGCAATTTGGGCATTCGCATCCCAGGGCAGAAAACCAAATGTGACTGATATTATCCCAAACCTAAGGGGAGGGTTAATAATCAAGAGAGCTTCTGAACCTTCAACTATAGAAGCTACAAGCTTGAATATAAATGTGGCCAAATTGGCCCAAAAGACAGCTGAAAGAGATGAAGCTGAAAAGAAGAGTTTGATGGAGAAATATAACATCATAATTGGAGAGTATAGTGGGATGCAACAAAGGAAATTTGAGCTGCAATCTAAGGTAGATAGGTTGAAATATAGGTAGGTGGGAGAATCCTCCAATGCTCCTAGTATCATGGCATTACCTTCTACATCAGGATTAGTACCCCTTACTTCTCCAACTGTTTCTACTCCAGGATCTCCCTTCCAGATGCCTGCTTTCAATCCTACATTAGGGTCAGTTGAAGAATAATTTGAATACTCTATGGATCACACTAAGAAGAAGATGTTAAATGAGATCATAGAGTTACAAGATGCTTTAAAAGCAAGTGAGGAGGGAGCAGTTGCCAAATAGAATGAGGTTGTTGATATAGTTTCGAGGCACCTGAATGAGAAGGTTGATGGTAGATTGCCATCAGTATATTCTTTATATTCTTTATTCTTTGATGAAATAAGAAATATTAATAGGGATCGGGAAATAGTTTTTCCCTTGGATGAGAAGTTGATCCCTAGGGCCAATGATCTGGATATTATGTATAAGACCTTTGGATTTGATGCAGATAACACACCCCAATCATTGAGGCCTACTCAATTGTTTGTGAAATCACTAAAGGGTTTTCAAGCCTTGCCAGATGATTTGAGTAGGAGGATTAAGGAGATGGTAAAGATTTTTGATGATTGGAGTGATACATTTTTTCCAGATATAATTGATGCACAAGGAAATGTTAACTCACTGCAACAGTGGCAGGATAGAGCGGATGAAGTCATCAATGCACAAATCAAGTTGATTTGTGATGATTCAAACTATGATTTGTTGGTGAGTAGCATGGATAAGATAATTAACACCAACACATTTTTGGAGTCTTTTAAAAGAGAGGCCAATTAGGTAGTAGTAAAATACACACCTTACAATACCAAGGTGAATGAGGTGGTAAATTTTGATTAGCCAATGGATGAATAATATTAGAGATGGGTGGACAAATATTTAACCGATGAGGAGTAGGACAGTGTTGACTGCTGATGGTTAACAATTCAGCTATTATAGTTATAATAGATTTTGGTTATGTCTTGATGGCAGTTTTTGCATAGGTTTCTTGAAGTGTGGCTAATGCAGTAGCTATTTTTCTAACGGTTGGGATAAACAAGAAGATTCTCTAGGGACTCAACTATTGTAACAAATTTTTGAAATATCACAAGGTGGTCCAAGTGATTAGTGACAGGTGTATTTCTGGCCTGATGCTTGTTTGCTCCTTCATTGTCTATAAGAAGGATTTCAAGGCCAGAAATATGGGTTAGCAAGATAGATATTTTTAGGTCGAGTCTAAGCATAGTTGCAGAGCAAGTTGTAAAGCCTGTTGGTTTAGTGTAAATGCAATTTATGTTTTTGTGTCATTCTGTAGTAGGGTTTTGAATTTATGAGGGTTTGATGTTTCATGATAGTACTGGCATCTGAATGAGAATGATTTATTTCGAGCTCATGTCTCTCCTTTGTATAAGCATATCATAATCTTGAATAATATAATCAAAGGTTATTACTTTCATCTCACTATTGTGGTGTGTATGATTCACATTTTGGCTTTAATTCAAATAATTAATTAAAATTCTTGAATGGAGTTATAGGTGGATATGTTTATGAAGGGATTTGATAAGAAGTATTGGGTTAGGATATAAATTGATTGTATTGTAAGGTAATATTGTCAGAGATCTTATATGCTATGTGTTTGAATCTGTCACAGATCCTTAAATGCTCGTGAATTCGACTCCCCAATTGTATATGGAACTGGTTTAAATTGTATGTGCTTGTGAGGTTCTGTATTTGCTTGCCTTTGCTTGGAGCTTGCTACAAGTTACAAATCAATGACTATCTTAAGTTGTGAAGTATTTTTGTAATCATCTCATGCTCCAAGTAGTTGATACTATTGATGAAAAGCCAATTCTTTTCAGTATTATCCTATTATGTCGAGCTATTAAATGATATTATATGTTATTGTTAATGATTGTTTATAAGTTTGGTGCAGAGATTATAAACACATTAAGGGGATCACCCTCCCGGGTCTTACAGAGCCCGAAGAGTAGGAGATTTTTGTTAAAATGCTCGTCAGTTGGTCCAAGTCCTTCAATCTACCCTTGATTAGAATTGGTGATTCTATAGGTAGAATAGAAGACCAACCTTGTTGCAGTAAAAACAACCAACAAAATGGTGACTCTATTGGGGATATAGTTTGAATATTTCTTGTCAGTGGGTCGGTTATCCATTTTGCATAGAGTTATCATAGTATTTCTATGATTTGAAGGTCGAGCCCGTGGTTTTGTGTTTCTTTTACCTATGTCGTTTGTTGTTCAAAAGTTGTGAATATCTCGTAAAAAAAAATTGTACATTGTCAGTACGAGAGTTCTAAAGATCTTTTAAAATTCTGCCAAGTGTTTTTGAACAATTGGTTTTCCCAAGATAATTGGATGGCGACTCTGAAGTCTCTGCACTAGTGTGCATTTTATTTGAAGATTTAATACCAATTAAAATATCTTTGGACAAGCATGAAGAATGAAGAACACTAGGTCATTCGTAAAGAATCACCCGAAATGGAAATTGGAAGGTGAACTTCCTAAGATGAAGAAGAAGGATTGGATAAAGAAGAAACCAGAAACTAGCAATGTTGCTCCCATGTCACAGAATCCTGTACACCAAGGTACAAGTAAGCCTCTACATCCTATTTCTAAGACTTTTAAACAAGTGTCTAGACATTCAAAATCAGATAGTTGTGGATTTTTTGATGCATTATTTAATACACCTATTCAAGAGGATGTGGCATGTCATAATAAAGGGCCTGTTAGTGTCCAATATGCCAAAAAAAGAAGAAGTAGGAGTAGAAGTCGAAGCCATCAAAAAGAATGAACCAATGATGTGCCTCCTCCTCATGCTGAAGATGATGGAACTCCTTTATTATCTAGGCATGTACTTGAAGAAATAAACCTGATAGACCTATGTGATACATCAAGTTCTGATATGACCTTGCCTGACCCTGATGATGTTTTTGGAGATATTGATTCTTTAAGATGAGACATCCAAAAGCTAGCTAATCTTAGGATGAAAAAGTAAAAGGAGAAGGAAATAGAACTGATGCATGCTTTAATTGAGAGGGATAGATTAATTAGACAGTTGGCAACAATGAAACTCCTGAACCAAAGTAGACCTGAGCCAGAAGAGGAAGGCCCTATTGTATGGGAAATTGTTGGTAAGGGGGTAAAGCCAGTGTCTAAAGTGAGTCTTGTAGGTCAGGCTGATGTCCAACCAAAGCTTGTAGACCCAAAACCATTGAACCCTATTAAGCCCCAACCAAGTAATCCAGATCCTAAATGTTTTTTGGACAAGGGAAAATAGAAGGCTGAAGGGATCAAGATAAATGAGAGGGTGGTTTCCCACCATCCTAAATAAGATCCCTTCCACATGTGTCATCACAAGTAGAGACTACCCTGGAAAAGGGTAGGAGAGAAGGGGAAGCTCTAGAAGAAGAGCTAGAGATGACTGAAATTGAGGCTGCAAATGCAGAAAAGAAAAGGAAAATAATTTTCTTAAAAATTTCAAGTGCAGATGAGGTTACACAAGCTGCAACTTAATCAAGTCATCAAGATGTTGTGAAAAATGGTCCTCAAACCAGTCTGGAGAATACCACAAATAACTCTAGCCCAAAGATTCAGGCAACCACATTTATAAATCTACATCAAGATGGTCCTAAGACTCAGAATACATGGTCTGGTGATGACTCCCAGAGGACTGATGGACTATTTCAAAGGAGACCTATACAATTGGAAAGGTATAGGAAATTGTTTTTTGATGGTATTTCGAGTTACCCAAATCCCATCCCTGATGAGCTAAGAGAAAAGATGAATAAGTTTGCTAGAAACAATGCTTTTTTAGCAGAGGAACATTTGAAAGCCTTCATGGATATGTTTAATGACTATGAGGTAGAGCATGAAGATGTAGTAATGAAATTGTTTGTACAATCTTTGACAGAAGATGCAAGGGATTGGTACAGAGGTCTATCGAATGCTAGTATTGGTTCATGGGAAGAATTTGAAAAATGATTCAAAGAACAATATGGTGATAAGACTAATGCTAGTTTCATGTTAAATGAATTCAACAACATCACGAAGTTAGTGAATGCACCCGTGCCAGAATTTTACCTTAGATTTCAAAAGGCAATGTATAAATTGTTTAAGGTTCTGAGGCTTGATGAAAATGTTTGTTTAACTACCTATTTTAATGCTTATGATGCTAAAATGGCATATATCCATAGAGATAAGGACCCTCAGACCATGAGGGATGCTTTTAGAGAAGCCATTAATATTGAAATTAATAGGAAAGCCTCTGGAAAATATGGTAGGAGGGAGGAACCTACTCTTTTGAAAAATCCTAGGGATAAAACTGAGAAGGTCTCTACTGCAAGCCCTAGGGATGATGAGAAGTGGGATAAGGTCTTCAACACTTTGAAGGACATAAAATATACTATTTCTAAGCAAGAGAAGGGTCTTGGAAATGATAAGTAGCAGTATAATAAAATGAAAGACCTCCTAGATTGCAAACTATCTTTACAATACAAATTGGAAGGATGGAAAACCAATACTACCGGCCAAGAAGCCTAAAACTGATCAACACACACCAGATCCTTTGCAGAAGCATTCTATAAATATGGTACAAGATAGACCATGGTGTGAGGTGTGTGAACATCCACATGATCAGAATTATTGTGGCGTTGCCCAACTGCTTGTTACTGAAGGAAAAGAAGAGGATACTCATGAGCAGAATCCTGATTTTGAGTAGAGTGATGTAAATTTTTGTATGGCCTGGTCATATATTGATGAGGTTGAATGTTATTCCTGATGATGAGTTAATAGAAGTTGATGTGAATAATCAACGACAAAGAAGTGAAATGTATCATCAATAGGTCTTTTCTAATGAGCAAGGTTATTTTGACCACCATGCTTGCAATGTGGAGCAAACTAAAGATTCAATGTCTCTAAGGAGACCATCAAAAGATGAGATTTCCCAGTTGACTGAGGAGATGGCTGCTCAGATGAGAAGTACAATTCAGCTAAGAAATAGAATTGCGGGTGGTGAACCGGGTAAACCTACTAGTCTTTTTATTAAAGAACAAAAATATAAAAACAAGGGCGTTAAAGTGGACAACAAAAATGATGATGTAAAAATCAAGGTCAAGAATGACAAGATTTGGGCAAAAAATACTGAAACCCCAAAGTCTCATGAAGATGTTACTCCATTATTGGTAAAGACCAAAGTGATCACTAGGTCTATTGAATCTTCTCTAGAAGAGAAGTAAAAGAAACTTGAGGGAAATCAGCAGTTACAAAAGAAAGAAAATAATGAAGGTATGATTCCTGACCTACCTAAATATACACCCTTAGACATGTTTCAAGTACTGTCCTAGGTTAAAGTTACTATACCTTTGCTGGAAATGATGAGAATAGATGAGCACAAAGAAAAAACAATATCCTTGATTATAGGTGTTCCTAGTAGTAATAAGATTGAATAGGGAAATTGTAAAGAAGCAAAGGACAAAGAAGAAATAAAAGAGAGGGAAGTGGAGGGAATTGCGACACAAATTCCCCTTGTGTATTTAAGGAATTCTATCAATATGTGCCTTGAGAATATAACCCCCTTTTTCCTGAGTGTTGGTATAAATGGGAAGACTCTGAGAAATTGTATGATAGACTCAAGGGCGTCAAATAATGTTATGCCAGTCAAGATCATGGAAGAAATGGGCTTAATAGTAGAAACTACTCAAGGTAAATGCTATGCATTAGATTCAAGAGAAGTGCCAGTTATTGGGACTATTAAAGCATTGCCTTATAAATTGACCCAATACCCTGAGAAGATTTTCGCCATGACTGTTTTAGTTGTAGATATCCCACCTCATTTTGGGATGCTTTTGTCAAGGAAGTGGAGTGCATCAATGGGAAGTAACATGCAATGTGATTTATCATTTGCTACTTTTTATATTGATGGAAAAGATGTCAAGATTGAAAGAGAGTCTAAAGTGCCTCATATGATTGAGCATGATCCGACTAAGAATTTGACATGTTTTACTGACAGTGGCATAAATGAATTTAGGGCTGAGGAATCCCCTAGTAATTGTGATAAACCTGTTGCACCGATTGATACAGAAGTGAAACATTTTTCAAAGTCTAATGACTTATGGACTATGTATTTTGATGGTGTGAGTTCAAAGGAAGGATCTGGTGCAGGTGTGTTGTTAAGGTCTCTGAGTGGAAAGACATTCAGGTTCTCTTTCACTCTATTATTTGAATGCACCAACAATGTGGCCGAATATGAAGCCTTGTTATTGGGGCTGAGATTGGCTCAAAAACATGGGATCAAGAAGCTCAAAGTGATTGGAGATTCTGAGCTTGTGATTTCCCAAGTTAGTTCTAGATATGTGTCAAAGAATAAAAGCCTGAAATAGTATAGAAATGTTGTTTGGGATGAATTAGAAAAAAATTATGTTTTTGGTATAAATTGGATGGAGAGAGGCGAAAATAAGGTGGCTGATTTTCTAGCAAATATTGCATTGAAATCAGATGACATGACTTATGCTAGAATTTCAAAGGTTGAAGTGCAAACCAGACCATCTGTTCCTGATAATATCATAAACTGGCAAGTTTTGGATAGTGATGATGATATATTGAGGTTCTTAAATTGTGTGGATGAGTATGAAAGTCAAGAAATTGACTTTGGAGATTTTGTTGAAAAAATGGATGGTAAGGATACTGTGTTTGGGAATGAAGTTATTCAGTTAAAGACTAATATAATTCCTGAAGGTTTAGTTGTTCTTGAAAGAGTGTTTGACAACCAGGATAGGACGAAGGCTAATTGTGTTGCTTCCCATCTTGATGACTTGGAGGAAATAAACCTTGGAACAGAGGCATCACTGAAAAGGGTGTATATTGGAAAGAAATTATCACCAAGGGTGAGAAGGATGTTAATTGATTTGTTAAGTAAATTCAGACATGTGTTTGCTTGGTCTTATGATGATCTTAAAGATTATAGGGAGGATTTATTTCAACATGAAATTCCTTTGACTAATGGTGCTAAGCCATTTAGGAAAAAGAAAAGACCTATTACTCCTACCTTGGCCCCAAAAATGCAAGAAGAACTAATGAAGTTAAGAGATGCAGGGATCATCAAACCAATTAGACATTCATCTTGGGAATCAAATTCGGTGCCTGTGAGAAAGAAAAACAGAGACATTAGGTTATGTGTGGATTTCAGAAATTTGAATGTGTCTTCATTGAAGGACAACTATCCATTACCGAATATGGAAGCCATGTTGCAGAGAGTGACATGCTATGAGCTAACATCTATGATGGATGGGTTTTATGGCTATAACCAAGTCATGGTTAAGGAATCTGAACAGTTTAAGATAGCTTTCACTACACCTTGGGGAACCTATGTCTATGTGAGAATTCCTTTTGGTCTAACAAATGTAGGGGCTACTTTCCAGAGAGCCATGGATGTGGCATTCTCAGATTTCATTAACTTATTTTTGGTGATTTATCAGGATGATCTAACAACATATTCCAAGAAAGAAGATGACCATTGTGAACATTTAGAGAAAGTATTCAGTAGGGCATTGGAATATGGTATTTCCTTAAATCCAAAGAAGTGTGCTTTTGGAGTAAAGGAAGGAAAGTTGTTGGGACATATTGTTTCTAAGGATGGGGTCAAAATTGATCCAGAAAGGGTAATTGCAATAGATAGGGTCCCACAACCCCAAAATGTCAAGGGAATACAATCTTTCTTTGGACAGATTAATTTCCTAAGGAGATTCATAAAAAAAATTGTTGAGATAATTCACCCTATTTCTAAGATGCTTAAGAAGGGGGCCAAAGTTGAATGTGAAGAAGAGTCAGTACAGGCTTTCTAGGCCATTAAGCAAGCTATAAATGAATCTCCTATGTTAAGGACCCCTAATTTTTCCAAGCCCCTCCAGATTTTTTCATTTGCTTCATTCCATACAATTGCAGCTATGTTGTTACAAAAGAATGCTAAGGGTTTTGAACAGTGTATAGCCTTTTTCAGAAAGTCCTTGCAGGCTGTAGAACTCAAGTATGACATAAATGAAAAATAGGCATATGCATTAGTAAAGGAAGTAAAATCTTTCAGGACATATTTGATGGGAGCTACTATAATTGCCTATATACCCAGTGCTGCTGTGAAGGACATTTTTACACAATAAGAAGTGTCAGGAAGAAGGTGTAGATGGATAAACAAGATATAGGAATTCAACATTGAAATCTAGATTACTAAGCTGGTGAGAGGACAAGGACTAGCCAATATTATGGCCCAAAGTAATCTAGAAGCAAATCAAATAAATTTACTTGAAGAAGAGAATAGATCACACATATGTGACATGAAACATTCTGATTGGTACAAATGTGTGATCTATTATTTACAAAAGATGAGATGTCTTGATAATTTGAATGAAAATGAAAGGAGGACATTGAAGTTACATGCTATAAAATATGTTATCATAGCAGGAAAGCTCTGGTGGAGAAATGGAGAGGGTGTTATGTTGAAGTGTGTGGACCAAAATCAAGCACAAGAACTCTTAAATGAAATGCATAGTGGAGTTTGTGGAGGGCATTATATGGCCAAAACAACTGCACACAAAGTAATGAGGGCTGGTTTTTGGTGGCCTACCATTTTTAAGGATGCACACCAATTAGTGAAGACATGTGATGCTTGTCAATGTTTCTCTAGTAAATTGAAATTCTCTATTAACTTACATCTAAAACCAGTTGCAGTACAATCTCCATTCTAGGAATGGGGTATTGATTTTGTAGGAGAGATAGCATGTAAATCAAGTGGAGGCCATTCATGGATATTGGTGGCCACTGATTACTTTACCAAATGGGTGGAAGCAATTCCAATAAAGAAATCAACTAGTAAGGTGGTAATTGATTTCTTAATGATTAATATAGTGGCTAGATTCGGATGTCCAAAGAAGATTATGTCAAAAAATGCAATGTGTTTCAGGCTTGAAGAATATATGGAGTTCTATGAGAAGCATGACATCCAAGTCTCTTACTCGTCACCTTACCACCCACAAGGAAACATACAAGCATAATCAAGCAATAAAATCTTGATGAAGATTATTAAGATAATCCTAGATCAAAATAAGAAGGCATGGGATTCTAAATTGAGATTGGCAGTTTGGGTAGATAGGGTGACTGTGAAGAAGGCAATAGGTTGTGTCTCATTTGACTTAGTTTATGGGATAAATGCAAGGTTGCCCTAGAATAACCTAATGGAGATGTATAAGTTTGTCTAGATGTATGATAATGAAATAGAAGATGAAATGCAGTTGAGAGTGGAAGCACTCATAGAATTGGATGAGACCAAGAGGGAAGCTCAAATGAAAAATGCCAAATTGCGGTTACAAGTAAAAAATTTGTATGACAAAAAGACAACTGCAAGGAGTTTCCAAGATGGAGGTATGGTCTTGATGTGGAATGCCAAGTTGGAAGATAAAGGAAAACATGGTAAATTTTATGCAATATGGTTGGGTCCATTCTTGGTAAATAGTAACTGGGGGGAAGATTCATATTTCCTCCAAGAAATGATAGGTGATATTCTTGAATTGCTAGTTCATAGACAATTCTTGAAGTTATACTTCAGTTGAAGTATTATTTTCCATGAGCAATAGCTTAGGTTTGTATATATGTTAGTTGTAGGTTTCCTTCTTGTTGGATTGTTTTGTCTGGAAAATACTTTTTGGTTGTCTCTGCAACTGGTCTGCTCTACCTGAGATTATGTTATTCTCACTTCATTCAAGTGGAATGAATGTCCTCAACTGGAGCCATTGATAGAGCTTCAAATTTTGTTCTTTGAGTTCCATTATTATCTTGCCTCTGTACTGGTCTATCATACTATTTGGAAGAAACCTAAGGTTGGGGATTTTATTTTTTCCTTCATACAAATCCTAATGTTCTATCTAATACCTTGGGTAGGATCTATTCAGTCATTACCTTTTTGAAGAGGGTTTTAAAATGACTTATGTCCCATTGATTTGTCTAGGTCGGGCCCCTTTTTATAAACAACGTTAAATATTTTTTCCTAACTTTATTATCTCCTAAGTTTAGGTTGGCCCGTGCCCCATGTTTTACTATCAACATTAAGCCATCATTTGTCATTGGCCTAGGTGATGTCCACTTGTCCCTTTAATAATTGTTTTATATTTTGCAGGGAACATTTTTTAGTGACCGTCGATCATCCAACAGTTGATCCTGACCATTCCCTGCGATCCCATGATGGCCTCACCACTGAGTTTTAACTGATTACGATATTCACTATGCTAGATTTTGGGATTCAGCCCTAATATTGTAATGCCAATTGCATACATGTTCATGGGGGGCCAAATTCAGCATCCCAATTTCTCTATGGTGTATGACTTTGCATCTTTTATGGCAGAAAAGATACATGAGGGATTGTTGAAGTTGTAGGTGGGGGATACTGTCACTCCTTTCTTTTGGTATTCCTTGTTAATGTACATGTTCTTGTATAATAATACTGACTTCTTCTCAGAGAAGATGGAGTTGAGGCAAGATGTAAATGGAGAAAGATTACCAGTACAGGTTTGGAAAGTTGATTTATCATACAACAAGGGAGGTGCCAGTTTTGTACAATTTGACAATTACTTTGCCTCTAGACTTAGGGCTTGGTTGGTAGTGAATGAGCCTAGACTCCCTGAAGAGCTACATGACTTCCTCAGACCAAGGGTGAGGAAGCCTGATTTGAAAATTTTCCACAATTGGGGTGACATCATCTTATACCCTATAAGTACAGTTCTACGAGTATATGGTTTCTAGGGAGCCCCAAATATCCTCCCATTTAATGTACTATCAAGAATTGGTTTTGTCGAGGTCATGTGGCAAATAGGTTGTATTCACAAGGACAACCTAATGGGGAAAGGAAAAGGAACTTTGTTCCCTGACTATACTATTATATCTAATTTTGTTTTCTCCAAGGGAGGATGGGTCCAATTTGGAAGATATTTTGATGACTTTCATTTGAGGAGTGGTCCTAGGAGGCAACATTACCCTTATGGTTTCTTTTCCATGTTTAGGCAATGAATTAAAGGTGGCAGGTTTGTACATGAGTTCAATTTTCCTAAGGACCTAATCAGGAATGAATTTGATTTGAATAGATAGAAATTGAACAAGGAAAAGTGGATTGCATATGAGAAGTTGTTGGCTATGGTGCATAAAATGGATCCAAAGTGTGACCCATTAATGGATTTCACTCCATTCCACAAGAAAATTGACTTCTTGATGGATAAATTAAAAGAGATCATGGGCACCTTGATGACCGAGAAGGTCAATTTGGAATTAGATTTTGGTATACAAAGACTAGAGGTGAAGCCTATGGAAACAAGGCCAAATTATCAACCCTTAGTGAATTAGCCTCTTTACAAGAGAAAGAGGAATGACAATAGTGATGAGGAGGAGGGGGATAAGAAAGGGAAATAGATAATGAAGACATCATCACAGCCAAGTCCAAAGATCAGAGCACCTGGAGGGATAAAAAATATTGATTTGGATTCACCACCAGAGAGTGATCCTACATTACTATCATCAGAGCCAAGCCCTAAGAGGCAGAAAGTTGAGGAAGCACAAGAGACTCTGACGGATGAAATAATTGTTACAGATCAAGACATGCAGGTTGGTATTCCTTCCCCTCCTAGATCAACACAGTTGGTGCTATCTGATATGGATGTGAAAGGACAATGTGTACAAGATGCCAAATGGAGGCCTACAAGGCATTCTTGGATGATGATACATTTGTGAAGACTCCAGTATTCTTGCAACTAGTGTGGAGGATGAAGTTATAAGAATACCAAGACAAATGATAGAAGAGGAGAGAATCAAGGCATGATAGGTCTAATCGGGAGAATGATGATGAGGTGAAGGCCAAACTGATGGAAGAATTAAAAATAATCACTCTTGAGGAAGGAAGGAAACTCATGACTTAGGCTGGTGTCCTAATTTTTCCTGAATGGGACATAGTTGATGCAGTAGCATTAAATTCTATTTTAAAGTCCAAGCATCCCATTTAGAACAGTGAGAAAGAGGTTAAGGAAGCTCTACAGGACTCTTCCTTTAGTGAGGAGTATGAAACTCTAGCAATTTGGGCATTGGCATCCCAAGGCAGAAAGTCAAATGTGACCTATATTAGCCCAAACCTAAGGGGAGGGTTAATAATCAAGAGAGCTTATGAAAATTCAACTACATAAGCTACAACCCTAATTGTAAATGTGGCCAAATTGGCCCCGAAGACAGCTGAAAGAGGAGAAGCTAAAAAGAAGAGTTTGATGGAGAAATATAACATCATAATTGGAGAGTATAATAGGATGCAGAAAAGAAATGTTGAGTTGCAATCTGAGGTAGATAGGTTGAAATATAGGCAGGTGGGAGAATCCTCCAGTGTTCCTCGTATCATGGAATTACTTTCTACATCAGGATCAGTACCTCGTACTTCTCCAATTGTTTCTACTCCAGAATCTCCCATCTAGATGCCTTCTCTCAGCCCTACATTAGGGCCAGTTGAACAAGAAGTTGAATACTTTGTGTATCCCACTAAGAAGAGATGTTAAATAAGATCACAAAGTTCCAGGCTGCTTTAAAAGCAAGTGAGGAGGGAGCAGTTGCCAAATAGAATGAGGTTGTTGATATCGTTTTGAGGCACCTGAATGAGAAGGTTGATGGTAGATTGTCATCAGTATATTATTTATATTCTTTATTCTTTGATGAAATAAGAAATATTAATAGGGATCGGGAAATAGTTTTTCCCTTGGCTGAGAAGTGGATCCCTAGGGCCAATGATCTGGATATTATGTATAAGGCCTCTAGATTTGATGTAGATAACAGGCCCCAATCATTGAGGCCTATTCAATTTTTTGTCAAATCACTAAAGTGTTTTCAAGCCTTGTCACATGATTTGAGTAGGAGGATTAAGGAATTGGTAAAGAGTTTTGATGATTGGACTTATACATTTTTTCTAGATATAATTGATGCACAAGAAAATGTTAAATCACTCCAATAGTGGCAGGATAGAGCGGATGAAGTCATAAACACACAAATCAAGATGATTTGTGATGATTCAAACTATGATTTGTTGGTGAGTAGCATGGATAAGATAATTAACACCAACACATTTTTGGAGTCTTTTGAAAGAGAGGCCAATCAGGTAGCAGTGAAATACACACCTTACAATACCAAGGTGAACGAGGTGGTAAATTTTGATTAGCCAACGGATGAAGAATATCAGAGATGGGTGGACAAATATTTAACCAATGAGGAGTAGGATAGTGTTGACTGCTGACGGTTAATAGTTCAACTATTATAGTTATAATAGATTTTGGTTATGTCTTGATGGCAGTTTTGGCATAGGTTTCTTGAAGCATGGCTAATGTAGCAGCTATTTTTCCAATAGTTGTTATAAACAAGAAGATTTTCTAGGGACTCAACTATTGTAACAAATTTTTGAAACATCACAAGGTGCTCCAAGTGATCAGTGACAGGTGTATTTCTGGCCTGATGCTTGTTTGCTCCTTCATTCTCTATAAGAAGGATTTCAAGGCTAGAAATGCGGGTTAGCAAGTTAGATATTTTTAGGTCGAGTCTAAGCATAGTTGTAGAGCAAGTTGTAAAGCTTGTTGGTTCAGTGTAAATGCAATTTAGGTTTTTGTGTCATTCTATAGTAGGGTTTTGAATTTATGAGGGTTTGATGTTTCATGACAGTACTGGCATCTGAATGAGAATGTTTTATTTTGAGCTCATGTCTCTCCTTTGTATAAGCATATCATAATCTTGAATAATATAATCAAGGGTTATTGCGTTCATCTCACTGTTGTGGTTTGTATGATTCTCATTTTGGCTTTAATTCAAAGAATTAATTATAATGCTTGAATGGAGTTATAGGTGGATATGTTTATGAAGGGATTTGATAAGAAGTATTGGGTTGGGATATAAATTGATGGTATTGTAAGGCAATATTGTCAAAGATCTTATATGCTATGTGTTTGAATCTGTGATGGATCCTTAAATTCTTGTGAATTCGACTCTCCAATGGTATATGGCACCGGTCTAAATTGTATGTGTTTGTGAGGTTCTATATTTTCTTTCCTTTTCTTAGAGCTTGCTACAAATTGCAAATCAATGACTATCTTAAGTTGTGAAGTATTTTTGTAATCATCTCATGCTCCAAGTAGTTGATACTATTGATGAAAAGCCAATTCTATTAAGTATTATCCTATTCTGTCGATCTATTAAATGAGATTATCTATTATTGTTAATGATTGTTTACAAGTTTGGTGTAGAGATTATAAACACATTAAGGGGATCACCCTCTTGGGTCTTGCAGAGCCCGAAGAGTAGGAGATTTTTGTTAAAATCCTCGTTAGCTGGTCTAGGTCCTTTGAGCTACCCTTGATTAGAATTGGCGATTCTATAGGTAGAATAGAAGATCAACCTGGTTGTAGTAAAACAAACCAACAGAAGGATTGTGTGACAAGAAATAGAGTAGGAAGTAAAGGGAAAGTTTCAGAAAGAAGCAATTTGTATTGTAGAGGTTGTGCAAGGAATGTGTGTAGAAGATTCTTAATTGGATCTACTACAGTAAGATATTATGCTCTTAACTAGAATTGAATTCATGCATATGTAGATGCAACTTCGTTAGTTCATTTTTTATCTATTTTTTTATTCAGTGTTTTTGTATTAATCAGGCAATGAGCCCACCGATAGTGAGCCTTACCTACAGTGAGAATTTTGGTAGTGAGTCTTTGTAAAAATCACCTTAAATGGTGTCACCTTAACCAGTGCTTTATTATTGAGAATTATCATTCTCCATGGTTTTTTCCATCTTGGGTTTCCAAGTAAATTTTGGTGTTCATCGTGTATGGTGTTGATTAATGCTTTCATGTTGATATCTATTTTAATTAATATATGATTGCTTTAGATTAAGTAAAAAAAGAAGTGTTTTGTGATAACTTATTCACCCCCCCTCTCAGTTATCTGGATTGGTCAACAATTTGTATCATAGCTTGGTCCCTTGTAGATAGAGCTTAACCGCTTGAGGGAGATCTTGGCAGTTTGAAAAGATGAAGGGAGAATATTACTTTGAGGAAGAATTGAAGTCAATATTAAGTGATATGGAAAGTATAGAATCTAAAAATGAGGAATTGAAAGAAAACATCAAGGACAAAAATGCTTGCATATCAAAGCTAAGGGAGAAAATCTAGAAATTCAAAGTAAGACATAGAGAGGTTAGCGAGGAATTAAAGGAGTCAAAGGAAAGTATTGTGAATCTAAAGACTTGGTTGGATGAATGCAAGAAGATAGAATAAAATATCAAGGACACAATCAAATATAAAATGGAAGAATGGAAGAAGACTGAAGAAAACCTCAAATATACCATCAAATGGAAAGAAGAAGAAAATAATAAGTTAGATCAAGAGTTAAGGAGGCTGAAATTAGAAGCTAGAGTATGCGAAAGTAGCATGATTTTGGATCAAATTTTGTCCCTACATAAATTTCAGAAGGATAAGGAAGGACTTAGCTTCTCAGGTGAAAACTCAAATCTGAACACTAAGGGTAAAGACAATGTAGTTGAAGATGAAGCAATATCTGGTGTAACAAGGAAGGTATAGAACTCTAGAAGATCTACAAAAAGACCTTTGGCGAGGCAACCATATGCTTAAAGGTACTTATCATTTAATGGTCATTATTTTCTATGCAAAAATTTTAGACATAAGGCTATAGAGTGTAGAAGCAAGATGGAACCGAGTATTCAATGCTTTAATTGTCACAAGTTGGGTCATAAATCAAGTCATTGTAGAAGTCAATTATCTAATCCAGCTAGAAGGAATAAAATGAACAATATCTTTCATGGTTATTGCTACTTATGCCATGGTTATGGTCACAAAGCTAATCAGTGTAGATCCAGGATTCACTTAGATAGGTCAAGGCAAAGATGTTACAAGTGCAATGAATCAGGACACTATGCTAACACATATAGATATGTTGCTCCAGAAAAGCTTGAAAAATAAAAAGAAGGTTGCAAAATCTGATGAATCTAAGAAGAAGACTTTCACCATTTGGAAGAAAAAGGAAAAAAGTAGGGAGAGCCCTTCTATGGTACTAGATCCTGGTACTAGCTCTTCCAAAAATTGAGAAAAATACCTTGGTTCAGGGGGAGTTTTATAATGCATATCCTATTGGTTCCCCCTCTCTGAAGTAAGATTGAAGTTTTTTCAACATGACTAAGCTAGATATGGGTGATCTTGTATGATGAAGCTTAATTTGGCTGATTGAAAAGGGAAGTACAATTGTTGGTATCATTGATGCACGTTTTGATAGCAAACTCATCATGTGGAATTAAGGATAAAAGATGGAGTTTCAAATCATTTCTCATAGTTTGCAAAGAAGAAGAGTTCCTTTTCATTGAGTGATAAAGGATTGAATAAGTCAAGCGTGATGACGGAATCCATGTTGATTGATAGTGAATCTAGTGGCAATATTCCATTGAAGCTGAAGAGAGTTGAGTTGGATGAATTTGATCATTGGAAGATGAAGGAAATGGAGCTAGGGTTGAAGGATGATGAATTGCAGAATGTATGTGCCCTAGGTATGGATTTATGGGGAGAACTCCCTTGGTTTTCCGAAAAAGAATCTATCTTGTTCTCGTTGAGCCGTTTCAAGGATGGAAACATCATTTTGGACAAACCCGATCCAATCACGAAGGAAGCCATTGAATCCATTACTAGATTATGCAGAGTTGGTAACCTCCCTAGGAAGAAAATGATGAAATTCAGAGACATGGAGGAACTTACTGGTACCAACAAAGACCCCCAGGCTCTACTAATATATCATTTCCAATACTGTAGTAAGGTATGTTGCTTCTCGTATCTCATACAAAATCTATTTCTAAAATCATGAAGGTTCTAGATCTGTTATTGTTGTGTATCTTGCACATAAGATGGTGAAGGAAAATCAATAGTTTGATCTGTGTAGCCTAGTAATGGAAAAACTAATTGATAATGTTAGAATGTCTATGGTTGAGAGTCATCCCTTCCGGTTTAGGTCTCTACTCATGTGTTTAGTGTTCTAATTTCTGAATTCATTACGATCAAAGGAGAATGTTAAGTGAAATTCTGGCATCCCCATTGAAAAGCAAGTTTACAGATATTTGGAATGTTTGGAAGATAAATTAAAAGCATGCAAAGCTTATTTCTCATCCTTGCAGATGAATATGTGCTCCAGTGCTCCAGTGTATAGTGCTATGCCTATTAGTCAGTTTGAGGAGGGTTCCTCCTCTAATAAGAGGGACTTAGAGGTTGCCATTATTGGTTCCCCCCCAAAACCTAAAAGGAGGAAAATTAACACAAAAGATATCATCACTATCTCAAAAGAGGAGAAGGAAGAAGAGTCTCTTCCTGATTCTGATGAAGTTTGGTTCATGTTGGATGAAGGTGATATGAAAAAGGTTGGTGAAATGTGGAATACCCGCTCTCTAACTAGTAGGCCTAGAATTGAAGAAGCCTTGATGGAGTATCTACTCAAAAAGGGTATTATATTTTCTACTATTTCTAACTCATTACCAGATGATATGGTAGAAGTTTTTGAAGAATGGTTGTTGCAAGAAAAATAAGAGGGAGATAAATTCCAAGCTATGATTGCAAGAAGATGTATCTCAAGAAAACAAAATTTATCCATAAACATTGGTGAGACAAAATAATGCCTTAAGGAGATGTATGACATCTACAAATACTATCTCTAGTGGCATGCTACAGTTGATAATTTTAGAAGTAGAATTGAAGCTATTGAATCTAAATTGAATGAAATTGGGAAGTGTTTCGACTTGTTCAAAGATAAAAATGGAAAACAGAGAATAAGAGTTGGTGAGTTTCAAGCTGAGTTTTTGTCTACTTAGAGACAAAGGGAAGATATGGTTAAAACCTTTTGGTTGGTTAAATAAATTGTTGAGGTTCGGTTGGATCATCTCTTTGGGATACTTTGTGTTATAGAGGATTGTGAATGACAATGCCTGTCTCTAGACTAGTAATCTTCATTTGGGATGGTGGTACTACAATAAAGTGTGTGTGCAAGAATGGTTTTTGTAGTGCAAGCTTGGAAGAAGATTCTTCCGATCGTGAGAGAAAGGTACAAGAAAAAATTCCATGTGAAAAGTGTTTTTTTACTTAAGTTTATGAATGTTCTTATTTGGTCCTTTGCCTTTGATGGAAAAAAGGGGGAGAAAAGGAAGTGAATTGCTTGACTAAGGGGGAGTATTTGGAGTTTTTTAATTTTTGAGTTTTTGTTGTTTTGACATCAATTACAAAGGGGGAAATTGTTGAGAAGTTTTTGATGTGGCATTGTTGACCTTGATGTCAAAACCTAGGATCCAAAAGTTCACGCTCCAAATGATATACAAAAATGATCTATCCTATCATATGCTATAATGTTGCATAGTGTGGATGTTATCCTTGATCCAGATATGGTAGTACTTCTTTTGGGACATCTGTGGAAGACAAATAATGTAGAATAATGAAGACTAACATTTTTGTTGTTGGCTACTCTTTCTAAAGCTTATTCTAAGTATCCTTGCTATCCAGACATTCATGTAGCATGATACAAGTTTTGGTATGACTAATTATACTTCTCTAGTTGATACTAAAATTAATGTTGATTGAGATTTGGTCTTGGTTGTGGCATTCTTATCAATTGATCTTAATCAAGATTTGGTCTTGGTTGTGGCATTCCCATCGAATTTGAAATTTAGCTATTTTTTGTAATAATGCTATATCTTATGTATGACCTATTTATGGGTCCCGGTGTAACATGGTAAGAAGATTTTTATGTGTGACCTATCTTTTGGGTCTAGTGCTAGTGTGCCACACCTTATTGAATATTTCAAGGTTGTTCTTCAAGCTGACATATTTTGCTATGCCAACTCATTTTGTTCTCCAGGTATATATATACATATGTAGAACATCCTTTTTGGGTATCAAAATAAGAAGTGTGATATATGAAAATAGTGATAAGGGTGTGAAGGATTGTGTGACAAGAAACAAAGAAGTAAAGGGTAAGTGTAAAAAATAATCAATCTATATTATAGAGGTTGTGCAAGGAAGGTGTGCAAAATATTGTTAACCAAATCTAATATAGTCAGATATTGTGCTCTTAACCAGAACATAATTCATGCATATGTAGATGTAACTTCATTAGTTCATATTTTTTCTATTTTTGTATTAATTGGGTAGTCATCCCACTAATAGTGAGCCTTACCCAGAGTGATAATTTTGGTAGTGAGCCTTTATAAAATTCACCTTAACCGGTGTCACCTTAATTAGTGTTTTATAATTGTCCATGGTTTTTTCCATCTTGGGTTTCCACATAAATTTTGGTGTTCATCATGCATGGTTTTGATTAGTGCTTGCATATTCATATCTATTCTAATTAATATATGATTGGTTTATGATTTCTCTGGATTAAGTACAGAAAGAAAAGTGTTTTGTGATAACTGATTCACTGCCCCTCTCAGTTATCCAAACTATTTAACAATATGGTTGTGTCATCACCACATATAAGTGTCCAAGATCATGTTCAAAGATATTTCGAGCCTCAAGACCAAGTCATCAATACAAGGTGTACTAATATGCCCCATATGTTGCTTCCTATGAAGTTCTTAAGGGAAGGTTTTGAGGAAGTCAAGTTTTATTAAGCTATGTCCTTCCTCTGCATCAAATTGGTATCTAAGCAAGGAAGATCAGTAAGAGGTGATAAATAAGTTTATTTGAAGTCAATCTAAGATGCCTCCAAAGGTGAATGTGGGAAGAATAATCAGACAGGTGAAAGATGATCTTGCCCTAGAATTAAGATCCATAAAGGAAAGCCTTGATGCAAGACTCACTTCAGTTGAGACCAACCAGAGAAGAGGAGTGGTCACAGGATATTTGAGTGACCAAGAAGAAGAAGAAGAAGTGGGAGAAGAAGAAGAACATGAAGAAGAAAGAGATGTTGAAGAGAGGAGGCTGGAGAGATTGCTAAAGGCAGTTAAGAATGATGATTCCAAGGTAAAAGTAGAACTTCCAGTATATTCAAGAAGTCTAAATAGAGAAGAACTCCTAGATTGGATAGGATAATTAGATAAATATTTGGAGTTTGAAGAGATACCTGGGGGGAAACAAGTGAAATTGGTAAGAAAAAAAGTAAAAGGACATGCATCCCTATGGTGGGATTATGTACAAGAAGAGAGGAGGAAGAAAGGCAAATAAAATATTACATCTTGGGGTAGAATGTTTGTAAAGTTGAAAGGTAAATTCTTAATGATTATTCTATTCAATTGTATAGAAAGTTACAAAATTTGAAGCAAAAATACATGGATGTGAATACCTACACAGAAGAGTTCTATAGACTAAGCATAAGATCAAGCCATATGGAAGAAGATGTTGAAAAAGTGGCAAGGTATTTGAATGGGCTAAAGTATAGCCTACGAGGTGAACTAAGTCTCACAATTCCAAGAACTATAGAAGAGTGTTATCATTTGGCCATAAAGGCTAAAGAAAATTTAAAAAGGAGACAAGAAAAGAAAAGTAGAGGTAGGGGAAGGACAAATTTTAGAGGAAGAGGGACTTTTTCTAGTAGAGGACAGTCCCAAATATCTCAAGGAGAAACAAGTAGCTCACAATAACAAACATCAGATTCAAGGGGAAACTTTAGAGGAATAAGAGAAAATTTTAGAGGTAGATTTGGCAATAAAGGAGGCTCAAGTGGCTTCACTGGAAAGTGTTACAAATGAAATAAATTTTTAGGCCATAAAAAATGGAAGTGCCCTGAGGAGCAACCATCTACTTATTTTAAGGGTGAAAGGATAAATAAAATTGCACAAGGTGGGGATGATGTTGAAAGTGTCAATTCACCATCACAAAATGCAGAACCAAAAGTTGGAGAGTCCTTATTGATGAGAAGAACCTTGATTAAAGTGCCCATGGAGAAAGAACCACCTCAAAGAGAGTCACTCTTCAAGACTACATGCAAATTTCAATGTAAATGTTGTAAGGTTGTCATTGATTCTAAAAGTACTGACAATTTGGTTTCAGTTGAAATGGTCGAGAAGTTAAAGTTGAAGAGATTGCCTCACGTCACCCCATACAAGGTTTCTTGGTTAAACAAAGGGCTACAAGTGTTAGTGAATTAAAAAATGGTTAGAATTCCAAATAGGGGGTTTTAAGGCCAAGGTCCTGTGTGACATCATCCCTATGGATTTTTGTCATGTGCTTTTTGGTAGACCATGGCAATATGATAGAAATTCCAAACATGATGGTAGAAAGAAAAAATATCTCATAGAGAAGGATGGAATCTCATATTCCCTAACACCATTGAAAGATGAAGATAAAACACCACATGTGGAATCCAATGTGATGTTGGTAGGAGAGAAGGAATTCATAAAGGCCATGGAAGAGGAGAATATGGGGTTTTCCATTATAGTCAGGCCTAGGTCTATTGTGACAACAACAAAGAAAGAAGAGTTGCTTTGGAAATTCAAACATGCTAAAGAAGTATGTTGATATAGTAGTGGATGAACTCCCAAACACCTTGCCTCCTATGAGGGATATTAGTCACCACATTGATTTCATACCAGGGGCTAGTTTTCCTAATAAGGGTAAAAGTACACAATTGTGTCACACTTTTATAAAGGAATTCACAAACTTTGATCCAACTTTTAAAGTTGAATCACTAAAAAGTGATATATATGTTTTCAATTCTGAAATGATGTAGACTAATAAAATATTTATTTTTTAGTATATTTTATGTTTGTATTTTTTTGAAAAAATTAAAATATTATTTGAATATATATTTTTATAAATTAACATCATAATTTAGTTGCTGATAAAATGCTAAAAAAATGAAGGTACATGAGACTTCAATCTTTTTATAATAAATTTTAATTTCTCCCCTTCAATTTTTTTGTGTTTATTTATAACTTGAAACTTTAGAGCATGTATATATTTATTTCCATTTTTGATAATTATATTATTTTAAATAAATATTGAAATGCGCGTGTATTAAAACTTAGTTGTTTCTTATTAATTCCAACTTTCATATTAATTATTTATCTAAAACATAAAAAAAATTATACCATCTTGATATATATTCTTATGTCTAGGGCATCATATTTCTTTCTAATTTTTCTAATATTTTTTACTATTTTTCTTTGACATGGTAATCAACCTAATTTCTTGTGCCGATAACCTATATTTAGTAAAAGTAAAAAATAAAATATAAATAATAATTAAACTATTCAAATATATAAATTTTTGAAAACTAAACTTACGGATCTACAAAAGGGTATTTTTATATTTTTTTTTAAAAGTTTTTTACATGAGTAGAAATTGTTGAAACATCAAGTTTTTCAAATAATTTTATTTTTTTGATAAATTGGACTCAAAGTGGTGCTAAATATGCATTTAGCAAACAATTTTAGTTGGAAAAGTTGTGGACATATATAACTTAGCTAGAATGAATCTTACAAGTTCATATGTTTGACCAAAATTAATTTTTAGTTAAAAATACTTAAATCACTTGTGTTGATAAGTTGGCCGAAAGTGTGACACAACTTTGTGCTGATATCCATAAGGAAACATATAAGATGACGCCACAACAAAATGAGGAGATTAAGAGACAAGTCCAATAATTTTTTGATAAGGGGATAATCAAAGAAAGCCTTAGTCCTTGTTCGGTTCCCACTATTTGAGCACCAAAGAAGGGAGGTGAATGGAGGATGTGCACTGATTCAAGGGCCATCAATAAGATTACAATCAGATATAGATTCCCCATTCCATGGTTGGAAGACTTGATGGACTATCTAGGTAGAGCATGCTACTTTTCCAAAATAGACCTCAAGAGTGGGTATCACCAAATCTGGATCAGAAAAGGGGATGAATGGAAGATAGAATTTAAGACAAATGAAGGAATTTATGAGTGGTTTGTGATTCCTTTTGGTCTCTCAAATGCACCCAACACCTTCATGAGGTTGATAAATAAAGTTCTCAAGCCTTTTATTGGTAAGTTTGTAGTGGTTTATCTTGATGACATTCTTGTTTTCAGTAAAACTAAGGAAGAGCATTTTCACAATTTGGATTTGGTTTTAAGTAGATTGAATGAAGAGAAACTAATGATTAATTTAAAGAAATGTGAGTTTATGAAGATAGAGTTGGTATATCTTGGTTTTATGGCTACAAAAGACACCTTTAAAATGGATCCAAGCAAGGTTGAAGCTATTCTAAGTTGGCCTCCACCCAAATTATTTGCTGAGGTAAGAAGTTTCCATGGTTTGGCAAGTTTTTATAGGAAGTTTATTAAGGGTTCTAGTCATGTTTGTGCTCCAATCATTGATACCATAAAGGGGGATAAGAGAAAGAAGTTTGTTTGGACTAGTGAAGCTGAAAAAAGTTTTGAGTACTTGAAAAAGAGGGTAGCAAAGCAGCCCATATTAGCCTTACTAAATTTAAATAAGGTGTTTACTATTGAGTTTGATGCAAGTGGCTATGTCATAGGGGCGGTGTTGAGTCAAGAGGACAAACCCATAACCTTATTTAGTGAAAAACTTAATGAAGCTAAGAAGAAATACTCTTCCTATGACTTAGAGATGTATGCTTTGGTTCATTCCTTGAAAAGTTGAGACATTACCTACTTCCCAAAGAGTTCATAGTCTATACTAATAAACATGCCCTCCAATTTTTTTAATATTCAAGAGAAACTCAGTCATAGGCATATTAAATGGGTAGAATATTTGCAAGGTTTTACTTTCACCATTAAGCACAAGAAGGGGCAATCTAATAAACTAGTTGATGCTTTGAGTAGAAGGGTTCTAATAGTGTAGGAAATTAAATTGCAAAGCATGGGAATTGAATCCTTGAAAGGTATGTATCTTGAAGATGCATATTTCAAAGAAATATATGCATGTTGTAAGCAACCTTGTAGCAACAATAATGATAAGTGGGATGATTTTATGATTCAAGAATATTTATTGTTCAAGGGAGCACAAATTTGTGTCCCTAAGTGTTCAATGAGAGATAATTTGATAAAAGAGAAGCATAATGGTAGTCTTTCAGGTCATTTAGGTCTTGATACGACCTTGGAGCAGCTAAGAAGATACTATTTTTGGCCTAAAATGCAAACTGATGTAAGGATTTTTTTTGATAAATGTGTTATTTGTCAAAAGGAAAAGGGGTCTAGCAAAAATTTAGGCTTGTATTAGCCTCTTCCTATTCCAAATAGGCCTTGGGAGTCTATAAGTATGGATTTTGTAATGGGTTTACTAGAAACACCCAGAGGCTTTGATTCCATCTATGTTGTAGTAGACCGGTTCTCCAAGATGGCACATTTCATCCCATCAAGAGAAAAAAGGATGCCTCTTATGTTGTAGGTTTGTTCTTCAAGGAAGTGGTAAGGATTCATGGTTTTCCTTTGAGTATTATTTTAGATAGATATAGTAAGTTTTTTGGGCATTTTTGGAGAACTTTGTGGAAGAAACTTGACACTAACCTTAGATTTAGCTCTTCCTATCACCTTCAAACTAATGTGAAGACCAAGGTGGTTAATAGGATTCTTGGAAACCTCTTATTATGTATTACAAAAGATAATTCTAATCAATGGGATCATATCTTGCCTCAAGTAGAATTTTCATATAATGATTCTGTGAACAGAAGTGTGGGATGAGTGCTACAGGTGAGAAATCTGTTGTGTCTATGAAGGAGATTCACCAACAAGTCAAGGAAAACCTATAAAGAAGTGTGGAAAAATACAAACAAAAAGCTGATATGAAGAAGAGAGAAGTCAATTTCAAGGTTGGGGATTTGGTTCTATCCCATCCCAGAAAGATGAGATTTCCCAAGCATTTTAAGATGATGATTTGATCCGAGACCTTCCTCCCAGCAAATGTCTAGAGTTGGAGTGCATCCTTAATACAAAGGAGCTCAAGAATAAAATAATCACAACATATCTTAAATACTTCGTCAAGTGGAGGGGTCTTCCTATGAAGATGCTACTTAGATTTCTGAATATGATATTATCAAATATGGATATACTGTTGCAGACCTGCACTCAAGTGGAACTTGAGTTTTCTTCCCTTTAGGTGTATGGTGCAAGGGCATCAAGAGCTTCATTTAGCTTACTAATTTTTATTTTTGAGTCTTAGGTTGTTGGTGTGTTTTGGTATCCATTAAGGTCATTTATGACCATTTGGAATCATATAGATTCATTTTGGAGTATTAATTGGATTTTTGATTAAAAAGTGTAAAAAGTTGTCATGTTGCAAAAAACGTTGTCATGCAACTTTGGTAAGGTATCCAAAATCAAGAAAATAGTTACATTCAATCAATAAACCATTGAAAAACACTTTAGAAATGTAAGAAGACACTCTCCAAAGTCTAACAGAGTTGGAAAACTGATTTTTGGAAGTTTTGTTGAATGAAAACAAGTTTTTGGAGTTTTTTTCAACGTTTCCAGTTGTTCATCTTTCTTGTACATCATGTACAGCCCATGCAGTGATATGAAAGCTATTGTATTTTTTGAAGCCATGAATATACTTTGTTTTTCTTTTGATTTCATTAATTTTGGTCTATTTTAGTGAAAGTTATTATGCTTTTATTAAAGACTAGCGAAACCCTACCTAGGGTAACCAGTGAGCACAAAAAAAAGATGTAATTTGGTCTCCCACTGGTGAAAAATCTCCACAATGGGTGGTGAGGCCTGTTTATATGTACTTTATCATCTTCCAAGATTGCATGGTCTCAAGGTGAAGATGGCACATTCTTCTAATGGACAGTAAGTCTAATATTCTATATGTATCAAATTGTGAAGGTAGTGAAAGGTAGCTTGTATGCCTTCAATGGATGTTTAGTATGTTTTGTGTTTGTAAAAGGTGTGGAGAGTGTGTATGAAGGTCCTACAGACTTGATAAAGGTGTTGGATATCAAGATTAGAATTTATATGAAAAAATGTCATGACTGTCCCAAGTAGATTACATGAGACATTGAAGCCCTCAAACTGTGACCAGTCAAGTGTGAACCTCTTTGGGTGTGCGTAAACCTTGAAACCTCCTTGAAATAACTTTTATGAAAAGTGTAAAGGATCACACAATAGTGGTTAAGTGTTTAAAAACCATTTTTTCTTGTTGATTCTTAACAAATGAAGTTGTTTCTACTAGGTACTACAATATGAGAAGTTGTAAGCCAATGAGTTGTTGTATGGTTGGGTCATCACCACATAGAAGTGTCAAAGATCATGTTCAAAGATCTTTCAAGCCTCAAGACCAAGTCATGAATCCTGAAAAGGTGTACTAAGATGCCCCATATGTTGTTGCCTATGAAGTTCTTAAGGGAATGTTTTGAGGCAGTCAAGTTTTATTCAGCTCTATCCTTCCTCTACATCACTCTCACACATTAAATAATAATACAATGTTATAATACAACATAAAGTTGTCCCCAAATAATTACCTAGTGTGATCAACCACACCTCCAAGGTGAATCACAACTAAATAATTATTGAATTACCATATTATAATATAAAATTTTATGTAATGGTGTACAACACCATTACCCAACATTATCCCACTTGTATATATTGCATAAGGGATCAATCAATGAAATACATCATCATATCCATACATGAAACCACATGAATCTCCAACTTGCTCTCATGCTCCAACAAGATATCTACAATAAAACCAAAGTGATCACCATCTCAAGAAAGAAATCCTATCATCCTCTGACATGCCACCTGTGGAAGAAAAGGAACAAGTTAAAAAACAAAAAAAATGAATCCAAATTGAAGTGATAACAAAGGCTCTAAATAAGCTACTACTAAAGGTGAAAAACCCACATGATCAAAATAAGCATCCACAACACATGCTAATAAATCCAACCATCCATACCTCCTAGGTATCAAGCAACATCAGTCATATGCAACCCATAAACCACAATCACAAGCTCCCTACATCAAACCTATTTGTGAAGAATATACATATCCAAGAACTCACATTGCATGGGTAATGTGAAAGAATAGCAAGTCTACCAATAAACACAATACCAAGGTGTGATAAATGATCAAAACATGGATTATCAAGAACAATCACAATGATCTAAACATATAACACAAATAGTTGCATACTCTCTCATAGCATGTTACCACCACCCTCCCAAGTCATATGAACATGAACCTACAAGAAGGAACCATACAATGAAGAGATAAGACCTATAAGCCATAACATGTCCTTCTACCAACACCTCAAAATTGCAATATTGTGACAAGTATGATCTCCTAACAACCCCAAATAAGAGTCCTCACCAACACCCAAAACAACATTCAATCTCTTAGATCAAACACACCATATGGATCATGTAAATTCAAAAATGTATGTAAGATTCTCTAACCAAGAAGATCAAACTCAAGATAATGATTCCCAAATTAGGAAATCATCCCATAGAAAATATCCTAAACTCATCATCAATGAATAATATCATGAACTCAAATTCACAAGGAGATAACCATGCCAAACATCCCTCAAAATGAATCCTCAAGAAATAACTATCCATAGCTCAAGATACATATATATGAAAGATAAATAAATATAACTCATGCTAAATAATCCTTAAATGAGTCTCTCAAAATCAATCACCATGACTCAACTCATTCCCATGAGAAATAAAAGCACAAAACATAATCACATCAAAAAATAGGATGGTAAATACTTATTAGATGATAAACTACCAAGTAGACCAAGAGTGGGGAATGTGAATACTCCTATAAGATATCCAAGTCATCATGACTCATTCCAAGAAAAATCTCCTTTATTGATCAATCATGAACTCATGTACACATCCAGGTGAAATCTTGTTGGTATTCTTGTTGAAACCTCCAAAAGGTAAATGTCTCAAGAAAATGTCTCTAATAACAAGAGAACTCTAGCCTCACCCACATCTCCAAGTATCCATGAGCACTTCCAACCGATCAACCCATGTTAGGTTATAAATGAAACATTGCACTATAATGAAGCACCAAAGCAAATGATCAATGCACTCAATACAAAGACAACCATCAAGATCAATGTCAAAGCTCCAACCATAGAATTAGGAACCTATCATGACATCATGGTCTAACTATTTCCTCCTAGGAGATCACATGCACCAATGTATGCATCCTAGTATCAATAGAACCCATATCATGCCAAAAATCTAAGCTAGCATCAAGAGTAAACCATGACATAATACCAAAACACTCTAAACCAAGAATCAACATCTCCAATCACATAAAGATAGCCATCACCAATGATGGATCATGTCACTAATAACAACTCCCATTGAACTGTGATATTGAGCTACACATGACATTGTGTCAAATATATCCTCCACAAAGATCATCCTAGTTCACACACACAACTGAAATGCCAAACATACCAAGTAGAACCAAGATCTCCAAGCTAAGAAAATACAGCCACTATCAAAACATCAACAACCAATCCTACACTACCAAATCATCACTATCAAAATCTCCCACTAAAAAGTGTAACCAATGAAATGCAACAATGATATCATGACATCATGATAAACCACATGCTACAAGTCCCATCAACCAGCTAATTAGGTACTCTAACCATCCATCCTGTCATTCCAAAGAAACATACCAATATACCAATGGCCATAGACAAGGACAACTAACAAAGTCTACATCGACACTAAAACAATCTAATGGATATAGATAGTCCACATTTGAGTCATACCACTACAAGAAAATGGGTAGTTAATGAACATGTGTAACTCATAGATCCCAAACAATGAAGCATGCAAACTCATCATCACATTAGTAACCTGCAAACTAAGATATCAAAGAAGCTAATCCTATAGACATCAAGACTCAAACACCAAATCAACCACATATTTGATTTTCCAAACATGTCCATAAATGAGTAACCATAGTCAAGGAACCATACAAGAATTAAGGAGATAATAACAACCTACTAATACCAAACCATATCACCACAAAAAAACCACATATATGATCATGTCATGCAAATTCTCAAATGTACATGCATATCTATGACACCATAACCATAGCCAAAATTTTACCTACACTAACTATCACCCATACAAGACTCCAAGTCTCCACTCATGTCAAACCATGTCCTCAAAATTGAAGAAAAATTGTGTACCTATCACCATCAATCTTCAACTCTGAGAAACAATTGTAAACTTGTACTCAAAAGCACCAAAATGATAATTAGTTGTATCATCATAAATATCATATAAAACATGCACTCCCTCAAGTTTTTGCCTCTTGACTCACTTGGATGCTCACACAGTGACACCCCAAATCAAGTAAAAACCTCATATTTCACCACAAACTGATAATATGATTGATCCACTATGTAGTACACTCAATATTCTCTCCAACTCCTATTCACAATTGAAATTTTGATTATATATGCAAAAGTTATGACCAAAATTATGAAAAAAATTAAATTTGGCTTTCGAGATCTAAAACTTGATCAAAATAGTAAAATAATGAAACTAAACCTATACAACTATGTAGCTCTTGTAATCACCTTTCCAATAAGTATAAGAAGTCAAACATCTGATATCTTGGGTGAAAGTTATGCATGTTTGGAAAAAGTTGCCCAATTTTTCCTATTGGGGTGGTTAGCAAGTGGTCGACTAGCAGCCCACTAGTGGTGGTGGCACACCGATGGTGCTTGGGTGGAATCCACTGGCGGATCTACTAAGTGCTAGTAGAAGATTTCAAATTGTATTAAATTTTGTTTAATTTTTTAATTGGTAGTTTTAAAAAATTTATGGTAATGGGGGGTTAGATTCTTCCCCAGGCGACCGTTGCTAGAACAAGGGGCCCAAGGGCCTGCTGACCCCAGCTGCTCATGGTGGTCAATGGGGATAACTCCATATAATAATTGTACCTATCACAACTGCCTATGACTATAGGCATTAGTAGGGAGTATGCGGGGTTTGCAGACCCCCCACTCCCAATTATTTTATTTTTTTATTTAAAAATTTTAACCTTTCAAAATATATGTAGGATTTAATTCTATAATTTTTTGATTAATTTATTCTTTTAATACTTTATTTTTGCAACCTCTACAAACATTGTATGGCCGTACGACCATATGATAGGTTGTGGGGGTAAATTTTTTTTGCATTTTTTAAACTTTTCCAAAATAGAGAAAATTTTATATGAATCTATTTCTCGACCATCTTGAATCTAATGGTGAGGTTTGTTTTGTCTCAAGAGGTCATCCATGAAACTTCTTCTATAAAAACCTCATATAAAAGCTCAATCCAAGAGAACCCTTTTTACCTAAATTTGCATTCCTAAAATTTGCAATAAGCACAACAAATCTTGACAATCCAAAAGCCCAAATTTACATAAATAACACCTGCAACATGTTTGAAATACATACCTTATAACACCTTAGATATTTCCTACATATCCTTAGACTCAACTTTTCACTAAATATACTCAAACAAGGGTTATAAAAGAACTTGGGAAATTACACCTCCCACAACCATGAAAGCTCTAATACCACTTGTTAGGAAGTAATGCATCATACCAATATTTTTAATTTTTTTCCTACATAAACCCATAAGAGAAAATCATGCATACAAGTAACCATAATGTATAGAGAAAAATAGAAAATACACAAGATAACACAAGATATACCCTGGAAAAACCTTCAAAAGGGAAAAACCCAACCTACAAAAGCTAATATAACTAATATATTATTTAGTAATAAAATAATATATGCTCTTACAAGAGTTATCATGAATACTTTTGAAGCATGAAGCCTCTCTAATGAATCCTACATGTGTCCAAGCATGAATCCAAACATCCCATTCCATGCTTCATATATGCACTCAGAAAAACTAAATAATGACAACCCACTCACCCAACAAACATTGACCACTAAACATGTTCTTGCTTTTATAGAATCAAGCTCACAGAAATACAAACAAGTGGTAAGATAAAACCATGTACCACAAAACCATGTGTGAATAAAAAAACCACTAACCCCTCATTTAATATTGGGTACTAAGTTCTTACTTTATTAATTATTCCCCAATATTAAATTATTATCACATGTCTCTCACACATTAAACAATAATACAATGCTACTATAAAACATAAAGTGGTCCCTAAATAATTACCTAGTATGATTAGCCACACCTCCTAGGTGCATCACAACTAAACAATTATTTAATTACAACATTATGATATAAAATTTTATGTAATGGTGTGCAAAACCATATCCCAACACTTTCCCTAATTGAGAGTTTAAGATTTTATGTGAGATCTTGAAAATTTGAGTATGATCTTCTCTTTCATCATATGATGACTTGAAGAATCAAAAAACTTGATAGGAATACTAGATTTGGGGTTTTATTTTTGTGGATTTGTATGACATGTTCATTTTGAAGCATGTTGGTGCAAATATAAGCTCAATATTGAGTTTAGAATATCCAATTAAGTCATATATTGCTTTTGCTTCACTGAATTTAGTCACTATTTGATATACTTGTAAACTAGGGTTTGAAGCTTAGATATGGTGAACAACTTTTTACTCGAGAATACTTGGCCCAAACAGATCTCGTCATAGCACTCAAATTGCCTAGAAACCCCTATTTTCATATAATTTTTTTTCATTTTAGTCAAATTTGATTTTTGGAAATTTTTTATTTTTCTAAGAGGGTTGTCACTATAGGCTAAATTCAACCATTTAAAAAAAAAAACATAAATTTTCACCACGGTGTCCATTTTTAGAAAATGAGATATTTTCGAAAATATAGAGATGAGCACTTTCTTCCACAAAGATATTAAAAATTCAGTTTGTCATTTTCTGCCAATTATTATAGGTTAAAGTTGTTTGTTGCAAGTTTCTTAAAAGAATTATAACATTCACCCAAGAGCTCTATTTTTTAGAAACAAATAGTTGTTGGAAAGGTATTTAAGAGTGTTACATAACTACATTGCTAATTTTTCCATATTTTATCTCAAGTTCATTTTGTATCAAAATTTGCAATTTTGGCTATTATGAGCCTATTGAGCATTGTATCTTGACAAAATATTTGTAAATAAACTAAACTATAAAGTTCCAACCTTATAAAATTTATGGGGAAGATTATTATTATTATTATTGAAAAGGGTGGGAGTGTATTGGTGTTATTTTTTGTCTTTTGTAATCATTTGAGGTTGGAAAGTTATTTAAGAGTGTTACATAACTACATTGCTAATTTTTCCATATTTTATCTCAAGTTCATTTTGTATCAAAATTTTCAATTTTGGCTATTATGAGCCTATTGAGCATTGTATCTTGAGAAAATATTTGTAAACAAACTAAACTATAAAGTTCCAACCCTATAAAATTTATGGGGAAGACTATTATTATTATTATTGAAAAGGGTGGGAGTGTATTGGTGTTATTTTTTGTCTTTTGTAATCATTTGAGGATTGTATCATAGGTTTTTTTGTTCACCCTTCTTTGATAATCTTGGATAAGGCTAATTATGAGTCTTGGAAAAATGGAATTCTAACCCATCTCAGATGGCTAATTTTTTGTGTTACCTTTATGGACTCATGCTTGAACCAAACACACCTAGAAGGAAAATTGTATATGATGGAACCTATAATTGGCTAGTTTCCTTGTACTATTTCATACTTTTCATCATATCTTTCTGCTAAGTTTCAAGATATTACCAAAACCTTTGATGCCTTTTATATATTTTTAACAATTTTTAAGTATGTGTAAATGGAAACATGTTGTGTTGATATGTGTATGTATGAATTCATAAATGTCTATGAAATTTAGTGGGATTTTATGTTTAAATTATGATTGTTAATGATAAGGATGAATTAAGAATAAAAATAACATATGCAACAAGAAGAATTGTCAACTCACAACAACAAATTTATTAGCCCACATGATGCAGGAGCATCCTTGGTTCTTGGCAATATTGCATCAACCAAAAATAATTCAGTTTTGTTCTTGTTCAGTTCTTGTTTAGTTCAATTTGGAAGATTTGGTATTTCATCATGTTTACTCACAAAACCCTACATATCTATGTTTTCATCATGGACATGTTCATTTTCCTAATTCCAATATTTCAGCTCGATTGGAACTTTTTCTGGCAAGTTATCGCTTTCAGCTTAAGTGATAGTTTTTGGAATTGGCCCCAAAATAATTTCAAACCTAACGGCTAGTTTGATCGGTCGAGGATCTTTCCCGTACCTTGTGGATCCTTGAGAGGTGTTTCAAATTGTTTTGTGGAGTGTCCCTAACCTTAATTTTAGGTCCACACTTCATCATATGCACCTGTTGTGGAGAAATTCAAATTTGAGGCCGACCTATTCATGAACATGTTACGTTTCCTTCATCGAATATTGTAAAGATCTTTGGCCAACGCGGATGCTTCTAGATCTGCGGATATGATATAAATCTTGTAATGGATCATTAGGATAGAAATCAATAAAGATTAATATGATTAAGAGGAATATAGAATTTGATCTGTAATATTTTGGCTCACACATAAGAATACTGTATTTTAAGCATGTTGTAATAGGCCTGTAAGATGAATCTATAAGCCTAGATGTTGCTAGTCGATTGTAACCAAGATTTTTGTTAATGAGAATGTTTTAATCTAAATTTGCCTCTATATTCTATGTTTCTTTTGTTGTGTTACTCTTGTTGCATGATCCAGACTATTCTCTTTGAGGACCCTCCTACTATGTTTGCACCATCACAACATAAGGACTGTAGATTGTTGTAGAGAAGAAGTCAATTGATCAAGGTGCGACACTTTTAGAAGGAAATGGAGGTGATCATTTATTGATTAGTATATTAGTCACCAAATATCACTCTTACTCATTAAATAAGACAACTATTAGAAGGAGTCTAATTGCAGCAAGATTGATTTATGATAGGATTGTTCTATGAACATATTTCTATAATAAGTGGTTAAGTTGTTGGACATAGAGTTTGTATTTCTACTCCTATTTCAGATAGTTACTTTTTTCTATTTCAAACTAATTCCTCTTCCTATATTTGAGGGAGAGTTGATAGTTGTTTCATAAGTCTGTTTTCGATCAATGAGTAATGAAACTCCTCTCTATTTATCTAGTTGAATAGCATTTATAGAGCATTAGAAATTTAGTAGTATTATGAATAGAATATATGTGTTAGTGAATAGAGATCTTAAAAAAAATCCTATTAGACTTTGTCTAATGATTTAGTGTTTGAATGTAATAAAGAGAATTAATTTATGACCATGATTTGTTGAAGAGAGTGAGTGTTTGATAAATCTTGTGGAAGCAACAACTCAAGAAAGGGCCACTTGAGGTATTGTTGAGCCACTTTAGTTTTGTTGTTAGATTAGATAATGCATTGTTGAATTTAATTGGTAGTTTTTAGTTATATGTTTATGAATGCATGTGTTGTAATTCATGGATTGGATTCTATAACTTAATGTTTGGTTTCATACTTCAAAGGAATAGATAGGTTATGACACTACAGTTTAACAGTTAACAATTACAATCTTAAGCATTAGGTATTTGTAGCAGAAGATATTTGTTTATATTATTTTCTCCTATTTTGTGAATTAGTAGTTTATTCCAATTTCTAGCTTTTACTATATTTTCACATGTTTATTCACCTATACTCAATTGATGTAGGATGTCCAAAATTTATGAATGAATATATTTTTCTAGTACTATCTAAAGTTTTACAACTCCTTGGATGATAATTTAACGCAACCTGGTTGTGAAAGGTAAACTATTTAGTTAGGGATTCTTAGGTCTTCTGAGTCATGTGTACACCTAGTAACACCAAGTTAATTAGACATTAGGGTGGCTCTATATTTTTATCACCATTTCAGTGATGGTGCTAAGTTTATGATTCTTCTATGTGTTTATCAATTCTTTTCAAGATTTCATAGTCTAGGAATTTTGTTTTAGCATTAAGGTAAATAGGTATTTTAGACATCAATAGCAACATGAATTATTAACAATGTGCAGGAACCACTAATATAAAAAGCTAGAACTATTGAATACAAAGGCAAAGAGATACTTTGAAAAGATTTATCCCCTCAGTATATGAATCAATTGAAGAAACTAGCGGACAAAGCAAAGAGATTAATGGAATAAATAAGGAACAATTATCCCTTACACGAGTAGCTACACCAAATACAAAGGAGGCTTCCAAAATACACTTTGATAACATGGTTGAAGAAGACATGGATAACCTAGGAAAGCATGCGACTTTTGAATTCCCTATAACCAACAAGGAAAGGATTGTTGCACTTAAGAATATACCTCCTTCAGCACTACTCATCTTCTATGGATTGGTTACAAAGGATCTAGACACTTTTATCTTTGAGTTTGATGTAGTATGTTAGAGATATGGTTACACTACAGATGCTCACATAATTAAATTATTCCTAGCCACACTAAAGGATATTGATTTGTGTTGGTTCATGGGGTTGGGAAGGAATACTATTCCCAACTGGGAGAAAATGAAGAAAAAAATCCTAGAAAAATATCACTTGATTATTGTAGAGGTACAGATAGAAAGAAAGATGAAATCTTTAGGATGTCAGAAAGAGATGATGAACCATTACAAGATTAATGTTTGAAAGATTATAGTTTTGTCTCAAAAAATCCCATCAAAATAGACTTTCCCTTTAAATCCTTAAAACTAATGTTTTTAAGGGGAGTCCATGAAGATTGTATGGGAACTCTAAATCTCATAAGAGAAGGGGAAGTTTCCTAATTACATTTTGATGAGATTTGTAAGGCATGCAAAAATTAATCTAGGTAATTCATTAAGAAGACTAAGGGTGTAGGATATGTTTCAACAAATCATTTATTGGAGTTTCAAGGATAGAGTTTAGTAATCTTTTATTTAAGATGAAGGAGGGAATCATTAGCCACTTGGATACACAACTAGATACCCTCCATATCAAGAAAAAGTAGGAAGAACCAGAGGCAGCCCTCACAAAAAAATTTCCACATTTTTTCTAGAAGAAGATTAATTACAAATGTAAAAAGTTGGTTATTATCTTTGAAGACAAGCAAGGGAAGCCAAAATTTCATGTCTTGGAGGATGAAGAAGGTCAAGTTTTTTAAATCACTCAATAAAATCCATGGAATCCAAGACAAGGTATATCACAAGATCTCTTGACCTATAATATGCCATTTCCAAGTAGTAATTCACACTTCTCAAATTGGAACACTCAACCCTGGTCCAATGCACAAAATCCATAGCGACTAATGCCCCAAGCCTCTAATTGGACTCAAAAACAAGGAATATGACCACCATAGAATTACTAAGGACCCAACTATAGTTCCTAGGGGCCATATTAACAAAAAAAATGCCCACTATAATGGGAAAGAGGTGAAAAATGGAAAAATAAAAACCTAAATTACTAGTAGCCACAATAGCCACAACAACTAGCCATAATGCCAAATATAGCCATGGCTACACCAACACCACCAAGAGCACATCAGTTCCCAACACAACCTATAGGTAACCCAAATAATAAGCCTATCCAACAAAATTATGCTAGTGAAACCATCCAATATCCCACTTATGGGCTTTAGGTAAGTGATTTCCACCTCAAATTAGGGAAATGCTAGTTGGGACTTCATCTCCTCACATCACAGAGTTGACTAATGACGAAATCCCAGAAGAAACTATGGCCAGAAAGGCTAGGGAACTTAAATTAAATCAAGATCAACCACCAACCATAAGTCCAAAAACTTTATTCCTTGATAGACTAAAGGGTAAGTGCAACAATCTGTGACACAATTTTGGCTCTTAAGATGCCACTTTTTTTTCTAAAATGAGCAAAATCTGATTTGCACATGAAAATGAAGATAGTTATGCTCAAAATTTCAAGATGCGGCAAGAACAAAAGTTGAAGTGCTCCAAGTCTAGTTTCTAAGCTACTATTTGTTTTTGAAATTAATGAGGATTAAGGGTCTAGGGGCAAAATAGGTCCTATTTTTATCAATAAAATATTATAGCACCTGAGGGCTCCCCCCTTTTTGATTGAATTTTTTTAGAATTTCAAAAATCCCAATAGTGAGAAATTAGCTAACACCATGTAGTTTATCCTCATTCTTTCAGATAATTTTTTTAATGAATATATAGTATTTTATGAATTTTCAAAGTGGACACATCCTAAAAAGCTGAAATTTGAGCATGCTCCCCCCTAAATTTTTTGCAAACTAATCAAAAATTGATTTTTTTTTCATCATGTGTAGAATGGAGTCTAGCTTCAAAAAATGTAATTTTTTTCATGTTTCGATGAACGGGTAAAAACCTATCCTAAAATTAGCACATGTTGGTTTTTGACCAAAAACGGAGGCATTTACAATAGAATCCATGGATCAAAACCTTAACTAATTTAAAATGAAAAAATAATTATATATTTAGATAGCTAAGAGAAAGGTTAATGCTATCCCAGTTTTTTTATAAACTTGCATTGAAAGATGTGCAAATGAGATGGGGAGCACAGACAAAAATATGAGCAAATTTGGCAAATCCTGTCAATTAACATGTCCAAAGTAGGCCATTTGGAGAGTGCCAAATTTGGTGCTCGCCAAATGGAGTGCTTTCCACAGAACCAGAATTTCCCTTCTTTGGTCAACAACTTTGATAATGCTTAAAGTGCATAGTTTATGATCATAGATGGATAGTTGAGGTTTTACCTTTCATACCTTCTCTAACTCATTATCGTAACTGGATAACTCTTTATCCCTTTGAAGTATCTATCTCTCAGGTGTCACTCCCTCCCACATGACCTAGACTACTCTCTCAGTCCAATCCCCTCTCCCAGGTCTCTTTCCCTCCCACATAGGTACCTAAATAAATCTATCTCACTCCAACCCCCTTTTTCACTCTCCCTCTCTCTCTCTCTCTCCCTCTTTGGTTTTTTTGTCTCTCTCACTCCATCTCCCTCTCTTAGGTTGTTATCTTTGTCTCTTTGTCTCTCTCTCTCAAGTATCTCCCTCCTACCCCCTCTCCCTCTCTTAAGTTTTTCACTCACTCCCTCTATCTCTTTCCCATTCCCTCTATCTCACTTACTCTATCTCTCTCCCTCTCTCTCACTCTCTCAGGTATCTCCATCCCCCCTCTCTCTCTCACACACACACTCCCTCTCTCTCCCACTCCCTCTCTCTCACTCTCTCCCACTTTGTCTCTCTCCCTCTCTCTCAAGCCTCTCCCTCCCACCCCCTCTTCCTCTCTCTCTCTCTCAAGTATCTTCATCCTACCCCCTCTCCCTCTCTCTCTTTGTCAAGTCTCCCCCTCCTACCCCCTCTCCCTCTCATATTCACTCCCTCTATCTCTCTTCCACTCCCTCCCTATCTCACTCCCTCTATCTCTCTCCCTCTACCTCTCCATCTCTCTCAAGTATCTTCCTCCACCACCTCTCCCTCTCTCTCTCCAGTCCCTCTCTCTCTCTCTCATGCCCTTTATCTCTCTCCCACTCTCTCTCCCTTTCCCTCTCTGTCTCTCAAGTCTCTCCCTTCTACCCCCTCTCCCTCTCTCATGCCTCTCTTTGTCTCTCTCACTCACTCCCTCTATCTCTCTCCCACATCCTCTCTCTCTCACTCCCTCTATCTCTCTCCCTCTCTCTTAGATATCTCCCTCCCACACCCTCCCACTCTCTCTCTCCCTCTATCTTAAGTATCTCCCCCTACCCCCTCTCTCTCTATCTCTCTCTCACTCCCTCCATCTCTCTTGAATCCATCTATCTTGAGTACTCCCTCTCCCTCCCACCCCCTCTCCATCTCTCAAGTCTCTCTCTCTCACTCCTTTTATCTCTGCCATCCCTCTATCTCCCACTCGCTCTCTCTCCTACTCCCTTAGGTCACTCCTTCCCACCCCCTCTCTCCCACTTTGTCTCTCTCTCCTCTCTCAGGTGTCTCCCTCCCACCCTCTCTCCCTCTCCATCCCTCTTAGGTTTCTCCCTCCCACACCATCTCCATCTCTCTCTCTCACTCTCTCTCCATCTCTATGTCTATCCCTCTCTCTCTCCCCCACTCCCTCTCTCTCACTCCCTCTATCTCTCTCCCACTTTATCTCTCTCCCTCTCTCTCTCACTCCCTCTATCTCTCTCCCACTTTGTCTCTCTCCCTCTCTCTCACTCCCTCTATCTCTCTCCCACTTTGTCTCTCTCCCTCTCTCTCAGGTCTCTCCCTCCCACCCTCTCTCCCTCTTTCAATCTCTCAAATATCTTCATCCTACCCCATATTCCTCTCTCTCTCTTTGTCAAGTCTCCCCCTCTCCCTCTCATAGCGACTCCCTCTATCTCTCTTCCACTCCCTCCCTCTCTCACTCCCTCTCTCTCTCTCCCTCTCCCTCTCCCTCTCTCTCAAGTATGTCCCTCCCACCACCTCTCCCTCTCTCTCTCTCAAGTAGAGGGTTTAGGGATTAAGGGTCGAGGGTTGAGGGTTGAGGGATTAAGAGGGTATGGGGGTTGAGGGATTAGGGTATACGGGTTAAGGGTTAAGGATTGAGGTTTGAGGGATTAAGAGGGTATAGGGGTTGAGGAATTAGGGTTTAAGGGTTGAGGGTTAAGGTTTGAGGGATTAAGATTGTAGAGGGGTTGAGGGATTAGGGTTTAAGGGTTGAGGGTTGAGGGGTTGAGGGATTAAGAGGGTATAAGGGTTGAGGGATTAGGGTTTAAGGGTTGAGGGTTGAGGGGTTGAGGGATTAAGAGGGTATAGGGGTTGAGGGATTAGGGTTTAAGGGTTGAGGGATTAAGAGGGTATAGGGGTTGAGGGATTAGGGTTTAAGGGTAGAGAGTAGAGGGGTTGAGTGATTAAGAGGGTATAGGGGTTGACGGTTTAGGGTTTAAGGGTAGAGGGTAGAGGGGTTGAGGCACTAAGAGGGTATAGGGGCTGAGGGATTAGGGTTTAAGAGTTGAGGGTTGATGGTTAAGGGTTAAGGTATTGAGATTGTAGAGGGGTTGAGGGATTAGGGTTTAAGGGTTGAGGGTTGAGGGATTAAGAGGGTATGGGGGTTGAGGGATTAGGGTTTAAGGATTAAGGGTTAATGGTATAGGGTTTACGGTTTAAGGGTCCCACTCCATCTCTTAAATCTTCCCCCCCACCATAAATAAATAAATTATTCCCCTCTCAAGTCTCTCTCTCTCGGGTCTCACTCCCTCCCATGCTACCTAGACTAATCTATGTCACTCCAATGCCCTCTCTCACAATCCCTCTCTGTCAAGCCTCACTTACCTCCCACCCTACTCTCTTAGGTCTCTCCTTCCCACCCCTCTCTCCCAATTTGAATCCCTCTCCTTCTCTCTTAGGTGTCTCCCTCCGATCATCTCTCCCTCTCTCTCTTAGGTTTCTCCCTCCCACCCCCTCTCCCTCCCCCTCTCTCTCTCTCAAGTCACTCCCTCTTACCCCCCCTCTCTCTCTCTTTCGCACTCCCTCTCTCTCTCACTCCCTCTTGTTATGCCTTGCATAACCACCCCATCCTTTGCCTTGGTCAAAATGGGTCCCCCTTTGTGTTTTTATCTTTTGTTGTTTTTCAAACAAAGTTTAGAGTCTTTTATTTTCAGCTATTTGTTTTTATTTGGTTTAGTCTATCAGAATCAGAGCCAGAAACAAATCAAGTTTTTAAACTTCTTTTAAAACTTGTTTTGATCCCCATCCCAACAGTTTTTCTTGTTAGCCTTTTTGTCTTTGTTGGAGCCGGAGCCAGAGTGGAGGTTAAGTTGGTGTTTATTGAAAATTGCAAAATCCGAATCCATTCCATCTCCGCCTTCGCTTTTTGAACTTTTGGTTTTAGTTTAAGTCCTTATGTTAAGTTTTATTATTTCGGTCTTTTTATTTTTCTTTTGTGGTTGGCTTTGTTTTATGCTTGGTCAGCAAAACTGGACCCAGAATGAGAATGGAGTTGGGAAATTCCTTGAGTTTCCAAATCCAAATCTGAATCCATTTCGATTCTGCTCCCGCTGTTTCTTGGTCGTTTACATTTTACTGAAGTCGCACTGTAGTGAAGTGTTTGTTCTTCTCTAGTTCCGACTCCGCTTAACAATATTTAATGTGTTAATGACAGTTGCCATGTGTAGGTAGAAACTCCAAATTTTATCTTGATTAAGGATTAAACAGGTTATTATTATCATTGTTAATAAATCAAGGAGAATAGTGGAGCAAGAGTGGAGTTCATCTGAGTGACTCAATTGAAAGAGAAGGAGATAGTTTCTTGCAAATTTCTTCAGAAGGTTTGCCAAGTTTTGCATTTGAGGTAGGGTTCCTATTCTCGGTTTTCTTTTATTTACTTTCATGTTCTCTGTTCGTGTTTGTTTGATTTAGGTCTTTGGGCAAGTTCACCATCTCAGTAGGTTGGCATGTTTTTTTTTCTTTCTTTGTTTGTTGTTCTTGGTTTCGTTTTGTGCTTGCATTTCTAGTTTTACAGTGAGTTGGGGCATGGTCATTTTCATGTTTTGTCGTGATCGCGTCATACTATGTTAAGTTTTAAACACGTAGATTTAATTAGGGTTCGCCATTAATGTAGATTAAATTTTGTTTTTACAGTGAGTTAGGGTTTGTGAGATCTTTCTTTTACTTAGGATTTTATTGCGCATTCATTTGGTTAAATTAGGAGGGGTTAAATTCATGCCCTAGTTTTTATATCACATTTTCTAGATTAGGGTTTTATGCATTTTTGTGATCATGTTTAAAATGATTAAATATGATGCCCTAAAATATAGTCACTACCATGGTCATATGGGGCATGGTCCTTTCATGATATATTTTAAGCCTTATTTCATTTAATATGACCTTGGTTTTAATCATGAAGTTATGCATTAAATTATTAAAATCGTTGATGACATCATTATCAACATAGGTGGAAGCGGGATCGGAATTGATTTAGAGTTTTGGATGTGTTTTATGATTAGTGTCAATTCCATTTTCCATCCTGTCTCTGACTCTTCTTGTATTAGGAAGCTTTATTTCATGAAAATGTTAACCTGGGCGGAAGAGGAACCAAAACTGAAATAGAATATGGAAACAAAATTTTTGAAGGAAATCGAATCAGTTTCCATTCCAGTTCTGGTTCTGATCACTATTCTACTTCCAACTCTAAGCCTGCTTCTAGTTAGTAGAATGTCAATAATAGTTTTTGCTCTAAGCCCGACAATATGCTGAAAGAGGATTGTTTAAGATATTTGCTGCCTGGTTCCACCTTTGATCTATGTATGAAAAGTATGATTTTAAGAAACATTTTGAGATGTTTATTCAAGGATCTAACTAGAGGTTTTGTTGCAGGAAAGATAAAAGGATTCCAAGAACATCAAGAGAATCCTGACAAAGGAACTGACCTATAGGAACATCAAATGCAGCAGCTAAACCAAAGAAGATCAAGCCAGAACAGTTACCTTATACCTTGAGGTATAACCACAGGAGTCCTATTGTCAAAGTGAGCAAAGTAGAATCAGATTGGTCAGACATCATCGATACAAATTTGGGCCAATACAATTTTGAGGAGCTATATTCAAAAACCTTCGTTGAAGATATAACAGGGAGGACACAAAGAATTGCTAATTCTGGCCTTGCCCATATCACTCTGTTTCCTTTATCAATCCAATGCCCGGAGTTGATCTTGACAGCTACAGGAACTTACAATCTGGCTACCCAATAATGCATGGATTCCCAAGATAATATAATCATTTATCTTAATCCTCATATGTTTCAAAGTATATTTAGTGTCCCGGATCCTAAGAACTTGGTGCAGTTAAAAGAGGTAGAGGCCCTAGAGAAGTATAAAAAGTATAAGGAATCCAACAAGTCCCACTTGAACAAAAAGTGGTTAAAAATAGAAAAGAAGTCTCTAACCAAGCTTCCAGACCAACCAAAGGGGGCAGATTTGTATAAGGAGGTATCAGATTTAATAATGATGTTGTCTAAGGCTTTTGGGAAGAGAGATACCTTTCATTTCAAGGAGTGGATGTTTCCCTTCATCTAGATAGTTTTAAATGGCACCCATCAATTTGATTGGCCAATGATTGTATCAAATGCTATTCATGATCAATTGACCAGCATTAGGGAGACTAAATTCTTTTTCATGACTTCTAACATTGTGTATGCAGCAGCAAGATTGGGTATCTTCCTAGGTCTGAACAAAGTGGGGATAATGGGAGTGTTGGATGGATAGAAGAAGGTATGGGAGCATTATAACCAAGTGTCTCTAAAGGTTGCTGAGACTCAATTTAGAAGGGTTAATGATGCATTCATATATGTGGTCATTAACCAACTCAACGAAGATGCAGGGTATAGACTGAGTCAAGAGACCATGGCATTTATTTCTGAATGGGGATGTTGGTACATTCAATACTCCAAGTTTACATATTTCAGGCTAGCTGGTTTTGAAGGTCATCCACATTTACTGCCAAGGTGTTGCAATAACAAGATAGTGTTAATGAAATTTGTATATCAAGCTCTTGGGGTTAATGCTCGGTTTGGATTAAAACATAATACAGGATGTCACAAGTTCCCCATGAAGTTGGGTGAGTATAGTTGTTAGCATTTGGTAGGAGAAAAGGTGGTCTGTAGTGATCTGATATAGTTAAAGCTAGGTTTATATACAACTCATAAGTATTTTGACCCAAAGGGCAAGATGAATGCCTTGTTACCTTCTGTGTTTGACAAGCATTTTAATTTATTAGAAGATCTCTGGAGTGACCAGCAGGATGAGTATGATTTGACGAAGAAGAATTATGAAAGATTACCTATCTCACTCATGTCAGAGTTTGGAGTCAAAAATGACATTCCTAATGAAGGAGATTGAAAGAGAAAGGCCTAAAAAGAAGGCCAAGATCCTGAACTCTACTAGATTGATTGGCAAGGGAGAAATTGTGGCTAAGTGTGCCATACCTATGATAGATAAGGAGGGAGGGGCTATACAATTAACGGATTATCAACTAGGAACTGTAAATTTGGGGAGACCTACTCAGGATCAGCAAATGAATCTAATTTATGTGGTAGCCTCCTCAACCAGGCCTAGGATGTTAAAAGATAAACAAAGGAAGGATGAGATTAAGCCTCAACTAGATCAATTGCATGCTTTTCTCAAGAATATTTCTGTCCCAAGGTCACAACAGGTTGCTGCAATTGAGACCCCAATTTTGCTGAGAAAAAAGGAAGTAGAGGATTTGGAACAAGTGAGGGGCAAGGCATAAATGTTAGATCGGTGGGTAAGTAAGTTGGATCAAGAAATGAATGAAGTTTTAAAAGACAGTTTTGAGGTCTACAAAGTGACTGAAGATCTGATGGAAGAGATGAAACAATAAGTTGAAACTTTGGAAGCACAAGAGGAGTACAGGGGATACAGTCAGAAACTGAAAGAAGTCAATAAATTGTCTAAGACTACTCTCCTAGAACAATCAATATTAGAAGAAGATAATAAAGGTTTTCTCAAAAAGACTTCTTGTATACTCTGATTTAGAACAGATTTCTTATTCAAACATAGGAATGAGGTGCAAGATTCTGTTAAGGAATTGAATGAGCAGTTTGAAGAGTTGGAGGCTATTGTTGCCATTTTGGTAAATGTCGAGGTACTTATAAAAGGAGGCTTACCTCTAAGTCAAATAAAGCAGAAATGGACTGAAAGACATAAAGAGGTTATGTAGAGAGGAGATGTTGATGAAGATTTGCTAGTAGATAGATTGATGGACATCAAAGAGGAAATAAGAGTAGCCAAGGGAGAGTTGATAAAGCTAAAGGATATGAGAGGGTTTGCTACAATAGAATTGGAGGGAATTAAGTTTGAAGATAGCTGGGTGGATGGGCCTCAATCAGACACATTACAACAAGTCTTCTCTAGCTATGATGAATATATTATGGAGCAAACTCCGCATGCCTAAATATCATGCATGCATGGCTTTTTCTTCTTTGCATGTTGCATGCAGCACTGACAGTTTTTGAAGCGCATGACTTGCTTATCTCCTATTCTCTTTTCTTCTAGTTTAAACTGAGTTTCCAAGGATAATTGTAAACCCTAAAAGGGTGGATGACTTAAAATAGAAGTGGAGTTCAAATTTTGTATATCTATAAATACCCTTTGGGTATCGTATTGTAAGGGTTAGTTGATAGAGAATAGAATTAGCCACCTGATATTAGGAGATATAATTTTTCTTAGTGATTATAGAGATACATTGTTAATTGATTTTTTACAGTTAAATAAAATTACAGGTTTATGCAATATGGTGTTAGAATTATGTTTTACTTGATAAGGCTGATGAGTTATAATCTATCTGTATGCCAGTGATTGTGCTGAAGCATGATTGTTTCTTATGTAATGAAATTCATTAGAAGAAGCCGTATTTAAGGATTATCTTGTTAGATTATCATTAAATTAAATTTATTGAAGTCTTTTGATCTATGATCTTGGCAATGAATGAATGTGTGTTCTTTTAAAAAATCTTTGAAATAGTTGTGATAGGCGAATTAAAATAAGCACCTTAGATGCATACAATGGTATAGATTATTCTGTGAATTGTATCATGCTTTGGTTTTCTTGATCTGATTGAAAAACATTCATTCTTGAAGATATATGTCTGATGCTAGATGAGTTTTGTTCATGTTTACTAATTTACCCTCTGATCTATCTTTTTCTTTTGTTTGAAACCCCATTGATTTACTAAAAATAGTTCGGTAAAATGAGTCATTTCTTGCATTCTTTGTTACCAGCACAAACCCCTTGAATATTACAGTTGCATGGAATAATTGAGTGACACCAGATAGTTGAGAACCAACTACCAGGACCTTGGGAGTTAGGCTGCTATATGTTGTCTTTCTTTTTCAAGAGAAATAGAGTAGAAATATTCCTTTTTAACATTGTTTGTGTCATTTTCACCATCAACAAATTTGGCGCTAGAAGGAGGGCCTAAGAGAACAAGCTAGCTTGCATTGTGTTTTTCTCACCGAAGAAATACGGGAGGATTCTCAGATCCTCCACTAATCCTGAACCATTTGAAGAACTTCAAACCCCGGTTAGACCTGGACCCCATGCTCATAGGATATTGATACCTACCTTGCCACCACCACTTACTCCACCTAGATTTCCACCAAATCCACCTACACCACCATCAGTTCCACCTACATCACCACCACCAAGTAGGCCTGAGTCTCCACCAATTCAGCCTATATCACCACCTGCTCAACCAATCCCACCCATGGCCTACTTTGTGAATAACCCCTATCCATTAGGGACTATTCTAGGAGGAATCCATGACTTACCAAAGAACCTAGAAAATTTTTGTCCTAAATACATACATGGTGAATCAAGAAGTGTTGAGGAGCACATACAAGCATTTGAAGATGCTTGCACACGAGCTTAAGTTTCTCATCGAGATGTGGTATGTAGACTATTTCCTTACTGTTTAGGAGATATGGCATATAACTGGTATTTAAATTTTCCCCAAGGATCTATCCTAGGCTAGATAGATTTAGAAAATTCATTTGTTAATCAATTTTGGGTTTATGTAGACCCTACCATTTTGTATCAACAATTTGCCACAATAAGAAAGGAACATCATGAGCCACTACCTTTTTTCAATACTAGATTCCAAAGAATGTTTCATTTGTTGCAAGACCCTTATCTAGTAGCTAAGAATATTGCCATACAGACATATTTAAGAGCTGTTGATCCCTTAATTGGCCTATTCTTGCAGAGAACTTATCATCTTAGTGAGATTGATTCTCTGTCTAAAGTTTATCATCTGGCCATCAAGTTGCAACAACAAATAAGTCTGTAACCAGGAGGTTTAGGAGTAGCTCTTCCTCCCATGAATTATCAAATTCCTAACCCACCATTATACAACACTATCCCAGGGATGTCTTACTCCCAATATGGATTGGTGTCTGAGCTACAAGCTCCACCTACCATGCCCTTTTTTGATAATGGCATGCAAGATTCTTCCCAAAAACCTCAAAATCCACAACAACAAGTGGGAGGATCAACCCATGTTCATTCCCCAACCATAGTACAAAATGTCCAAAATGAGCAAACTGTCCAAATGACTAGTGAGTTAGAGACTCTCAAGAAGACTCTATCTCAAATTTCTAATGACATGGAACAGCTTAGGCAAAACCCTCTCGACAACCAAAATCAAGAAGGTTATAACAATCAGGGAAATTATTCCAATCAGAATGGGAACCAAAACACCAACCGGAACTTTCAGAGTCAAAATTCCTCTAACCAAAATTACCAAAATTAGAACAGAGGATATAACCAGAGGTTCAACAACAATAGCAATAGACAGTGGAATACTAGACCTAACAATGGGGGAGTTCCCCATAACTATTAGTCTGGTGAGGAGAGACCACACACTGCTAATGTTGCTGACCTCAATTTCATGACTAATTGGTGCAGGCTACATGATACTGCAGCACATTCTGAGGTTAACTGCCCTGAAATGGAGAAGATTGTAAAGATTGCACAAGATGATGCCCATCCTCCAGCAGGAAATTCCAATCAAGATAATGGGCTAGTTAGTACTGCTATGACTTATGAAACTATTGAAGAAAAATATCAGTTTCCTCTGCAAAGAGATAATGAGCTAGAGGAAGATGTATATGATGCTCAAGATTTTCAGTCCAAAGGAGGCCACTTTCTGAGAAATTAGAATAAGGGCCCATTTACTACATCTGCACCCCCAAACCAAAATGCAGATAATAATCCACCACCACCAAAGGGACCTTCTAATCTTTAGAATAGAGGCAACCCGCCTCCTTTTACTAAATATCAAGTTAGGAATGATTCAAAATTTTACTTTATTGCAAAATTGCAAACACAAAAGACGTCCTTGTCATTCTTTGACATCATGAAGTGGTGCCCAGCTCAACGTGAGGTGGTATTGAAAGCCTTGGAGGAGACAGATCACTTAAAGGGAAAAGGTAAAGTGACTCCAGCAAAGGAGATGAATGCAACCATTTATAAAGGTAAGACCAGTACCCCACCTTTTCTTTTAAGTTTAAGGATTTTTGGAAAGAACTCGCACAATTGTTTATTGGACTCTGGAGCATCGAGAAATGTTATGCCCTTTTCAATTTGTAAAAATCTAGGATTGATTCGTATCCCGACCAATAAGAAAGTGATTCAATTAGATAAAACAGAGGTCAATGTTGTAGGCGAACTGAAAAACATGCATGTACAGGTTGGATCAGATCCAAGGATCCAGACCTATATAGATATCCAAGTGGCTGATATCCCAGAGACATATGGGATGCTTCTAAGTCAGGAGCTAATGAAAAGTATAGGTGGATATTTGTCCTTGGATTTCTCTCACATGTGGCTACCTTGGAAGGGGGTTGCAACACAGATAAGGATTGAAAGTGAACCTAGACTCAAACATATGATTACAAAATATGATGCTTCAAATGAAGTAGCATATTTTGAGACTGAGATAGGAGTTTACAAACAAGAGGAAGTCATTACTTTCTCTATAGTCAGTCATAGGGATACTTCTCCCCTAGAACATAGTGACCCAATGATCTGCATCACCTAGTAGGTTCTGATAAAGAAATTGCAACAAGATAAGCTAGTTTTAGGAGAAGAAACTGATTTGAGTAGTTTGTTGCTTCCTAATTGGTGTAGAATTCATTATCATAATCATTCAGAATTAACATTTCAATCATGCTTAGATATTATAAGTCATGTAGATCAGCCTCAACAAGTATGTCAAGAGAAACAAGCCCAGACCCCCATCAATGAGTTTTCTTTCCAAGTTAAGGATGCAACTATTCTTACACAGGCTAGTCTTTCTCAACAGGAAGGTTCCTTACCACTAGAATAGACTCAGGTTATATGTTTTGAAGTCCAACAAGAAGTTGAGGTGTCCCAGTTCCTATTTAATACACCTACCCTAGATACTTTGCCAATACCAAAGGCATGGATGAGAAATGAGTTGGATTGCAATTTAACCCAAGAGGGTGTTCAGGAAGTGATTTCTGAACAGGTTGAAAACATAGAAAAATCTTCAACTGAACTTTGTCCTGAGTCAAATTCTGATAAACAGCAAAAGTCCAAGCTACCACACATCTCAAGTAAGTCATCCCTTGTTATCCCTAAAAAGAAAGAGCTCTCAGCCAAGGATCAATTATGGACCCTTAAATTTGATGGTTCCAAATGTAAAGCAGGAAGTGGAGCAGGGATTGAGCTAACTAACATGAAAGGGAAGACTTACTTTACTTCTTATAGATTGTAGTTCGGTTGCACAAACAATGTGGTTGAGTATGAAGCACTTTCTCAAGGTCTTATGTTTTCTCATAAGAAGAAGGTCACTGCACTCACAATTATGGGAGATTCTGGGGTGATTGTAAAGTAGGTATGTAGCCAATATACATGCCATAACAAAAGATTGGGTGCGTACAAAAATAAGGTTTGGAATTTAATCAAAGATTTTGATGCTTTTGGGATTAGTCTGATCCCTAGGGAAGCTAATCAAATTGCAGATGCTCTGGTTGTTGCTACTAGCACATTAGAACCCATGCAAAATTTTGATCTAAAGAGGTTTTCAGTTGAGTTGATTTTAGTCCCAGCTATTTTGGATACTGTTAGACAATTTCAGGTATTTGATGATGATCAACACATATTAGCTTTTTTGGAAAGTTCTGATGTTTTCCAAGGACAAATAATAGATGAATCTGAATGAGATCAGGGAGATTTGGATCCTGAGAAAGAGAGTCCAAAAGATATATTGGATTTAAAGAGTAATAGCATTCTGAAAGGGATGGTTACTTTAGAGAGGATATTTGACTCTGACCTAAGGGCTCACCAAAGGGTGCCTACAGAGAGTGATGGAGGGAAGTATGAATTTTTTAATTTGAATCACTCAGGCCCAGAAAGGAATGTTCTTATAGGAAAGACTTATCCTTAGGAAATTAAGGACAAGATAATCAAGGTCTTGGAGCAGAACATTGAAGCTATTGCTTGGAGTTATGATAATCTAAAAACTTTTGACACATCAGTGATTACTCATACCATCCCTCTCAAGCAAAATGTCAAGCCTTTTCACCAAAAGCAACCCCTGGTCAATGCTTTAATTGAGCCCTTGATCCAGAAGGAGGTGCAGAAACTTTTATCTGCTAAAATAATATTTCCGATTATACATTCTACCTGGGTGGCTAATTTGGTTCCTATGCATAAGAAGAATGGTGAGATCAGATTGTGTGTTGATTTTAGGAGTCTAAACAAGGCTTCTGAGAAAGACAATTATCCGTTACCTTCTCTTGATGAAGTATTACAAAAGGTTAATGGATCCTAGATGATGTCATTTTTGGATGGTTATTCTGGATACAATCAAGTCTTGGTTAGTCATGAGGATAGGATGAAGAATGCTTTCACCACTAAATGGGGCACATTTGCTTATAGGAGGATTCCTTTTGGTTTCATCAATGCTAGAGCTACTTTTCAAAGGGAAATGGATGTAGCTTTCAAAGATCTGAAAGGAAAATGTATAATCATTTATGTAGATGATTTAACTATGTTCTCTAGGAATAGAGAAGATCATGTTGTAGACCTGGAAAAGGTTCTAAAGAAATGTATAAGTTATGGTGTCTCTCTTAACCCAAAGAAATGTGTATTTGGAGTGTCTGAAGGGAAGCTCTTAGGTCACATTATATTAGAGGAATGGATTTCCATAGATCTTGATTGAGTGGAGGCCATCTTGAAATTGACAAGGCTAGGCAGCAAGAAGGAAATGAGGTCCTTCTTTGGAAGGATCAATTTTGTTAGGAAATTTATAATAGATTTTGCAAAGATTGTCAAACCCCTCAATGAAATGATAAAGAAGGATGCAAAAATTGAGTGGAGTGAAGAGGCTAAGTCTACTTTCATGTAGATTAAACAATCTATATCTGAGGCACCTATTTTAACAAGCCCAAATTATCTAAAACCCTTCTATATCTACTCTTTTGCTTCTGACCATTCATGAGCACCAGTTTTAACACAAAGAAGAGAAGAGAGTGAGGAGAGACCAATTGCCTTTATGAGCTCTCCATTTAAGAATGCAGAAGTAAGGTATTCACCACTAGAGAAACAAGCCTTTGCATTGGTATGAGAAGTGAAGAAGTTTAGGCATTACATAATTCAAAGTCAAGTGATGGCCATAGTTCCAGATCTAGTTGTGAAGTCTCTTCTGATGCAAAGTGAATTAGGGGAACAAAGAGGGAAATGGATGGAAATCTTACAGAAGTTTGACTTAAAGATTCACCCAATGAAACTCATTCGAGGATAAGGATTTTAAAAAGCAATGGCTAAAGTAGATAGAAATATCACTTGCCAACAGTACACGATCCAATCATTCACGAAGGATCCCTGGTATACAGATTTAATCTTCTTCCTCCTCAATAAAAAATGTCTAGAAGGAATGAATGCTACTCAAAGGAGAGCATTGAGGATGAAGAGTGCTCATTACATACTCAAAGGGGGATCCATTTATAGAAATAATTTTCAAGGAATTTACCTACGCTATTTGGATCAGCAAGAACCTAAGCATGCTATTTCTGAGTTTCATGGGAGGCATGGAATAGGGCATGGATCTGCTGATGCTTTGGCTCATCAGATTTTAAGATTAGGCTATTATTGGCCTTATGTATTTAGAGATGCACATCAGCACTGCAGGACTTGTCATGTATGCCAGACTTCTACACCTAGAGAAAGAAATCATGCAATTCCCCTACAACCAGTATAGGAGGTAAGGCCATTTGCTCAATGGGCACCTGATTTTGTAGGTGTAATTAATCCAAATTCTTCTACAGGTCATAAATTCATCTTGACTACAATTGACTACTGCACATGTTGGACTAAGGCACGACCTTGCAAGAATAGCACCATAGAGGTGGTCATCAAGTTTCTAACTGTGAACATCACAACCATGTTTGGAGTTCCATTTGCTCTGGTATGTGATAATGGCATTGCTTTTTCTTCTGCTAAATTCATTTCATGGGCCTATGAACATAAAATTGTTTTGAAGTATTATTCCAATTACTACCCTTAGGGAAATGGAGTGGCTGAGTCAACAAATAAAAACTTGTTGGAAGTTATAAGAAAGTTGTTAGAGAATAATCCTAGGGACTGGCACACCCAGTTGAGATTTCCGTTATGGGCAGATCGAACCAGAATCAAAGCAGCTCTAGGAAACTTGCCTTTCAAGTTAGTTTATGGCCAAGATCCAATCTTCCTGATCCGTTTGCAGATACCTATCCTTAAGTTCATGCAGAAATTTTATACCAAGGATGATAGGATTGAGGTTAGACTACTTAATTTGTCAAACATGGAAGAGAAAAGAGATGCTGCTTTGCAGCAATTCTCTAAGCATCAGGTTGTTGTCAAATGCTGGTTTGACAAGAGAGCCAAGATAAAAGCTTTTAGGATATAAGATTTTGTGTTGTTATGGGATAAGGCTAGGGAGAAGAAAGGAGATCATCAGAAGTTTGATAGACTTTGGTTAGGTCCTTATCAAGTGGCTAAAATACTAGGCAAGAATGCTTTTCGTTTGAGTACCTTAACAGGAGTGCCTATTCCATTACCAATTAATGGTCAGTTTCTCAAGCACTATTTCAGTGCATAAAATATTTGATGTTTTAAAAGAAAATGTATTATACTATCTCATATGTAATTAAGTTTCTGATTTTTAGTTTTTTTTTGTTTAGTTTTTTTCTTGTTTCATTGGGGATCTTCATTTTGTTCATTTCAAATTAAGGAGTTTTTATTCAAAGTATGCTACTGGTACTAGGAGAGAAATTGGCTTAGGTATTTTCATTATCACCATTGAAAAGGATTTTGTTCTGAAACTTATGTTTTATGACCATTCTATTTTGGGTTGAAAAAGTTATTAAGGATAGAAGATATATTGTGAATACCTCATGAATTGTGATAAAAAAAAAATCTGTCACCAAATTAGGAAAACATCTACATGAGTAAGTACCTATTTGTTTTAGAATGGCTCTACCCTTTGATTCAAGTGAAAAATATGATTCCAAGACTATCATGAAATCCATAGTAGTTCTCAACCCATGTTTCAAATTCATTATCTCTGAAGTATTGAGGAAGGTCCAAAAAAATTTCCACAAGCAAGGTTTTAAGAAAAATAATAATAATAAATGAATGAAAGAAAAGAAAGAAAGAAGAGGCAAAATCAATATCAAATGGGTAATCAAGTATCTCTATCGGGGCTATGGATGCCTGGCTGGCAGTAGAGCAATGCTTTGAGAGAACTAGAGGTATCTCCGTCTGGGCTATGGACATCTGTCTGGTAGCGGAGCAATTCCCAGGATTTTACTCCATGACAATTAAAGGACTCAACCTATGTAGCTTGAATCTTAGGTATAGTTGTTCACAAGAAGAGAAAGTATCTACAAAGAATGATGCATAATATATTGCACACACTCAAATTCAGAAATAATTCTTGAGCACATACATCTAAGATTCTAGCTCAAACTTATCCTACATATATCTAATCTTATTCAAGTTAGTATGCTTCATAAACCAAGTAGTTTTAAGGTGACTGAAATTTTATTTGGGTATCTTGAAAATGGGTAAACCATTTTTCCAGTCGAGTCGCCATTTGTTATGTCTTGCATAACCACCCCATCTTTTGCCTTGGTCAAAATGGGTCCCCCTTTGTGTTTTTATCTTTTGTTGTTTTTCAAACAAAGTTCGAAGTCTTTTGTTTTCAACACTTTGTTTTTCTTTGGTTTAGTCTCTCGGAATCAGAGCCGGAACCAAATCAGGTTATGAAACTTCTTTTAAAACTTGTTATGATCCGCATCCTGACAGTTTTTCTTTTTATCCTTTTTGTCTTTGTCGAAGCTGGAGCTAGAGTGGACGTTAAGTTGGTGTTTACTGAAAATTGCAAAATCCGAATGCATTCTGTCTCCGCCTCCACTTTTTGAACTTTTGGTTTTAGTTTAAGTCCTTGTGTTAAGTTTTATTATTTCGGTCTTTTTGTTTTGCTTTTGTGGTTGGTTTTGTTTTATGCTTGGTCAGCGAAACCGGACCCGGAACGGGAACAAAGTTGGGAAATTCCTTGAGTTTCCAAATCCATTCCGATTCCGCTCCCGCTGTTTCTTGGTCATTGACTTTTTACTGAAGTCACACTATAATGAAGTGTTTGTTCTTCTTTAGTTCCGACTCCGCTTAACTGCATTTAATGCATTAATGATAGCTGCCATGTGTAGGTAGAAACTTTGAATTTTATCTTGATTAAGGATTAAACAGGTTATTATTATCATTGTTAAGAAATCAAGGAGAATAGTGGAGCAGCAGTGGAGTTCATCTAAGTGATTCGATTGAAAGAGGAGGAGATAGTTGCTTGTGAATTTCTTCAGAAGGTTTTCCAAGTTTTGCATTCGAGGTAGGGTTCCTATTCTTGGTTTTCTTTTATTTACTTTCATGTTCTCTATTCATGTTTGTTTGATTTAGGTCTTTGGGCAAGTTCACCGTCTCAGTAGGTTGGCATGTTTTTTTTTCTTTCTTTGTTTGTTGTTCTTGGTTTCGTTTTGTGCTTGCATTTCTAGTTTTACAGTGAGTTGGGGCATGGTCATTTTCATGTTTTGTCATGATCGCGTCGTACTGTGTTAAGTTTTAAACACGTAGATTTAATTAGGGTTCGCCATTAATGTAGATTAAATTTTGTTTTTACAGTGAGTTAGGGTTTATGAGATCTTTTTTTTACTTAGGATTTTATTGCGCATTCATTTGGTTAAATTAGGAGGGGTTAAACTCATGCCCTATTTTTTATATCACATTTTCTAGATTAGGGTTTTATGTATTTTTGTGATCATGTTTAAAATGATTAAATATGATGCCCTAAAATACAGTCACTACCATGGTCATATGGGGCATGGTCCTTTCATGATATATTTTAAGCCTTATTTCATTTAATATGACCTTGGTTTTAATCATGAAGTTATGCATTAAATTATTAAAATCGTTGATGACATCATTATCAACATAGGTGGAAGTGGGATCGGAATTGATTTAGAGTTTTGGATGTGTTTTATGATTACTGTCAATTCCATTTTCCATCCTGTCTCTGACTCTTCTTGTATTAGGAAGCTTTATTTCATGAAAATGTTAACCTAGGCGGAAGAGGAACCAAAACTGAAATAGAATATGGAAACAAAATTTTTGAAGGAAATCGAATTAGTTTGCATTCCGGTTCTGGTTCTCATCACTATTCTACTTCCAACTCTAAGCCTGCTTCTAGTTAGTAGAATGTCAATAACAGTTTTTGCTTTGAGCCTGACAGTATGTTGAAAGAGGATTGTTTAAGATATTTGTTGCCTAGTTCTGCCTCTGATATATGTATGAAAAGTATGATTTTAAGACACATTTTGAGATGTTTTTCCAAGGATCTAACTAGAGGTTTTGTTGCAGGAAAGCTAAAATGATTTCGGGAACATTAGGAGAAGCCTCTCAAAGGAATCGGCCTGTAGGAACATCAAAGGCAGCAGCTAAACCAAAGAAGATCAAGGCAGAACAATTACCTTATACCTTGAGGTATAACCACAGGAGTCTTGTTGTCAAAGTGAGCAAAGTAGAATCAGATTGGTTAGACATCACCGATACAAATTTGGGCCAATACAATTTTGAGGATCTGTATTCAGAAACCTTTGCTGAAGATATAACAGGGAGGACACAAAGAATTGTTGATTTTGGCTTGGCCCATATCACTCTATTTCCTTTATCAATCCAATGCCCAGAGTTGATCTTGACAACTACAGGAGCTTACAATCTGGCTACCCAACAATGCATGGATTCCCAAGATAATGTAATCATTGATCTTACTCCTCATATGTTTCAAAGTATATTTAGTGTCCCGGATCCTAAGAACTTGGTGCAATTAAAAGAGGCAAAGGCCCTCGAGAAATATAAAAAGTATAAGCAATCCAACAAGTCCCACTTGAACAAAAAGTGGTTAAAAATAGAAAAGAAGTCTCTAACCAAGCTTATAAACCAACCAAAGAGGGCAGATTTCTATAAGGAGGTATCATATTTAATAATGATGTTGTCTAGGGCTTTTGGGAAGAGAGATACCTTTCATTTCAAGGAGTGGATGTTTCCCTTCATCCAAATAATTTTAAATGGCACCCATCAATTTGATTGGCCGATGATTGTATCAGATGCTATTCATGATCAATTGACCGGCATTAGGGAGACTAAATTCTTTTTCATGACTTCTTACATTGTGTATGTAGCAACAATATTGGGTATCTTCCTAGGTCTGAATAGAGTGGGGATAATGGGAGTGTTGGATGGATAGAAGAAGGTATGGGAGCATTATAACTACATGTCTCTACAGGTTGCTGAGACTCAATTCAGAAGGGTTAATGATGCATTCATATATGTGGTCATTAACCAACTCAATGAAGATGCAGGGTATAGACTGAGTCAAGAGGCCATGGCATTTGTTGTTGAATGGGGATGTTGGTACATTCAATACCCCAGGTTTACATATTTCAGGCTAGCTGGTTTTGAAGGTCATCCACATTTGCTGCCAAGGTGTTGCAATTACAAGATAGTGTTAATGGAATTTGTATATCAAGCTCTTGGGGTTAATTCTCAATTTGGATTAAAACATAAGACAGGATGTCACAAGTTCCCCATGAAGTTGGGTGAGTATAGTTGTCAGCATTTGGTAGGAGCAAAGGTGGTCTGTAGTGAGCTGATACAGTTAAGGCTAGGTTTATATACAACTTGTAAGTATTTTGACCCGAAGGGCAAGATGAATGCCTTGTTGCATTTTGTGTTTGACAAGCATTTTAATTTATTAGAAGATTTATGGAGTGACCAGCATGATGAGTATGATTTGAGGAAGAAGAATTATGACAGATTACCTATCTCACTCATGTCAGAGTTTGGAGTGAAAAATGACATTCCTGACACATTGGTGGATGATGGAGTTGTATTGGATCCATCTTATGAAGCTTTAAACATTGGAACTAAAAGTTTGGATCCAATTGACTGGGATGGTGAGGAAACTATTGATATTAAGCAGATAGGAAGAGCAGTCTTGGATATAAGTGTTCAATGGTTGGTTCTAAGAACCAAAGCTCCTCAAGGACTAGCTCCTAAAAATGGGAAAGGGTATAAAAGGCTCAAAAGAAAGACACCTCCTAAGGAGCCTTTGGAGTTCCTTCCTCCAGACATTGAAGAAATAGAGCTTGAAGCAGTAGTTGATGAAGAAGAGACACAAGAAGGAGATGCTCAAATGGGATCAGTTGTTTCAACACCTACCTTAAGTGAATCTTCTACTCAATTCCCACTTGCAAAACAGCAAGGTGAGGAAGTTCAAAAGGGGACTCTTCATAGTATGGTTGAAACTACAAAAGGAAAAGAAGTGGAGATAGAAATTCATGATGTTGGAACAGATTCGGATGAAACTCTATCAGATAAAAGAATACAAGAAAATATGCCTCTGGAGGAGGATACTAAATAGGTAATGACACAAGAGGATCAATGGGACTTGTTTGAAGAAGTCAGGAAAGTTGCTAAAGAGCAAGTTGCAGCAATAGAAAAGAAAAAGTTAATGGATGCCAAGACACAAGCTGATGCCATACTACAGTAGCAACAAATTGAAGCTAAGTCAAGAGCTAATGAAGTAGAGAGGAAGCAAAGGCAACAGGAGCATGAGCTCAAGGTTAAGGAGGAAAATGATAAGTTAGAATTGATACAAAAGATTCATGACCTTGAGGAAGAGAAGGCAAGACACCAGAGGGAGAAAGAAGTCCTGGTTGCCAAGTTAAAGCTTGCTGAGGAAGCTCACTGAAAGGAAGAAGAAGAAGAACGATTACGAAATGAAAAAGAGGCTAAAGAGCTGGTTAAAAAGCAACAACAAGAAGAAGAAAAGGCAGAAAAGCTTAAAGCTTTAGAGACATAAATATTAGAGAAGGAGAGACTAGAAAAGGAAAGACTAGAGAAAGAAAAATTGGAGAGAGAACGATTAGAAGAAGAAAGGTTGAAGGAGGAAGAAGACAAGAGAGTACAAGAGCAAAAAGATAAGGAGGAAGCAGAGAAGCTGGCATAAATGATTGTAGAACAAGAGCAGCAATAGAAACAAAAGGTTGATTCTCAACCTCAGGTAAATGTGCAACCTCCCTTAGCTACTACCTCCGATGATAGTTACTCCAGGGGCTCCGACTTGGTTGAAATTAGACCTCAAAAAGAGAACACTGACATCTTCTCAACCTCTCAATTGGGAGGATATGATGAAGGAGATTGAAAGAGAAATGCCTAAAAAGAAAGCCAAGATCCTATACTCTACTAGATTGACTGACAAGGGAGAAATTGTGGCTGAGTGTGCCATACCTATGATAGATAAGGAGGCAGGGGATATGCAATTAACGGATTATCAACTAGGCACTGTAAATTTGGGGAGACCTATCTGGGATCAGCAAATGAATCTAATTGATGTGGTAGCCACGTCAACCAAGTCTAGGATGTTAAAAGATAAACAAAGGAAGGATGAGCTTAAGGCTCAACTAGATCAATTGCATGCTTTTCTCAAGAATATTTCTGCCCCAAGGTCACAATAGGTTGCTGCAATTGAGACCCCAGTTTTGTTGAGCAAAAAGGAAGTAGAGGATTTGCAACAAGTGAGGGGAAAGGCACAAATGTTAGATCGATGGGTAAGTAAGTTGGATCAAGAAATGAATGAAGTTTTAGAAGACAATTTTGAGGTCTACAAAGCAACTGAAGATCTGATGGAAGAGATGAAACAATATGTTAAAAATTTGGAAGCACAAGAGGAGGAGTATAGGGGATACAATCAAAAACTGAAAGAAGTCAATAAATTGTCTAAGACTACTCTCCTAGAATAGTCAATATTAGAAGAAGACAATAAAAATTTCTTGAAAAGACTTCTTGTATACTCCGATTTAGAACAGATTTCTTATTCAAACATAGGAATGAGGTACGAGATTCTGTTAAGGAATTGAATGAGCAGTTTGAAGAGTTCGAGGCCATCGTTGCAATTTTGGTAAATGTTGAGGTACTTATAAAAGGAGGCTTACCTCTAAGTCAAATAAAGCAGAAATGGACTAAAAGACTTAAAGAGGTTATGCAAAGAGGAGATGTCGGTGAAGATTTGCTAGTATAGATTGATGGAAATCAAAGAGGAAATAAGAGTAGCCAAGAGAGAGTTGACAAAGCTAAAGGATATGAGAGGGTTTGCTGCAACAGAATTGGAGCGAATTAAGTTTGAAGACAACTGGGTGGATGGGCCTGAATCAGACACATTAAAACAAGTCTTCTCCAGCTATGACGAATATATGATGGAGCAAACTTCGCATGCCTAAATCTCATGCATGCATGGCTTTTTCTTCTTTGCATGTTGCATGCAACACTAACATTTTTTGAAGCACATGAATTTCTTATCTCCTATTCTCTTTTCTTCTAGTTTAAATTGAGTTTCCAAGGATAATTGTAAACCCTAAAAGGGTGGATGACTTAAAATAGAAGTGGAGTTCAAATTTTGTATATCTAAAATACCCTTTGGGTATCATATTGTAAGGGTCGGCTGATAGAGAATAGAATTGGCCACCTGATATTAGGAAAAAAAAAAATTTGTAGTGATTACAGAGATACATTGTTACTTGATTTTTTACAGTTAAATAAAATTATAGGTTTATGCAATATGGTGTTAGAATTATGTTTTACTTGATAAGGTTGATGAGTTATAATCTATATGTATGCCAATGATTGTGCTGAAGCATGATTGTTTCTTATGTGATGAAAGTCATTAGAAGAAGCTGAATTTAAGGATTATCTTGTTAGATTATCATTGAATTAAATTTATTGAAGTCTTTTGATCTATGATCTTGGCAATGGATGAATGTGTGTTCTTTTAAAAAATCTTTGAAATAGTTGTGATAGGGGAATTAAAATAAGCACCTTAGATGCATACAATGGTATAGATTATTCTGTGAATTACATTATGCTTTGGTTTTCTTGATCTAATTGAAAAAAATTCATTGTTGAAGATATATGTCCGGATGCTAGATGAGTTTTTTTCATGTTTACTGATTTACCCTCTGATCTATCTTTTTCTTTTGTTTGAAACCCCCTTGATTTGCTAAAAAGAGTTCGATAAAATGAGTCATTGCTTTCATTCTTTGTTACCAGCATAGGCCCCTTGAATATTACAGTTGCATGGACCAATTGAGTGACACCAGATAGTTGAGAACCAACTACCAGGACCTTGGGAGTTAAGCTGCTATATGTTGTCTTTCTTTTTTAGGAGAAATAGAGTAGAAATATTATGTTTTAATGTTGTTTGTGTCATTTTCACCATCAACACCTCTATCTCTCTCCCACTTTTCCTCTCTCCCTCTCCCTCTCTCAGGTCTCTCCTTTTCAAAAAAACATATTTGGCAAGAGCCAAATGTGTTTTACCTTGAAACGGTAAAATGGGGGTTGACCTCATGATTCAAGCCCACATTCTCCTCTATTTGTCTGGTTCAATGCTTTGTTCGAGTTAGAAATGCCTTTTTTTATGCAGTTGACTTCATATTGTACCAATATATGCTTGATCCATCACCTTTTTACCACCAATTTGCATGGTAGACAATGTAGAAAAAGACATTTTAAAGTTTCTACATCATTTTACATTATCTGAGGTAATATATTCATTTTGGTAATATTGAAATGTTTATATTTAGTATATTTGTTTGTTTTTGACAATATAAACTAAATTTATTCAATTATTTTATTAATCATAACAATTGGACATAGAATTCAACATTGAATTAGATGGGATTTGCATAAAAAGTTCAATTTTTATGAGTTTGAAGAAAAAAAAATGAAAAAAATGACATTTACTCAACATAAATTTACTTATGAATTCTATCTGTATTGCTTATAGTAGTTCATTTCCAGCATGGCTAGTTGAATTCACTCTATTTCATTTTATTTTCAACTAATTTGGAAAACCTAATAGTTTTCATCAATGTTAATGCAAGTGTCCATTAATTTTTGTGTTCCATAAAAAATTCACCTTCATCACATGTGCTTAGATAATTTCAAGTGAGTTGACATAGTTGTTAATGCAAGTTTCCTTTCATTCATACCATCTACCTTTCTAATAAATAAAAAAATGGGAAATTTTGTGCAATTGACAATGCTTATTGTCTTTCTAAGTTACCTCATTGCCAAAGAAATAGTGAATAATTATAAGATATAACATTACAAACCCTTCTTTGAATTCATATTCTTCATGAATTCATTGACAATCAAAAATTTGGTTTTGAAAACAATAAACACAAGATTCTCTAGTTTTCTTTTAGGTGGCAACAACTTATACCCTAGGTTTGTGATGTAGAACAGGGGGACAAAACCTTCAACAATCATAATTAGATCAGTTTCAAACAATCTTCAATCTCAAAAACCTCAATTCAATGTTGAACTGACCAATTCACATTCAATTCCTTGTAGCATTCACAATAGAGAAAATTGTTCATATCTTAGTCACTGGAACCCTCTCTAATGCATCTAAACACTAAACCCTTGCTTTATTCCTTTCTATTCTTGAAACAAGGAGGGTTTATTCAAAATCAACATTCCAGGCCTCTCATACAGGAGCACCTTGTAAGCTCAATTTTTTCAAAAAGGCCATCTTTAGTGAGCATGGTCAAATGCTATGATTTTAGTTAATGTTGAGTATATTGTGTTCATTAAGGTCAATTAGACCATTTTATAATGTATTTGGAGCTAAGGGAGTTCAGTTGTGTCATAGCTTGCAATTTGGCTAAATGTGGTCAAAAAAGTTGCTAAAAGATGCAAAAGTTGTAGAGTTGGAGGGAGTTGGAATGAAATCAAAATATGTATAATAAACTTCAATGCCTCGAAGGAGAGGTTGTTGGTTGATTTGTACCCCATTTTTATCAAGAAGAACGATATTTTCTAGAAATTTACTAGTTTCTCTCACTTTTCTTATTGTTGTACGGCCTGTACAAACTCTAAGATGATATAACCAGTTGGATGTTGTAGATTAATGAATTATCTTTCATTTTAACCTATTTATAGGTTCTAACTCTTTGTATAGTGAAAGTTATATTGTTTTTATTGTTGCTACCTACTTTCACAATGTTCTTGGATTAAAGGGTTTCATTATGTAATTCAACCCATTACACTTTTTATGCCTACTATAACTTGTGGAATGGGTCCTCTAACTTTTAAAATAGATGCCTAACCTATTTAGAATGTTGTGGGGTCAAGGTTGGGTATTTGGGATGATGTTCTAGGACTGTAGCAGGGTCTTTTCATGATGAAAATTAGGGCTTCAAGTGGTGTTTTGACAAAATGTGGGAAGGACTATCCATGTAATGTATTATTAACCATGTGTAGGGTTTTTTAAGTGTGTGTGGTGCTTTTCATGGGTCGGGCAGGTCCAGGAGATAGGAGTTTCATTAAAACCCCAAGTATTTTGCTTGAAATTGAGGGTTTGGTGTGTTAGGGGTCTAGAGGTCTTGGACCTGGAAACAAATCAGGAAATTGGAGGTTTTAACACATAAAATACTATTGTTTGAGGAGTTTGAGTGAAGATGTAGTGTTTAAAAGGTACTTTTTTTGTAAATTAGGCCAATTGAATAGCCTTTTCCAAGGTGGGTCTATTAGAAGTCAATGTTGGTCCAAAGGAGTTAATGTTGGGGTTTACCTATGTTTTATAACTTGAAAATGGGTATCTTAATCATCCCTAATTTTTCCAAGTGTTTTGGAAAATCTTGGTGAAAAGGACCTTGAACCGGGTTACCTATGCTACAAGGGAAAGCTTGGTAGAAGTTGGGATTTTCAGTTGAACATCTACTTTTGCTTTGGAATCTGATTGATTCTCATTGATTTGGTGTATTGAATGGTTTCCACCCCTCTCTACATCAAAAATGGTGTTTCTTGGTAAGTTAAGTGATCAAGTTGTGTGTAAGTCTATTAAGAGCCTTCCTCTAAATCTTTGAACAAGTTCATTGTGGATCCCTACATGTATAGCATCAGCCTCTAGCTACTTTTCCAACTCTTCAAACACACTCAAAATCCCTACTCTAATATCTAACCCTAGAGACATCTAACTCCATCATGTATGAAAAATATTGTGTAGCATAGACATGTTTGATAATTCCAAATAGCTCGCTGCCTTCTTTCATAAAATGCTTTGGTGTGTTTCATATTTAATGCAATGTAATCAGCGATATCAATATTTTCGTAAAATGCATTACTTACTTTTGTTCTATGTGTGTTTGTGAACATGTAACATTCAAGTTCATGCTAGGGAAATGACCGAAGCCTCTAACACCAGAAGAACGTGTAGTTAAAAATACAAGGAGAAGAGAATAAAAAAATGTAGCTTGTGAAGCAAAGGAATTGCAGCCCATACAACCAAAAATCCCGTGCAATCTAAGAGAGATGTCAAATTGGCAAAACAAAGGGAACAAATGAGGAAAGTTCGTGGAAGGATAGGAATGGATACCGAAGTTGGGGACACATCATCAACCATAGGTGAAGCTCAATGCACATCTCCAGTTGAAGACACATTGGCAACAACGTGTTTTTCTAGGTACATCAGAAATCAAATCTCCAATTGAAGACACACCATCAACCACATTGTGTTTTGAAAGTACATCAGCAAAAAAATCTCTATTTGAAGGAACTCCACAAACGACATCTCAAGTTGGAGGTACAACATTGTTTACATGTCAATCTCAAGGTATGTCATCAATTGCACCTCCAATTGAAGGTACACAATCTATCCCCGATGTTGTCGACCTTTACAATCTATTTACATTTGAGAACTCCTCCTAGAGTTTTGCATAGAAAACCTACATTTTTGATTGATATTGATTCCAATGTTTTGAAATGAATGCCTAATAAGATTCCAAAATGTACATGTCAAAGATATGCACAGAGGATATGGAGTTTGGTTTTTGTGAAGCTAAGTGAGGGTGGAAGATTCCAAATATTTGTTGAAATGACGAGGCAACTCAAATTTAGGCCCACCATGAAGGCTATTGGGCTAAGATTTTTGAATGACTCAAGTGAAAATTCCATTGTAAAGAACTTGATGAGTGCATACGAGAGCATGGGTTCCACCTCACACATGAAGGATAGTTGTGCCACATGACGTGTGATGACAAAAACACTGTTAAGCAGTCAAACAAGGAACAAGGTGAACCTTACAAAGGCAAGTAAGTCTTTGAAAATAAGTAGATCATCTCTAATGAGAGCCAAAGGAAGGTGTGAAAGAGTGGAGGATCCAAATAGCAATGAGTTATGGGCATTCTCGGGTAGAGTGCCACAGAAAGACACAATAATTGCTCAAGGCTTGATATCTTTAATTGTGGATTATTGGAAGGATAACACAAGGAACTCTCCTAATGAAAGAGATGTTGTAAGAAGGAGAATTGGTAGTAAAAACCATGAGCCACATCCAATGCTTTATTTGGATACCACTCAAACCCAATTTTTTTCTGATTTTGTATAGAAGTTTCCTGAAATTAAAATATGTCAAAGGTATTTTGAAATACTAAAGACTTTTTATGTCAAAATAAATCACACATGCACTACTTGTTGTTGTAGGGTTCATATTGAATTTTCTAACCATTATGATGTTTATTGATGTATATGTGTAGATATCCATACTGACAATGTTTTGCAGGAATGTAACATAATGCCTCCACCTAAATCATCAAGGAAATTTTTGTCTTTCGATTTATGTGAAAGAGAGGATGGTCAAATTTTTACAAAAAATAATGTTTAGATGGCACATGTGATCATTGTGGTGCCATGCAAAATTTTCCAATTTTCCAACACATGGCTAGTACACACACAATTGGAGACAAAATTATGGAATTTGACAAATATAAGATAGTGGCATACAATCTAAAAGATGGGAAAGAAGAAAAGAAGTGTGAGTTGGTCAGTGATAAGATTCCAGTGTATCAGTTTATGGGAATTTTTGGTGACTAGGTGGTCTATGAGTATGCAAGGCATACACACAGAGCACAATGGTTGGACTCACAGTTCAAGTTATGCAAGGACACATTTCCACTTCGTCATATTGTTCTAGATGTCGACTTTGCTAAGAACTACACACTACAGCCATAGAACGAGGTGCAATCACAACATTACAACTCCACGCAGGTTGCTATATTTGTGCATATATCATTCATTCATGCAAATGATAGTACAAAGGAAAATAGTAAAGTATTGAGGGAGTATCACTTTTACATCAGTGATGATCACACACATTCTATAGAGTTTGTGCAAGGTTGCTTTCATATATTCTATGTTGATCTAGCTAGCAGAGGCATATTATTTAGTCAGCATATCATATGGTCAGATAATTATACATCCCAATTCAAGAACGCCAGAATATTTTATTGGTTAAGTAGGATGCATAGGATTAGTGGTGTTCAACATATGTGGAACTTCTCAAAGGCTGGGCATGGAAAGGGGGAGCATGATGGAGCAGGTGCATGTATCAAAAGAGCCCTAGCACGAGAAGAGTTAAAGTACACAAATAGGGTAAAGTTGACAGATGCAAGATCAATTGTCTAGTGGTGCAATGGTGCAATGGGTCCAGGTAGTGAAGGTAATTCTTTAGTTCATAGATTTTTTCATTTAGTAGATAATACTAACATTGTAAAATATGAGGATTATTGTACACTAATAGGATCGAACGAGCTACACTCTTTTAGAAGCTCCAATGTAGGTACATGGACTATCCATACAAGGAAGATGGCATTCTTTTGTTATGCATGTACACTTCAATCATGGAATGATTGTGAGTCAACAGAGTGGGTTGACGAATGGTATGTAAGAAGTCTAACCCCACTTGACACTTATCAGCTCCAGAAAGCTCTACAAATCATAGAGATGTAATCATCCATTGACTTTGATCATGTATCAGACCTACTAGAACCAGGTAATATATCTTACTTACAAGTTTTATTATGTTGCCCAGTAAATACATCTAACAAGATGAACATATCAATGTAGGGCACATTTATGTGGTGATTGCAGATGAAGACAACGAAGAGGGTATAGATTATTACCTATGCCATTGTATCAAGGCCAAAAATAAATTGGAGTCCCCAGTTATAGATAGAGAAAACATAGAATATCCTATAGGTTCGGTGGTTGTTAATGGAACATGGCTCAAAGGTATCTAGTTAAGAAGGTGCAGTTTGGTTGTTTGAGGACTTCGACACGCATCAGAAAATTCCTCACTACTCAAACCTTGTCGTGTCCACCAATGTTTATTTGATCAAATATAAGGGAAAACCTAAAACCAAGAACTTGTGGAAAGTGCGTGAGTCTGACCACGAGGAAATACTTGACACAATAAAGAGTAGAGAAGACCCAGATGGTTCCCTGGATTGATTTGTAAGTATGCACATTGAATTTGTAAAGTCATGTTATTGTTCACTCTTTTGGACAAACACCTTGCAAGAAAGCTTTTTCACCATTAATGTTTGATGTCATATGCATTTAAAACTGTCATTGATCCTTTTCTGATTGTGATTGTAGGTAATACTGAAGTTTGTCAAAGTATATAAGAAAAGAACATTGGTTAGTGGTGCAAGTGTTTAGTGGTATGAGAAACATCAGTTGCTGGTGCATTTTCTAGTTGTCAATCTTCTCTTTCTTTTCCATCTCGTATATTTATCAGATTCTTATATGCTACATGTTTTATGTTAAGCCTCTCAGTTATTTCTCTTTTAATGATTTTTATGTGAGTCTATCTCTAAGATTGAGAGACTTTTGCAAGTTTTTTGTGGACCAAGTTCCTATGATACTGCACAACCACAGAGAGGATACTACCCATGTGTTTTGTAGGGAGTAGGGGATGTACATGTTTTGAACCATTTTGGAATGTAAATAACTAGGCCAGCTGAGGTGGAATGGAGAAACAAAACTGGGTTGCAAATGGGAGGATTATTTCCCTGCATGTATTGATACAAGTATTAAAAAATGAGAATATTTTCAAGATGTTCTTCCATCACTATTGTAATATTTTTCATTGACTTAGTGTATTTTTTTATATACAAAAATTATGAGAAATTAATACATGCAAATGTGTATATTACATTTAAAATTAGTTGTAATGCTTCACAGTTTACATTTAAAGTTGTCTTCAAGGAAAAACATGTGGATTTATGAGTAAAAATGAAATAATGTCTAATATAATTGTAGAAAGGCATATTTTATTTCCCCTACTAATGCAGAGGTGGTGGTGACCCAAGACACAAATTGACACAACTTCTCTCAAACATGCCAAGCAAGACATCAACTTTCAATTAACTCAACCTTGTAAAATAGCATCAAACTCAACAAGGACCCTACAAAGGTTGTCAAAATCCAAGAAATGATAATTAAATCAACTTTGCACAATCCCAAAGGTAGATTCATTGAATTCCTCAAAACTCACCTTTTGTCAATCCTAGTGAGCTTGGCAAGCTAGTGAGCTCATTGGCTTGCCAAATCTATAAGGTTGACAAGGTAGGGGTTGCGTATGCCTCATATAAGTCGATGCAACCTAGGTCATCTCTAACATACCTCAATTCCACCTAAAAATCCTTTGGAGCAACATTCTAAAAACTTGAAAACAACATTGTCCAACCTCACTTTTTCATGTAGAAACACCCCAAATGCCACCTAGGGCATCACTAAAAATTGGAATGTGCACCTCCTGATGTGGAGTGGATCAACGAAGATGTGATTTGAAACAACTTCTCTCTATGCCCACTGAGACATCAACATTCACTTGACTCAACATGGTACCTCAACTTCCCAACCATGGACTCTTCAAAACAACATTAGGCCTTAAATTCCTTGTAGCCCTATCAACTAGGACAATCAACAATAAAACTAGTTGGAGGCAAGAACTAGACAATTGACATAGGTTTCATACCCCTTATGCAGGAATCTTCAAACTCCTAAGACCTCAGGGTATGACATTCAAGAAAACAACTACTATGGACCAATCTACAATGCCACAAAGGGACCTAATGAGGCTGTTCCAAACAAGAACCATGATGCAGAGTGGATCAATCAAATAGGAGAGATGGAAACTTTTCTCAAATATGCCCACTTGGACATCAATTCACCAAACTCACAACAAGGTAACCTTGCCACTTGACATGGGATGTCTGCCAATCAGACTGAGACGGAGGTTTAGACTAGATTTCTTACCCCAGAACATGTTTCTCCTGACCACTCTAGGACATAACATCATAACTTGCACCTAAGGAATTCCATTTTCTCATCGCTCTAGCCTTTAGGCCTCTTTTACATTTAACCCTTGTAACACTTCCTAGTAGGACAGTCAAGACAAAAACCACATACAAATCTGTACCAAGCCCAAACCACTGAATTCGAACAACAAATGGATGCCGCTACAAAGTCTCAAAGCCTCCCTTCTTAATGACCAGAGGTAAAATCACAACAAGCCAAATGGTAATGCTACAAGGTAGGCCTAATAGGCTGCTCAACTAACTAAATACCAACTTTTAAAACAAGTAACCATTGCATTTAAAATTTTCTACTTTAAGTAACTTACAAATTTGCAACTTTAGACTCCTCCAACCTAATGACTACAACTAATGACCTCTAAACCCACACAAATGGCTTGGAAATAGCCTTATTACATCAACAAAACTCCATACAAACTGACCCTTAGTAATTGGCTTCTAAAATGCACAAAACCACTTGAAATCCAACCAAACTAAAACTAAAATGGAGTAAAGTCTACTGCCCACCTGATTCCATCAAAAAGAGAGTACAATCGCTCTAAGATATGTTCAACCGACTTGATCCCTTTAGGGTCCAAAGTGCAAAAGGGTAGCAATCTTTGACAAGGTATTACTCATAAATTGTGGTGATTACAAAATCTCTATCTAACCCTATGAGATCATGTTGGTCCCCTCTACAATAACCTCTCTCAGTTTTTTCTATGTTAAAGGCATTTTCTTGTGGTGGCGAATTTTCACTTGGGGAAAAAGTTGTCAAATGCAAGTAGTTGAAAGTTGTAAAGTGGTGCAACTTTCATTCTGTAGCTCATGTGACAAAATGTATTTTTCCAATGCATCTACATGGGTACATTTACGCTAGGAATGGTCGTCTTCCACACCCAAAAATTCAAAATTACTCTGATCTACGTTCAACCGGATTGATCCCTTAAGAGTCCAAAGTGCAAAATGGTTGCGAACTTCAGCATGCTAGTATTCAAACACCATGACACTTAACAACTTATTGTCTGAGCCTATGAGATCAAGTTGGGCCCCTCTATAATAACCTCTCTCGGTTTTCGCTATCTCGAAGGTATTTTCTTGTGGTGGAAAATTTTCACTTGGGGAAAAAATTATCAAATGCAAGTAGTTGAAAGTTGCAAAGTGGTGCAACTTTTGTTTTGCAGCTTGTGTGACCAAATGAACTATTCCAAAACATTTGAATAGGTATATTTATACTAGGCATGGTCCTCTTTCGCACCCAAACACATGGAATCACTTTGAGCTATGTTCAACCAGATCAATCCCTTAAGGGTCCAAAGTGCAAAATGGCTGCAAACTTTAGCATGCTATTACTCAGACATCATGATGCTTAAAAAATTATCATATGATCCTAAAAGATTGTGTTGGGCCTATCTAAAATAAAATTTCTCAGTTTTCACTATCTCAGAGGCATTTTCCTGTGATGGTGAATTTTCACTTGGGGAAAAAGTTGTCAAATGCAAGTAGTTGAAAGTTGCAAAGTGGTGCAACTTTCGTTATGTAGCTTGTGTGACCAAAAAAAATATTCCAACACATCCAAATAGGTATGTTTACGCTAGGCATGGTCCTCTTTCACACCCAAACACACGGAATCCCTTCGAACTACGTTCAATTAGATCGATCCCTCAAGGGTCCAAAGTGCAAAATGGCTGTGAACTTCAACATGCTATTTCTCAGACACCATGACCCTTAGAAACTTATCATCTAATCCTATGAGATCATGTTGGGCCTCTCTATAATAACCTCTCCTAGTTTTCACTATCTCAGAGGCCTTTTCCCGTGGTGCCGAATTTTCACTTGGGGAAAATGTTGTCAAATGCTAGTTGAAAGTTGCAAAGTGGTGCAACTTTCATTCTGCAGCTCATGTGACCAAACGAACTGTTCCAATGCATCTGAATAGGTATGTTTATGCCAGGAATGGTCCTTTTTTTCACCCAACAATGTGGAATCGCTTTGAGCTACGTTCAACCAGATCCATCCCTTGAGGGTCTAAAGTGCAAAATGGCTACAAACTTCAACATTTTATTACTCGGACACCATGATGCTTAGAAAATTTTTATCTGATCCCTAAAAATCATGTTGGGCCCATCTACAATAACCTCTCTCATTTTTCACTATCTCAGAGGCATTTTCCTGTGGTGGCGAATTTTCACTTGGGGAAAAAGTTGTCAAATGCAAATAGTTGAAAGTTGCAAAGTGGTACAAGTTTCATTTTGCAGCTCGTGTGACCAAAAAAATTGTTCCAACGCATCCAAATAGGTATGTTTACACTAAGCATGGTCCTCTTTCGCACCCAAACACATAGAATCGCTCTGAGCTACGTTCAACCAGATCTATCCCTTAAGGGTCCAAAATGGAAAATGGTTGCGAACTTCAGCATGCTATTACTCGGACATAGTGATGCTTAGAAACTCCTCATCTGATCCTATGAGATCACATTGGGCCCCTCTACAATAAACTCTCTTGGTTTTTGTTATCTCGGAGGGCTTTTCCCGTGGTGGTGAATTTTCACTTAGGGAAAAAGTTGTCAAATGCAAGTAGTTGAAAGTTGCAAAGTGGTGCAATTTTCTTTTTGTAGCTTGTGTGACCAAACAAACTATTCCAATGCATCCGAATAGGTATTTTTATGCTAGGAATGGTCCTCTTTCGCACCTAAACACGCAGAATCACTCTGAGCTACGTTCAACCAGATCGATCCCTTAAGGGTCCAAAGTGAAAAATGGCTATGAACTTCAACATGCTATTACTCGGACATTGTGATGCTTAGAAAATTATCATCTGATCCTACGAGATCATAATGGACCCCTCTACAATAATCTCTCTTGGTTTTTTCTATCTCGGAGGGCTTTTCCCGTGGTGGCGAATTTTCGCTTCTGGAAAAAGTATTCAAATGCAAGTAATTGAAAGTTGCAAAGTGGTGCAACTTTCATTCTGCAGCTCGTGTGACCAAAAAAACTATTCGAACACATCCAAATAGATATGTTTACACTAGACATGGTCCTCTTTCACACCCAAACATGCATAATTTCTCTGAGCTACGTTCAACCGAATCAATCACTTAAAGGTGTAAAGTGCAAAATGGCTGCAAACTTCAGTATGCTATTACTTGGACACCGTGATGCTTAGAAAATTCTCATTTGATCCTACAAGATTTTTTTTGGCACATCTACAATAACCTCTCTCGGTTTTCACTATCTCAAAGGAATTTTCTTGTGGTGGCAAATTTTCACTTAGGAAAAAAGTTGTCAAATGCAAGTAGTTGAAAGTTGCAAAGTGGTGCAACTTTTGTTATTCAGCTCATATGACCAAATGAACTATTCCAACATGTCTGAATAGGTATTTTTATGCTAGGCATGGTCCTTTTTCACACCCAAATACACGGAATCGCTCTGAGCTACGTTCAACCAGATCGATCCCTTAAGGGTCCAAAGTGCAAAATGGCTGCAAACTTCAACATGCTATTACTAGGACACCGTGATGCTTAAAAACTTCTCGTCTAATCCTACAAGATCAAGTGAGGCCCCTCTACAATAACCTCTCTTGGTTTTTTCTATCTCAGAGGCCATTTCCCATGGTGGTGAATTTTCACTTGCTAAAGAAGTTGTCAAATGCAAGTAATTGAAAGTTGCAAAGAGGTGCAACTTTCATTCTACATCTTGTGTGACCAAACGAACTATTCCAACACATCAAAATAGGTATTTTTACTCTAGGCATGGTCCTCTTTCACACCCAAACACGCATAATTGCTTTGAGCTACGTTCAACCGGATCGATCCCTTAAGGGTCCAAAGTGCAAAATGGTTGTGAACTTCAGCATGCTCGTATTCAGACACTAAGATGCTTAGAAAATTCTCCTCTAAGCTTATGGGATCATGTTTTTCCCCTCTACAATAACCTCTCTCATTTTTTTCTATCTTGGAGGCCTTTTCCCGTGGTGGCGATTTCTCGCTTGGGGAAAAAAATTGTCAAATGTAAGTAGTTGAGTGTATAAAAATGACTTTATAGACATTTCACACATTGTATCCTACTATAACTTAGTGGAATGGAATAATTAGGGGTAGGGAACATATGTGCATGGTTTCTAGAGTAGGGGAGGTGAGTTGAGTGGTTTGGTGTGATGCCCTAGTTGGTAATTTGATTAGTTTTGGTGAAAAAGTGGTTTAAGAGTAGAAATAGTTGAAATCCTTTGGGGAAGCTGTTTGTGAGGGAATTTTAAGCATGTGCAGGTTGTTTTAAGCATTTTTGATGTATTTGAAAGGTGTTATGAGTTGTGGTAATAGGATTTTCAATAAACCCACCCATTTTAGGCTTTTAGCCATAGCAGCAAGGCAATGAACTATTTGATAAAATGCTTTGGTAAACATGTATGAAAAATGTGGTATCATAGATAAGGTAGTGAATTGTTTGAAAAAATTTCTCAAAGAAATATGGTCTCATGGTGATGGAATGTCATGACAATCCATAACTATGAGGATTTGTGACTTGAGGATTGTGATTAATGATTGGAATTATGTTTAGTGACATTGCAGGACCTCCCCTATTGCATAAATGTTTTAGGGTTTTATCCATAGCAGCAAGGCAATTAACTATTTGATATATTTTTTTGATAGACATGTATGAAAAATGTGGTAGCGTAGTGTAGACATGGAAAATATACAATTTGATTTGACACACTAGATCTTGATTTACTAACACCATTTCATCCTAAATCATTTCCTTTGTTGATCATTTAATCGAATAATCTGTATTTGATTAAATTCATCACTCTTCATCTCTTAATTAAATAAATCAACTTTATCTAATTAATTCATTATCTCTTGTTAATTAAATAAATCAATTTTATTTAATTAATTCAGTAAAACTCCTTTTAATTAAATAATTCATTTTATTTGATTAAATCCCTAAAGTCTTCTTATTAAATTGAATAAATTAAATATTATTTGATTTAATCTAACATTATCCCCTTTAGTTAAATAAATCAAAATCATTTATTTAATTAAAATCTTCCTTTCAATTTGATTTAAATCAATTCATAAATTTAAGTCTAAATTGTCACATCTCCTAATTCTTCATTAAATTAGTTAATCTTTGATTAATTTAATCCTAATCTATGTCACATTCTCTAGAGAATGCAACTTGCACAATAAATCAGTTACTTTGATTTATTAATTCATCTATTTTCCTCACATGGCATAAAAAGGGAATATTCTCTCAAATTTGAATTCAAATTCAAATGGACTTAGTCCTTCCAACAAAACATTTAAGACCTCTTACATGTCCTTTACATTGAGCCAAGTGACATTAACTCCATTTCTTTCATCCCCCCTAAACATGTCACTTCATCAAACTCAAAATTCAAACTTGCACATTGATCAAAATGTGCTCAACCCTCAACCATTCACATCTTGACAAGTGGCACTTGGCCATTGGATGTTGAATGATCCCACATTGCTCAATTTTATTCATTCTTCCAATTTGAAATTTATAAATGAGACTCTTCCTCTCATTCTATCATCCACAATTTGAGTAGACTTACTATACTCAAATCCATCTTCATCCACAATTGCATGCAAAGTTACTCTTTTCACATTGAGAGCTAATATTGCCCATGATCACTCAACCATTCATCATCTTCAAAATTTGTAACAAGGTTATGCTCAAATCTCTTTGGGAGATTTGACCATTTCTCAACCACTCAACATTGCAACTTAGGAATTGGGAAAGGGCCAATTGCAACACTCCATTGACACCAATTCCCCCATGGGATCTAAAATATATTGGATTAATTAGGATTTATATGCTTCTCTTGTATTGTGTTCTTCATTTTCATAATTTTAGTTTAAATAGATGGATTTCATGGGGAATCCCTCATGCTTGTGTGCTTGCATTTGATCTAACAACCTAACATGTTTGTTGCTCTTGTGCATTTGCAGGTTTAGGGGTTCACACATAGAGAAGGTAGTGAACTCTTTGAAAGGATGCCTCAAAAAAATGAGGTCTCATGGTGATGGAATACCATGACAATCAAAATCAATTTGATTGTCATAGAATTTCATCACCATGAAACCACATTTATTTGAAACATCTTTTGAACTAGTTCACTGCCTTGTCTATAGCTTGTTATGGCATTCCATCACCACATTTATTTGATGCATTTTTTCAAATAGTTCACTGCCTTTTCTATGCTATTTCTTACTATTATGATTTTGATATATTTTTTCGAAGCATCCATAGCTTGTTCGAAATCACTTGTTTTAGGATTTTAGCCATAGCAACAAGGCAGTGAACTATTTGAAAAAATGCTTTGGTAGACATGTATGAAAAATGTGGTAATATAGACAAGGCAGGGAACTATTTGAAAAAATACCTCAAAGAAATTTGGTCTCATAGAATGCCATGATAAGAAAATGCAATTGGCAGCTACTCCTAGTTATTAGTTATTCAATGTGAAGAAATTGCATAACTACTTAGGTTGACTTTGTACAAACTATATTGTAATTTAAATTTTGTCATCTATCAGCATATACTTATTAGTTATGCAAAGTGAAGTAATTCTTTGACTTTGAAAGATGTGCAATGCAATGTAATCAACGATATGAATATAAACTACAAAAATCCATTTTTTACAATTCATTAGTTAAAATATTCATTTTATTTGCTCTCTATATCTCTATATGCTATGGAAATACCTTTCAATTTTTTTAAAAAAAGTTTTTATCTCTTCTTGTACAATTTTTCCTGGTTTTTTCACAAACTATTATACTTTTGGTTTGTCAAAATTTTCCCCAAAATATTTTTGTTGATATGCATTGGAAGCATGAAGCATACACATGAATACACATAATATAGGTGAAGTATATATGTGAATAAGTGAGGAACAAGTAATTGAAGCATTCCAAAGGATACAAACCACCATGAATGGAGCTTATTTACACAATACGCTTTATATGGGGCTTATTGAGCATTCGACAGTAATTAATTAAGCATTAGATGTAAACAAAATCCATGCCTACAACATTCAAGCATACAACTTACACGATACGCATGATAACATCATTCAAGAATGGCAGTAGAAAAAGAAGAGTTTCTTTAATCAAAAAGTCGAAAGACTATACAATAATATATATTGATAAAAGTATATACAATATATCCAAAAAAACCATATAGGCTTAGTACAAAGGAGCCATATGGACATAAAATGTCACGTATATATCGATAGTACAAAACATATGTTCCAAAATTCCACATAGGCATACAACAAACAACACTAATACATAGTCATTTCCCTCTAGGGGAAGGGAATAGATCTCGTGTTGCCTTCAAAATTTGGTTGGATGGAGTGAATGTTGCTTCTCTTGTCTTTTGAATAGTCTCGCTAGTCCTCCTCTCTTCAATCTGTAACTTCAACTAATACAATAAAAAGTAAAGATGTTAAAATATAGAAATTGAATTGTAGAATGGAATATAACATAATATATAATCATTTACCACATACATATAGTCATCATGCGCATTTACAGCATCACCACATCCATGATCTAGAGTGGCAACCACCTGTAGCAACCATGAAGATATAAATTAAACTACATAAAAGTATCATGAAAATTTTCTATAAGACCATAAAAGAGAAAATATAATGTCAAATCGACTAATCTATTCTATACCTCTCTCAATGGATCAGAACTGGCTATTTTTGCAGCAACTCCATGGTCCATCATGCCACCAAAATCACCGGGGCTGTCTCTTGTCAACATCTGCAAATGAAACAATATCTCAAGTATCATGTTGATATAAAGACCAAGAGGGGATAATGGAACATAAGGTAAAATAAGAGAGGGTAATGGGATGGGAATAGAAGGGTGATGCAGAGAGGGGGCTCAAACTCATTCAAAGTGACAACTTGCATTCAAGAGGCATCTAAAAAAATTAAAATGACCTATTAGAGTTATCCAAACAATCCTCAAAGCTTGAAAACAATCGGGAGTCTAACTTCTCACTTTCACCCATGTAACCTAGTAGTAGGGCAAACTCAGTTTTTGGCCTTTAACTCCCATGCTTTCCAAAATACTTAACAATTAGAAGGTGGATTCAGATATCCATTTCAGAGTTGTACAACATATCTCTTAACCAGATACAAGTATTTTGGACCAGTCCCTTTAAATTAGACCCTCAACATTGTCCTGGGCCATGAATTAGGCCAGATTTACAAAGCAACATACCTTTAAACTTAACACAGACCCTTGAAACCTTGGGTCAACATTTACTATGCCCTCAAACCTCGAAAACCACAATCAACACCCAGGGTTGACACCTCCAACATAGAAAACTCCAAAACCCTTAATTTTATGCCAAGTCAAGAGGGTTTATTCAAAGTCCCACTTGCACAACCTCCTAGACCATGCCACTGACTTAGACATGTATATTCTAACCCCAATATGCTCAAAAGTTGGAAAAAACTCCAAAATCTCATTGATTTCCACAAACCTTAGACCCAAGGCTCCATCTTCATGTGTTTAGTATACTTTCCCTTTAGAAGTCTCTCCTTCTTCAAGTGAGCCATCACCAAATCTCCAACCTTGTATTGAACATCCCTCTTCTTCAAATATGCTCTTTCTTTGTACTTCTCAACATTCTTTTGTAGATTTTCCTTCACTTGTTGATGGATATCCCTGACTGTATCAACAAAGTCCTCTCCTTGAGCACTTCCCCTATCAACTCCTTGTAGATCTCTTAACTCATAGACCCCTCTAGGGTGCATGCCATAGACTACTTCAAAATGGCTCCTACCAATGCTCCTATTCATGGAGTCATTGTATGCAAATTCAGGCTGAGGTAAAATCAGATCCCAAGCTTGTCCATGCTCCTTGGTAAGACATCTCAAGAGATTTCCCAATGATCTATTCACCACTTCAGTTTTTTAATCTGTTTGTGGATGGTATGCAGAGCTAAAGGACAGGTTTGTGCCAAGTTTCTTCCACAAGGTCCTCCAAAAGTGACCTATGAACTTAGAATCCCTGTCAGAAACAATTCTTAAGGGCAATCCATGTATTCTAACAACCTCCTTAAAGAAGATACCTACTATACTACATGCATCATTGGTGCATTTACAAGGAAGAAAATGAGCCATCTTACTAAACCTATCAACCACCACAAAAACACTATCAAACCCTCTTTGGGTTTTAGGCAGCCCCAATACAAAATTTATACTTACACTCTCCCAAGGCCTATTGGGAATGAGAAGTGGTTGATAGAGCCTTGCATTTGATGAAGTTCCCTTTTCTCTTTGGTAGATTGTGCATCCTTGCACAAAATTTCTCACATCCACTTGCAGCCTTGGCCAATAGTAGTACCTCCTCACTTTTTCTAAGGTCTTATCAAGGCCAAAATGACCTCCAAGACTCCCACTATGTTTCTCCTTTATAATATTCTCCCTCATTGAGCATTTAGGCACACACAATTGGCTTCCTTTGAAGAGAAAACTATTCTACAATAGAAAATCAGAGTATTCACCATGAAAAGTATTCAAATGTTGATCACAAACATTGTATACCCCCTTAAAATCTTCATCTTCATGATACATGTCTTTCAATGCATCAACCCCCATGCTTTGGAGTTGGATCTCTTGCACTACAAGTTCCCTTCTACTGAGAGCATCTGCCACCTTATTTTCTTGGCCCTTCTTATTATTTATTGTGAATGTATAGGCTTCTAAATACTTCACCCACTTCATGTGCCTATGATTGAGTTTATCTTGTGCATTCAAGAAACTCAAAGCATGATTATCAGTATAGACAAAAAATTCTTTAGGTAACAAGTAGTGCCTCCACTTTTTGAGGGCTTGGACAATAGCATACAATTCCAAATCATAGGAATAATACTTCCTCTTTGCTTCATTCAACATCTCACTAAAAAATGCAACCGATCTGCCTTCTTGGCTCAAGACAACCCCTATTGCTTAGTTACTACCATCACATTCAATTATAAAAACCTTATCAAAATTAGGGAGCACAAGTATAGGTTGTTGTGCTACTCTCTTTTTCAGATATTCAAACCCTTTATCAGCCTCATTGGTCCAAGAAAAGTTACCCTTGTTACCTCCTTTGTTGGTGTCCACGATGGGTGCACAAATTTAACTAAAGTTCTTGATGAACTTTCTATAAAATCTTGTAAGTCCGTGAAAGCTTCTCACATCTCCCATGGATTTTGGTGTTGGCCAACTAAGAATAGCATCCAAATTTGAAGGATTCATATTCAAACATCCCTTGGAGATGAAAAATCCAAGGTACACTAGTTCTCCCTTCATAAATTCACACTTTTCCATGTTGATCAACAACTTATCCTCTTGTAACCTCTTCAATACCATGTCAAGGTGTTTTAAATTTTCTTCTTTAGACCTACTAAACACAAGAATATCATCTAGATAAACCACAATAAACTTTCCAATGAAAGGTCTCAATACCTCATTCATAAGGTGCATAAAGGTGCTAAGGGCATTTGACAACCCAAAGGGAATCACCAACCATTCATAGAGGCCCTCATTAGTCTTGAAATATGTCTTGCATTCATCACCCTCTCTGATCCTTATCTGATGATAACCGCTTTTCAAATCAATCTTGGAAAAGTAGGATCCCCCTGCTAGGCAATCCAGAAGATCCTCCATTCTTTGCATTAGGAACCTATATGTGATTGTGATCCTATTAATGGATCTTAAATCAGTGAAAATCCTCCAATTCCCATCATTCCTTGGTTCTAGGACAATAGGAACAAAACATGGGATCAAACTCTTTCTCACTAGCCCCTTATCCAACAAATTGTGCACTTGTCTTGCAATCTCCTCATTCTGAGCAGGTGTCATCTTATATGCAGCCTTATTGGGAAATGTAACCCTTGGAATCAGATCAATATGGTGGCTTATATCCATAATGGGAGGTAGGGAACTAGGTAGTTCATTTACCATTATGTCCTTGTAGCTTTCCAACAACTCTTAGACCTCTCTAGGTGCATCTTCCTTCTTCTTTGTGGGAAGATCTGCTTCACTCTTTGGCTTCATAATCAGGAAGAATCCTCTTCCTCCTCCTTCCTTCAAGGTCTTTATTAACTCCTTCTCACCCACCATAAAAACACTAGTCTCTTCTTGATTTTCCTTGTCTTCTTCTATGAGATGTGTGAGGTTGTAAGTCACCCCATCCTTCACAATGGAGTATGTATTCTTCCCCCCATCATGCTTGGCCTTCATATCAAACTACCAAGGCCTCCCAAGTAGAAAATGGCACACATCCATAGGGATTATGTCACATAGGATCTTGTCCTTGTATGACCCAATGTTGAATTCTACCCATACTTTCTCATTCACCAAGACCTGATGTCCTTTACTAAGCCATGAAACTTCGTATGGGTTAGGGTGAGAAATCCTTTTCAAACTCAAATTTTCTACCATCTCAATTAAAGCAAGATTATCAGTTGATCCTGAGTCCACTACTATATTACACACCTTACCTTGTACCTTGCAATTGATTTTGAAGAGTTCCTTCCTTTGTGGGGATTCTTCATAGATTGGTGTCTTGAGCAATGCTCTCCTAATCATCAAGTTCTCTCCATCTTCTGATGTGAGGTTTACTGCAGGTGAGGTCACACTTTCTTCATCTTCATTTACCAATTGATTCCTCCTCTCTCCATGATGAGAGATTGATCCTTGCTTTTCAGGGCATTTGAAGGATGGATGCCCAGGTTGGTTGCAAGTGTAACATCTCCCTGAAAACTGATTGGAAATTCTCCCTCCATTAAATATGACTCTACCATTGGGTCTCCTACCCCTGAATCCCCCTCTATTTCTTGAGTCTCCACTTGATTCATTAGGATTAGAATCCTCTTGATGTTTTTCAGACTAATTTCTGCCCCCAAAGGTTCCTCTACCTCTAAAATTCTTGCCTCTTCCTCTATTTTTCTACTCTTATTTTCTTCTTATCTTCTCTTCAGCCTTATGTGAAATTTGTATGCAATCCTCCATGGTCTTGGGGACAACCAAACTTATCTCATCTTGTATTTTGAGCCTTAGGCCATTGATATACCTAGCCACTCTTTAATTCTCACTTTCTACATGATCACATCTCATACTCAACTTGAAGAATTGTTCAGGGTAGGATGAAACATCCAAGTCTTTTTGCTTCAAATTCTGCCTCTTTTTTAACTCTTGCACCTCATGATAAGCAAGAAGGAATTGTGCCTTCAACCTATGCACCATCCTATCCCATGAGTTGATCACGTACTTACCCATCTTCACCCTTTCTCCTTGGATGAAATTCCACCATGTCAAGGCGGATCCCTTCAACTTTGTTTTGGAAAAATTCACCTTCTTGTTCTCTACCATTTCTTTATATTCAAAATAGTTATTCAATGTCTCTACCCATTCCAAAACTTCTTCCACATTCATCTTTCCACTGTACAATAGTAGGTCTATCTTCACTTCAAAGGACTCTCCTCTTGATGCTTACAATGCTTTAAGGATTCTTCTCTCATGAGGGGGTATCTCTTCCCCTGAGGGTTCTCTCCAACTTATGTAGGTCCTTCACCCTTTGTCTCTTGTTTAGAGGAACTCTCTTCCTCCATGGCCACTCCTCTTCTTCTATTCATTTCCTTTAAGGCCTCTACCTCTTGTCTCAAGGCCTTCAACTCCTTTGCAACCACCAGTCCAAGTTGTTTTGGAGGCATGATGTCTTCCCTTCAAAAATTACCTGCAATCAGGCTTTGATACCACTATGATGTAGAGTGGCAGGGAAGGTAAACACATAACTATGATAGAAAATACAATCCAATTCAACACTTCTCTCAATTACTCTTACAAGGAGTCATAAACTCCATTATTCTTTAAGTGATCAACCCCCACACACCTAGGGTTTATAGCTTAGACCACCCACAAAGCTTGAAAGCATTTGGATCATGTCACATTAGGACAAAACAAGGTTCAACAACCCTCTAGCACTTAGGTTTCAACAAACAACTATCACTATGGTGATTTAGATCTCACTCCCTCTTAAGGCTTGTAGCCCTTACCCAGTAGGACAGTCAGAATAAAAACCACATGGAGGAATATCAAGACATCAAATCCATGGATTTAGACACCCCACATGGACCCCTACAAAGTTTCAAAACCTTTCCTCTTGACTATCAAGGCATAACTCACAATGACCTTTTCTACCACTGCTCCAAGAGGCCTAAATCATAGGCCTACACCTGGGTCTTGACTATCTTGGCTCTCCCCTTCACCCCAAAGCCCAAAAAAAAACTCCTACAGTTTTTCCACACCTTTTACCATCATTCCTAAGTGCCCCCCAAACAGATTTTCCAAAAATCAAGCAAAACTCACTTTTTTGCTTGTTAATTAGGCTTGCCACATAGAGATGTCAAGCCAAGAATCTCACAACACTTCCTCCAATGAGCCTGCCATTCTCAAAGACATTGAGGAAATAATAGTACAGGCATATACCTTCCATCCCACAAGGATTTAGCAACTCTACAACGTGGGGATGGAAGAAACACCCATAATTCACTCAAAACCTTGATTTTGAGGGTTTTCAGACCACTCGGGAGTAAAATTGAGATATCTCCCTCGATACTCAATGAAATATCACCACTCCAACACTAAAAGAAAGATTATTCAATTAAATATCCAACCATTATAGGCTTGGAGCATGAAACAACATGTACAAACCTTACCAAGTATGGGATCAACAATTTCTTCAAGAAAACACATAAATCAGCAAACTCTTTATTGAAAACTTCTTCCAAACTTCAAGAACAACCTTTCCTCAACGAAGAGAGGCATATATGAAGCCTTAAAACCTCCTCCAATGTCCTTCACCTGAAATTTGAATCAGTTGGCCATTGGAAACACAAAAAGACTTCATTTTTGACGTCGTTGGAAACACAAAAAGACTTCATTTTTTACTCTTTAATGCCTAATTAAGGCAATTTAGCCAACTTTCACCAACCCACCTACAAAGATACTTCCAAATTGTGTGAAATGCATCCAAAACTCCTAAAAATGAACAAGATGACTCCCCTCAGGTTTCTACCTACATCAAGGCGTCCGTTTTGCTTAATTTTCTAAAATGCACTAGACTTACAAAGGAGGATGGAGACCTTGTTTATACAAAAAGTTGGTCATCAAGACCAAAACTCCATGAAATCCATAGGAGACCTATTACAAAGCAATGAAATGGTCCATGAGACCTTATTCCAACATCAAATAAAGAAAAAAATATAACAAATGATTCTAGGTCCCTTAGACCCATGGGTGCTCTTGCACCACTATCAAACACTTAATGAAGAAACATAGAAAAGAGTGGTGCCCCTGAACCAAAGGGATTAATCGAACATAGGATGGAATAGTATAGATTGCTGGGATGGGCTAGGATGGGATAAAAAAATATAGGGTGGAAAATTTGAGGTTAATGGGATGTGATTATTAGGGAATAATGCAACATAGGGTGAAATAGGAGGTGTCTAAGGTTTGACTATAGTACACGAAGTGCAAACTTGACCTGTGTGTAGCAATAATAGAGGAGTTATCTAGGATGAAACATGGATAAATATGGTATAAGATAGGATGATATAAATGAACATAGGGTGGAACATAGGGGATCATGGCACATCTAGGGTGATATAATAATGGGTACAATAAGATGGGAGTAGAAGGACATAATGACACATAGCATGGACTGCAAGATATTAGTGGGATGGCCTAGGAGGGGATCATGGAAAATAGGGTGAACTATTAAATGATAATGGTAAGGGATTAGGAAGGAATAAAGGAACAAAAAGTGAATTAGGAGAACATAATGTGACACGATCAAGGAATACTTGAATGCAATGTGATGGCGCTCTCAAATTTTGCAAATTTGAGATGCCTATTTCAAAATTTTGCTTCTGCACTTTCAAAAGTGCATCTAATGAATCAGTCTAAATGACCCAATCTGGAGGGTCATAATTTGGAGCTAGATGAATTTTATGCATAACCCATTTATAGACATACTCAATTGGCATATGTGAGCAGGCATGTCAATTTTCAGCTTCCCACAATAAGTTTTGACAGAGTTTTGAAAAGTGAAGTTGGAGGGTTTTGAAACTGTTCTACTATTTGCAGATTGTTAGTTTTGAAAAACAGCCTGCTACTTGAGCTTTCATTTTGCAACCAAATGACTGTCAAGTCAAAATAAATGTTGTTCTACATTCTCCATACCAAGATGATCTCACATGTCAATTTTCAAAGTCTCATGAGTCGATTTGCTATTTTTAACAAATCAAAACCGAATGCAGTTTGTTCTATTTTGTATCTGCATTCCTGACAGCATTTCAGAGAGGTCAACTTCGACTGTCAATAACTTTTGATCAGTGATGATTCAAGCGAATTCGTTTTGCACACGTGCTCAGGGTACCTTAATGAACTTGTATGTCTGATGGCAGCTTGCCAGGAGTTGATTCACTATTTTTACAAATTGGCAGTTAAGTCAATTTCAATTGGTTTAGAACTACTGTTTTAGAAACGTTTGATTGAGCAACTTTGCCGATTAAAATTTTTCACCTCGTCACTCCTTTTTCCGAGCTGTCTTTTGTAATATACTCTTGGATCAAATTTCTAAATGCTTGCAAGTTTTGATGTCTCTCGGAGGTCGTTTGACTAGGTTTGAAAGGCAATTCCAGAGTCAACCTGGCCTATTTTGACCATTTTCCAAAAGTCTCAGAAAACTATTTTTTGATGAAGACCAAGTTTTTTTTTCACTCCAGAAGCATTTAGAAGTTGTCCTAGATCATTTGAGCATGAAACTTGTCTGAAAATGAAAATTTCTTTTAGTCAGGCCACATGGTGCCCGACATGCTTCACACTATTATGGTGTATGTCAGTGCACAGTTGAATATAAGAAGATTAGAAGAAGAGAAACTATGTGCATTGTTCTTGATATTCTTGAAGAACATTAAAGGCTTTTCCTCTAAGCTTCATACTACAAGAATGTAAATGGATTGAATTAATTTTGGAAATCTATGAGTCTAGTGATTGTTCATTAGCCTAAAGTTTTAAAACACATAAGTATGGATCAGGTTATTAAATGAATGGATATAATTCAAAGTCTCAAATCTGGATATGCACTTAAGGTTGGTGACCTCCATATGGACAGCAAGATAGTTGAGCAAGAATGTGATAAGGATGCGCAAGCTGGTAGTGATTCCTTATATGTTGCTGAGAATGAATTTCATTGTCATCTTGTAGTAAAAGTGATTGTGAACAACAAGTAGGGTAAGGAAATAAGGAAAGGGAAACAAGGGTCGGTTTGAAAAGTATAGAGGAGTTTTTATGTAAGATCATGAAGCCTAGTGGGATTGAGGAGACTCCAGATAATGATAGGAAGCCAATAGTAGCATCGAGTATTGGATCCACTATCACAAACAAAAGAGATTCAGTAGATGAGAAATTCATTTTCTAAATTCCAAAATAGAATTGCAGAGAGGGGTGCTATCAGGCTGGCTCAAATCAGACCAATTGAACAAGCTGCAAGGAGATCTCCAAGTATGCAAATGGAGTGTTACGCACCTGGCTATGCACTAAATGTATTTATTGAAAACGGCTTTAGCAACTTTCAAATGTAATGGCACAAAGGTCAGAGGTAGTGCATGGGCTTGAGGAAGGAGTCTATACAGAAAATCTAACATCTTTTTGTGCTGGCAGAAGATATGACCAGCATGGGAGCTTTGGATCAAGTTGTTTGCATTTTCCAAATGTGCAATAGGAGGGAGGTGGATGTAATCTCATGAAATGCGATGATTGTGGTGTATGCATAAAATAGATATGTTGAAAGGACTCTAGAAACTTTAAAGCAATTACAATTGGCAGGAAGCCTGTGCCTGGAAGGAAGCACACGGGTGTGTGCACTGGGGCAGGGGTATGCTCATCCATCAATGCATGGATTATGGAGATGAAATCGGCAGGATAGGAGCAGGGGCATAGCCAGATGAGGAATGGAAGAATGCGCACCAAAATAGTTTGTTGAAAATGCTCTGGAACTTCCAAGCAAACTCAAAATGGCAAGGCAACGCAATGGTGCCATCAAACCAGAGAGTGGAAAACTTGACAGAGGGTAGGTGCACACATCAAAATACAGAGAAATGACATGGAGGTGAATGCCATTTCCAGGAAGAAACAAGCAAAGCCTGAGGGAGTGCGAAGTAGGAGATTAGGGAAAACCTCATGGGCCTCACAAGAGGAGTGATGACGATGGCAAATGGGCTACGAGGTTGGCGAGAATGTACAAGAAGTGCATTGTGGTGGGCCCAAATTTTTTCATTAGCCATTTTTAAATGGTTTGATAAAATGAAATGGGAATTTCATTTTAATGAAGAGCTGAAGTGAATATTTTACTTCATGAGTAAAATAAGATATAAATCAATGAGCAAATGTCAATTGGGAATGGGTAAATAGTTTATTTTCCAGGAAAATTTTATTATATAAAATGCATGGAGGGGTGGAGTGGTTTTATCCACAAGAGTAAAATATTTTGAAATGAGCAAATATTTTAGATAAAACATTTCAAGTATTATGGGAGTGTGGGTAAAGTTAGTTTCCCGTGAATTTTCTTTAGGCAGAATTCCTTTCAAATTAAAGGAGATGTGAGGTAAATTTTTAACCATTAAAATGCTTTATGCATGTGAAATGGAGAGTGAATTAAATATTCACTGTGGGTGTTTTATAAAGTGAATTTATTTACTTTATAAACATATATTATGTGTTGGAGATAAAATAGTAAAGTGTGGCTGCAACAAATAAAGTGGATTTTATATTCATTTTATATTTGAGGGCATGTGGGTATTCTATAAAGTGGATTTATTCATTTTATAGGAAGATATTAATATGTTGGGGGATTGGAATTATAAAGTGGGGAAATATTTTAATGCAAGTGAAATTCTATTGGTTGAGAAGTAAAAAAAAATGTGCAACAAGTAAAGAGAGCTGAAACAAAATTTTCACGGAAGAGGTATTTTCCAGCAGTTGGGTGAATGATGAGATTCTCCACATTGGCTGATTTTCTGTTTCAAGGCAATGATGAGCAAAGTCAGTTTTGAGAGAATAAGTTTGTTGTTGCAAAGGAAGAGAGATGAGAGTTTCTTTTCAGTTTGATAAATAGGAATGGAGCTTCTAGATGGCATTTGCAGATCAAGTTTAGGGTTGCTCCTGTTTGCTGCTCTTCTTCTATATCTTCTTTTCTCTTCTCATTGTAAAAGAGTTCTAAGTTTTTATATTGGGCTGGGTAGATAGAGAATTATAAATTCTGAGTTATTTCTTGAGTCTGTAAGCTGTAATTTTTTGATTTCATGAGTAAATACAGCCAGTTTATGCAAATAAAATCATGAAGGTGTTTGCACATTCATGAATATCTTCATATTGTCTCCATATTTGTACACATTTAGTCATATAAATTCAATAATACAAAGTGTCTTTGAGTTTATCATCTCAAATTTCATGAGATTGTTTTGTCTATTCATTGTTCTATTTCAAAGAAATGGTTAAAATGCTTTGCACAGGTGATTGTGATTTCAAGTGTGCAGATGGGATTTGATAAGGAGAATTTGATTGATAATAAGAGATGGATTGTTGGTGCAAGACACTAACAGTTAATGCAAAGCATCAGGAATTTAAATCCACTAGTTGAATGCCATTTTTTGATGAATTCATTTTATGTGTTTGACTCCATGGCCCAGAATTGGCACTGATCTATTATTTAGTTTTGTGCATCTCAGAAACGTTTTATAAATGCAAAATCATTCTTAATCTTACTGTTTGGTTTGTTGTGTGTCCTACTTTCCAATGGCTAAGAGAGGGTTGAGTTATTGAGAATTTAGCCAAGTTTGAAGTTTTCAATGCTTCCCTTAGTGTATTTTCATTGGGAATTATTTGCTTTATAAAGCAATGTCGGTGTATGAGTGAATTAAGTTTTGGGCATTGTATAGGTTTACCCACCTTGGTCCTACAAAGCTAGAAGTGTAGGAGATGTCAGTGTTTGACTGAATCTTGTCAGTTGGCCACTAGCCTTTTTGGTTCTTTAATATGGAGGTTGGATACCTCTTAGAGATTTTCAAAGCCTAGCTGGGTTTCATTTTAAAACACCAACACAATGTTTGTGTTTCTCATCAATTTTTTAGATTTGTATATACGCAAAATTATGAAAAATAGCTAACATAGATTTACAACACCATTAATGAATAAAGGCTACCTGAGTGTACGTTGTTTGAGGATATGAATTGTGAGGTGTGGAGGAAGAAGGTGTACCAAGAAACTATTTGAAATCTGAAGCATGTTATGAGACAAACATTCAAATATAACATTCAACTGTTCAAATGCAATAATAATATCTTTAATACTAGTTGCATACCTATGGAATCATCATCGAGAATGTATAAGGTTCTATAGGAATAGAGCATGCCTCATGAATAGTGTGACCCTGAAATTTCATCATATCAAAATTCTACTAATTTAGTTATTCTTAAATTTCAAAATATAATTTAATAAAAAACATTAAAATAACTTGCTAAATTTTACCTGAGCGTCAATGTCGAATGTATCATTCAAAATATCATCTGTGAAAGCCATCGCCTCTACAACTGATGTAGGTTGTGTAGCTGCATCACGAGCACCCTAATAATTGTACGTGCAAACAACACCACAAGCACCACAATGGTGGGGTGGATCTCGGGGCCTACACATCTCCTCCATGCCATGCTCTACTAGATGACTTGCACATTGTAAAATGGTCTAGGTGAGTGAGCCAGTCGACTTCATGATGTCCACCTCTACACTCTCCTTAACAATGGAAGGAACAACAACATGCTCCACCGTGGGTCTACCCAAGGCTCTTGGTTCCAACTATGGATTATGTCGTGCAACAGGTCTATCGTTTGTGGAGCCCCCACCTCTACCCTGAAAGTCTAAGATGTCAAAATATTTTGGCATTTTATTGAGGACAAACTCATAATAGAGTTTCCTCAAAAAGTATTGTGGCACCTCATGGTTATTGCATGGAGGTTGGTCAAATACCATCCACCACCACTGCCAAAATTTGTTTTTAATTAACTCATGGTGGCACCAATGGATGGGGAACCTCCTACATGCATGAGACAAAGGTTCATTGGTTTTTGGGTCTATAAATAGGGCACACAAGTCGGCTTTGCTAATTTTTAGTTTTTTGACATCTGCATATGACAAACCACTAACATAAAATTGTCTGATCTCATGCCTCTTATTTAACCAAAAATTCATTTGCTCGCTCATTTCTCCTACATGAGTTGCAATTGACTTCAATGATTCAACAATCCCTCTCCTATAAGGGTGAATTTTGGCATGCTCGGTTAATCTTGCAATTAATTATTGAATGTCTCTTTTATTGTTTTCAATTTGATTTTGAATATTTTCTTGTGTTCCTTGAGGATGCCTATGAATTGATGGAGGGGTTTCGGGTTGTTCTTGTATAGGAGGCTCTTCGTGAGGGGGTGATTGTGAATTCTCAAAGTTTCGAGGTGGAGATTCATTCCTTGAGAATTAAAACAAAGTTTTATTATAAAAATATATTTAAATTTGCATTCTAAATCAAATTTGAAATAAAAAGAATAAAAATACATACCTCTTTGTAATTTTTGACCTCTTTGACATGTTGGTGGTATCCTCATGGAAACTGTCAAGCTAAGGATGCAAACAATGGAAGAGATTTGGCGAGCGCGAGTTGTAGACCTGAAATCCTCTTCCTCAAGCCACGGGTTGAAGACAAAATGAGGGTTTGAAACCCAATTTATGGCTTTTATGTCAAATAAGCCATTTGGCACACACCAAATGACTTTTAAGTCATTTGGTATGCACCAAATTTGGCCTGCGCCAAATGGCTTATTTCAGGTTTTTTCTTAACATTTTTCAATTTGGCACCTAAATTGTGTCATAGATTGGTGCACTTACCCTAAAAATACAAAAACATCATTAAAAAGATGAACCTAATCTATTAGAACATCTTAAATATGTTTTCATAAAGAGACCCTCATATAGAAAATTAAGGAAATTCCAATTTATACAAAGATAGTTAGAGAGTTATGCCTCATGAAGCTTGGAAAAAAATGCAAGGACCCTTAGAATTTACATGTTTTGGGATAGCTTGCAGATATTATGTTAGGAAATATAGTTTTCCTTAAGTAGGTAGACCCTATGATCCCTATTGTGGATGTCAAAATCAATAGAACTATCATCAAGAATACCTTAATTGGCGTAGGAGTAGTAATCAATGTGATGAAAAAGGAAACCATGAAGTTCAATTACAAGTAATGGATGTTTTACCTAAACCTTCTCTGTTATAGTTAATAGATAGGTCTATAGTAAAACTTGAGGGAATTATAGAAGACTTGGTTATAACATTAGACTCATGGGAATACCCTGTAGACTTTATGGTGTTACAACCTAAAGAAAATATTGTAGGGCACCCCGTCATCCTAGGGGGACTATGGTTGGCTGCTATAAACTCCTTTGTAGGTTGCAAGTTTGGTAACATGATCATTTCCAATGGAAATGTAAGTAAAAACCTAGTCCTTTATCCACCTACCTAGCCACATAAAGATTTGGAGAAATTGTATGGCATGTCCTAGATGAGGATGACTAATACTCATTACAAACATTAATGACTATTGAATGTAGTCCTGTGTTAGAAACCTAAAATAAAGATAATCTTCTTGCAAACGTCATACAAAATAATTATGGTAGTGACCCGTAGCAATATGACTGTTTAACAAGCTTACAAGACCCTTGTCAAAATATAATCCTTGCCAATACATTTGAGTCCATCTCTCAAATTTTCCATACCTTACTACCACATAATTTTAGCTCCAACATACAAATCCTTGATAACCTCTATTAAAACATCATCCCTAATAGTTCAGATTACACTAGGTAAGGCATTAAATGTAAATAGTCAATTGACTCCTGTACAATAGTCTTCACTATTGAACATGATCCAAGAACACACAACCGCATTTACATTGGATTATTATTATTTGAAAGGAATAGACCCAAACCTATGCATGCAAAAAAGTTTCATCAATGATGGTTACAAACCGATTGGGAAACCTTAAAGAAGAATGAACCCAATTGTTTGTGACATAGTGAAGGAAAAATTAAAAAAATTTACTTTATGTAGGGTTCATTTATCCAATCTCTGATAATCAATGGGTATCTCCATTAGTGATTTTACCTAAGAAGGGAGGAAAATTGAGAATGTGTGTTGATTACTATGAGTTAAATGAAACAACCAGAAGATACCACTTCTCTCTGTTATTAATTGATCAAGTGTTAGATTCATTAGCAAGGAAACAACAATTTTCCTTCTTATATGGGTTCAGTGGATATAACCAAATTAAGATAGCTCTAAAGGACCATGATAAGACAACCTTTACTTTCCCTTGGGGTACATATTCTTAATTTTTCTTCCCATTTGTGCTATGAAATACACCTACCACATTACAAAGGGTAGTATTGATTACATTCTCAAAATTTTCTCATGATTCTATGGAAGTTTACATGAATGAGTTTACAACCTATGGTAATAACTATGAGGAAGCACTTACTAACTTGGAGAAGGTGTTGTAGAGATGTCAAGATCACCACCAATCCTTAAGTCATGAAAAATGTTTCATGATGATGACTAAAGGGGTAGTATTGGGACACTTTGTGTCCAATAAGGGGATCCAAGTAGACCCAAATAAGATATTTCTTGGTTATTATGGGTTTTACAAGATATTTATACAAGACTTCAATAAAAAAAAAAGGACTTGAAAATATTTCTTGGTCATGATGGGTACTACAAGATATTTATACAATACTTCAATATAATTGTAGCACCATTGTTCATCCTATTATCTAAAGATGTGGATTTTGATTGGACACCTTCCTATCAAAATTCATGTAAGGCCCTTAAGGTAGTGATTACAAAGACCCCAGTGTTGGGAGGACCAAATTAGACATTTCCTTTTCATATCCTCGCAAATTCTTTTGATTTTGAAATTGGAGTTGTGTTAGGATAAAAAGAAGGAAATATAGAGTATGCCATCTATTATATCAACAAGAACCTTTAGGGGATAGATCTTAATTACATATTACTTGAAAATTATATTTCAAAAGTGGTCTATGCAATCAACAAATTTAAGCACTACATCATAGGGTTTTATGTATTCATTCACATAAAACATACAACAATCATGTACTTGATGAATACATTAGTAGTTGGAGGTAGAATTGTGAGATGGTTATTGCTACTCTAGGAGTTTAATATTATCATTTTAGACAAAATAGGTAAGGCTAATGTAGTAACAAAATTTCTCTCCAAACTACCAAGAAAATAAGAAGAATATATTATGGATGATTCATTTCTAGATGATCACTTTTTTTTCTTTTTTTTCATACACCTTGGTATGAAAACATAGCCAATTATCTAGTTGCAAGGAAAACACCACTGCATCTCTCACCAAGGGAGAAGAGACTTTTAGTTGAGAATTTTTTCCCTTATTCATGGATAGGTGGATATCTATTTTACATAGGGACTGATAATATAATGAGGAGGTGCATTGCAGAAATAAGGAGGTGCATCATGGAGGATGAAGTCTATGGAATTCTCAAAGCATTCCATGATGAACCTTATGGAGGACATTTTGCACTAAAGAGGAAAAATCTTAAAATCTTGAATACTGGCTATTATTGGCCCAAAAATCATAAAGATACAGTGAAGTACACAAGGAGTTGTGATAGATTCTAGAGAATGGGATGACCAACTCAAATAGATGAAATGCCACTTCAGCCACAACTATTCATAGCACCATTTGACAAATGGGGGCTAGATTTTATTAGTCCTACATCTCCAACATAAAAATATATATATACATTGGTTACACTGATTATCTTTCAAAATGGGTGGAGGTCAAAGCCTTGCAATTTGAAAGGGATGAAAATGTTTATAAGTTTCTCTATGAAGATCTATTTACAAGATACGATGTTCCTAAGGAAATAGTGACAGGCCAAGGGCCACAATTTACCTCACATTTCAACACCAAGTTAGCATAGGAATATGATATTAGACATAGAAAATCTAAACCTTATCACCCTCAAGATAATGGTCAAGTAGAGGTCACTAATAGAGAAATAGAAAACATTATTACAAAAAATAGTGCAACTCCATAAGAAGGATTAGGCAACCAGGTTACTTGAAGTAGTTTAGGCTTTTAGGATAATCTAGAAAATAACAAGCTTCACAACATATGAGTTGGTGTATGGGAGAAAGGAAGTCCTTCAAATATAATTTTAATACTAAACTTTGAGGACAACATTATAATTTGGCATATATTTATCTATAGCACAAAAAGAGAGGTTGCATAACCTTAATTCTTTAGATGATATATGCATGGAATCAATACACCATACAAGGATAATCTAGAAATAGAAGATGCATTGGAATTATGTGTTCATCAAGACCAATTAGTTTAATATAGGTGATTGGGCACTACTCTATGATTATAGGTATAAGAATTACAGGGGAAAATTACAAACAAGATGGCTACGCCCTATAAAATTTGAATTGTTTTTTTGAATGGACAAGTTCAACTACAAACTATTGATGTTGAAAGGTTTTCACTAATAGTTAATGGCCACAAGTTGAAGTTGTACAAAAGGCCATAATAGAAGGATGAGTTGACATAAACACTACAACAACAATTGGAACCAAAGACACATAATTCATCAACAACGACCAAGACTTCATAAGAAGTATCAGCAAATGAGCTACCCAACTCAACTATTGCTATTTCATAGGTGCAATTCTACAACACTTATCACATGCACATGTGAAAATTAGATGTCTTCATTTTATGAACCTACAGTAGAGCTCACAAGACCTACAAAATCATGCCCCAAGACACATAATTCAAAAGAGACCTATTTATTCACTAGCTCATAGCACTTGCATAGCCATCAGTTCACTCTTACCCATAGAAACCATCATTTATTTTCATTTCATACAAACTTCTTCATACAATTTAAAGGTGGAAAATTGTCCTTACTTATGGTTTAGGACATAGAACAACAATCTTCTCCACTCTCATTCAAGGAAACCTTAGAGATCTCAGTCCAATGTAGAGGGAAAATGAGATCTTGCAATAGGGTGTCCTAGGGTTTGATTAGAAACTAAAGAGGGGTTCAAAACCAAGCTAGGGGTTGGAAAGACTAATTAAATATAAAACCTAATGTTTAAACCTAGTGCAATGCAAAACTTCACTAAATGACCTAAAAATGCATGTAAATTAGAATAATAAGTTGGGAGATTAGAGGTGTGCAACTAGAAATTTGTAGAGGCTTGGATGAAGACTTGAAATGATGAAAAAACTGAAATTAATGTCTTTTGCGATGCATACTCCAGTCTGGGTGATTTAGTCCTAGGTTAGGTTTTCTGGGCAAGAATAAAAATCTAGTAGAGATATGTTTGGAACTCTTAAAAAATGTGAAATTCATTATACTGGGACTCATACACTAGAAGTGGCATATTAGTCCAGTTTGACTTTTCTAGAAATTCAAAGTTTGTTTCTACTCTTCAATGTTCGCTCTATCCTTTCCACTTGATTTCCGGGTCTGAATCTCCGATTTGCAACCTATAGATGTCTTTCAATGATCTTCAATGTAAGGTGTCAACTTTGACAACTTTGAACACTTGAAAAAAATTTCTCCAAACTTTCTCTTCAATATGTCTTCAACCTAGATCTACAAATCACTCACTAAAGAGAAGGAAAAATGTTGTTTTGTTAGTGGAAAGGGGTTTGCCTTGGTCAAACCCCGTTTTGGTAATCAAATGAGATAAAGGAATGATGAATGAAAAACATGCAATGTTACAAATCACAAAACCCTATCAATAAAGTGTTGCAACCATGTATAAAGTGGCTACAATGGATGTAGATCTTGACTCTTGCTTGAATGTAATGGATCTTGGATAGAATGCTAGCTTGAATCATGAAACCCTACATCACAAATGTTAGCCCAAAAAAAAACATGAGGCATGATGACTTTGACATGATGCTTGATACTTAAATTATTCTCCAAAACACTTGATAATCAGCTACTGAATGCTCTTTAATTCTCTTGTGAATGCTTGAATTCTCTTATGAATTATAATTTTCTATTAGGAATTCTCTCGTGAAATTGTTGGATGAAAATAAGTGAAATAACCTTGTATTTATACTTGTTTATGCCAAATTTCCTAAAATTACAACATTACAAGTCGACATTAGGTCTAGGAGGATAAAATATTGCCAAGAATTTGAATTAAATTTGATTTTGGGCCACATGGGACTCATACGCCAGAAGTGGTGTATGAGTCCAATTAGGCTTAACTATGGGACACATTTTTCAAAAATACTTAGAGTGATGCAAAATCTAGATTGGGGCCCTAAAACCTAGGTGGGACCCATATGCCCAAGGTGGTGTATGAGTCCTAGATCACTAAATTTGGGCCACACAACCTAAAAAGACATGAGTTATGATTGGATGTTGGTTGATGTTGGGATTATCCTCAAAAAGATGCATTAATTAAGGCTCATGGATGAAAAATAGGGCCAAATAAGGCATAACGAATTCCAATTAATAATGAGAACCCTAGATAAGTGTGAAAGTGTGGTACAACACTTCACAACACCTAGAATAAGGTACCATTAGGTCATTTTAGTTCAAAAGGGCCCAAGACCTAATGTGAGTGTGTTAAACACATTACAACACTAAATCATGGCAACACTAAGCTCAATTTAACAAGGAGGACCCAAACAAGTATGAAAATGTCATGGACAACATTTTTTGACACTACAACCACAACATGTAGCAATCAATATTTACTTTTAATATCATCCATACCATGTAATAAACTCCACCATTCACTTTCATTCCACATACTTTTTGAAATATTTTTCTCTCCACTTCAACTTCCTTGCCACATATTATGCTCCTACTAAGTTACACTTTAAACCACAACCACTCATAGTTCATAGCCATCACCTTAAACCATTTCAAAATATTTTCACATGATGCATGGTAGCATGAATTCAATAAATTTCACATGTACCATCCTTCACATTATAGCATGCCAACAAGTAATTTACCACATGAAATCTCCTAATTAATATTCAATCTTATTATTTTTGTATATATTTATCATTCATGCAAGCATTTTAAACTTCATGTTTCAAATTTCACTGCTTAATACTTATTGGCCCCACCCTTTTTGTACTTGCTAATTGAGGACAACTATCAACCTTAGTTGGGGGGAGGGGTATCCAAAATACCTTAATTATTTTTAATTTTATGCTTTTAAATTTTTTTCCATAATGAAATGAGAGTTTAGAGCAAAGAAGAAGTATTTAGAGTAGAATTGGGTGATCAAGTACATCTCATAGTAGATAAATAGCAGAATTGGGTGATGATTCAAGAAGAAAAGTAGAAATAGAATTGGTGAAATTATAATGTGAGTTGGCATAGTAAGGAGAGAGCCTACAACTCATAATTTTCTACTAGAGGATAGGCAATGTTTACATATCTTCCATCAGGCAGGTTGGCTAGATTATTTCCTTCGACTCATAGAATACAATGAGATTATGACCTACAAATTTGACAATACCTTACAAAATGATGAGGCAATTTTTAGGGGATTAAGGGTCGATGCATCAGATGTGATGATAAAAAGGTGTTAGGTATTCTGAGGGTTGGAGAAGAATTTCCAGTTAGGGTAGACACAATCACAACTAGAAATGAATTGTCCTTTCTTGGAGAGAATTTGGATTCCTCCTCACAAGGTACAAAATGTTTTTTACCTTGGATTTGGGCCTTTGTAGCTTCACACATTGTTAGATATTTAACTTGTGATGGAAGACAACCATTATTATACATAATGTATTTTAAGTTGTTCAATCATTTATGCCATTAGAGGTTGGTAAATGTTCCAATTTTTTTTGTATAATTTGTTAAAAAGGATGTCATCAGAATATAAGAGGAAATGGAATTAGTTGGATTTGTAACATTTTTGTTTTCACTCTACTTGTTAAGAGAAGTCTTCGGGTTTAGTTTCCCAATGTATCTTGGGAATATTTTCTAAACAAAAACAATAAAAGAAATATTATTTTAGTACAAAATGTAGAAGAAAGGGACCGAGAATAGGAAATAGAAAATAAACTACAACTACACTAGAGGAAGGAACACCTTCTTGTTCCCTTGCTACAACACCTACCCATAGCACAGAGGAACCTAAAAAGTAGGGATTGTAGGAAAGTCAACCTACATCTTCTCCTAAGTAGCCCACAATTGAAGAAGATTTAGAAACCATATCTTCTACAAAGAGACCACCAAAGCCAAAGAAAAGTATGGCCTCTACCTTTGCATTTGCAAAGAAGAAAAAGAGGCCCACACAATCAAGTTAATCGCAATGCCTAAGAAGGAAGGGGCCTATGAAAAGAAACTGAAAAAGGAAGATGTTGTTAGGATTATAACTGACATAGACTATGAGGGAAATGTACCTAATGATAATAATAAAAGAACACCCATTGTGTAGACCCTGTACTTAACTAGCACTTCTTACTCAAATTTAGAAGATATCTTCATGGCTAAGAAGAAAAATAGACCTCCAAAGATCCCTATTTTTGAAGAAGGGTTTATGTATTCGAAGGAGGTAGGAGAAGACAAGTTTTTGGAGAAAGAAGAATTATTTTTGGAAGGAAGAGATCTAGCAAGGAACCACAAGAAGCATTATATAGGATAAAATAGCTAGAAGACCAACTGAAATCATATCAGAAAAAAGATAGTGAAAGGGATGCAAAGATTAAGGAATTGGAAGAACTCCAAAGATTTGGGTAGGGACCAAAGTTAGAATTTTATTCACAAAATTTCATAATTGAATAGACTAAAAAGGATCAAGACCCTAGGAGCTCATTTGGATACATAAGAAACCCCACCATTCCTACTATTGTTTCACTTGAAATTGAGTTGTGGAATAAAAAAAGGAATTTCCTAGAAAGAAAACGATTGGGAAAATGAGAAGGAGAAATTGATATCCACACATGTCAAAGCAAGTGAGAATCAATAAATAGAGATAAAAATACTGAAGGGAGGAAATTGATGAATTGAAAGATAAGACAATTCAATTGATGAGGTGTAGACCTCTTGTGAGGGTATATACTTTATTTTTGCAAGAAAAGATTCTATATTTTCAGTTCAGTCAAAGAAACAGTGATCTCTCTATTAGAATGAATACAAGACCTTTGGTTTTTATAAATATTTCAATTGTCTAACCTAGAAATACAAGATCAATTATGTGAATTGTATTTTCACAACTTGCTTCTTTCATGTGACACTGCATGGAACCCACTTATATTTTTGGGAGATATTTAGATAAGGGCTCTAGCTTCCTACATTAGAAATACACATCAAAGGGGCAGCTATTGCAAGAATATTACGCGAGAGAGAGAGAGAGAGAGAGAGAGAGAGAGAGAGAAAACAAAAATTTTCCCTATATAGTTAAGAGAAGAGGCAACTAACCCACATGTAGTAGTAGACCAATGGTTGGAATTCATAGAGCACATGGGAGTTGGTGCAAAGATTTTGGATTGCAGAGAAAAGAAATATAGGAGAATGAAGGGATTAGCAAAAAGAACTATTAGAGTGGCATTTAAGTTTACCCAAGGCAGATGAAACAAACTCATGCAAGAACTTAAGAAGGAGCCTCATTTTATTAATAATTATATGACATTAATTAGTAGATCACACAAATACATTGTAACTGCCCTCAAGAATGAAATTTATTAGATCCTTCTCACCTTTCATCCTCCTCTCCTCTTGTTCCCCATACCACATTAGATAGGGAGGAAGCGAGAGGAAGGTGCAACAAGAAAGAATAAAAGATTGACAATGATCACATACCAACTAGGTTCTTATTTAAAGCATGGTAAAGGAGTGGATTGTGTTGTGGAATTCAGAGAGATGCCCTTGCAGTATAACCTTCAACATTAAAGTTGCTTGATGTAGTGCCTCTCCGCTTGGGTCTTTGGGTCGATTGGGTAAGAGTTTATTTGCGTAGGTGTTTATTTATTTTTGTTTGATTGATCAATTTCGATAGTATTATTAGTATTGTTTTATTTTGAGTTATTATTCCCATGGTTTTTGTAATGTTTATTAAAGGTTTCGATTATGGATATGTTGATTTCGTTAAATAATTGTTTTAACTAAATGTTATTCTTCGATGTGGTTAGTTAAGTAATTAAATTACATTGTTAGTAAATGGCATTAATTCTCTTAGAAAATAAACGTGCTAGTTAGTGTTATTTATTTTATACATTAATGATTTTCATAATATTGCAAAGTTTAAATTGTCTTGAGAATACCATTTAATTTAAATAAATATAAACTAATAAATTGTTTTATTGATTATTTAAATTAAGTCATTGGAATTAGTATTACGATGACTAATTTTATCATCGAGTAGTTAATTTAACATTAAATTTTAAATTTAATTGTTGCTTGAGTTATAATGCTTATTGATTTATTTTAATAATATTTAATTGTCTTAAAAGGGTAATTATATTTTAACAAGGAAATTGTATTATTTAAATTTTTAGAAGAAATAGTTAGTTTAGGAAATTTTGGAAGAAATTCCTATTCGAAAATTAGTAAAATTGAAATTGAAGGAAAGTGACTATTTTCTATGTATAGTGAAATTCAAAAAATATTAGTAACGTTCTGATTTTTGCCTTCTTTGGATTTTATATCCAATTTGGGGTTTTTCAAAAAAAAGGAAGGGAAGAAAAGCAATTTTGGTTCTGCAACTCGTAATTTTGAAGTTTTGTCTGGAAATTGTAATTCTCTATATTCTCTCTTCGAAATAGTTAAAGGAATTTAGATTCATAGTTTGTCCTGGATATTGGTTCCTTCAAAGCTGTGGATTTCAGATTTTGGTGAAGAACGTAGCTGGCTGGATACACACGATGCAACATTTTGTCTCCAAATTAAATTCAAGCGAAGAACTCTAGGTAGCATTGTAAACTTGGATATCTTTGTAATTTCCTATTGAAAAGAAAAGATTGAATTTTTTAAAATTTCATTATGTATTCTGTGAAGCTTTGAATTATTGTAATTCTTGTGAAATCATTGTTGTGTAAATGTCATCTCCAACATTTGGATTTCACTTTCCCCTTCATTTCCTGTCCAATATCATTATTTTAATTAATTTTTTTGATGTGTGAGTTTGACTGGCAAATCGTCTCGAAGTATATTTTAATTCTAGTATAATTGGTTATGTTTTCAATCATTTGTTTATGGATTTAGTTCTAGCCATTTGCATTGTTATTTCTCAATCATTTTCTCTGTAATTTTTATTTTCCATAGATCTTCTTCTTTTTATTTCGGTTGTATTTTGGATTCAGGCTATTGTATTTTGCCAATCTGGTTTTTGTTTTTCTAAGTAATATCGTGCACTTGGCTATGTCGTGCATTGGGCTATGCCATTTCTCTGTTTCTTTTATGCCTTTTATATAAATATATATACATATCTCTGCATATATATATATATATACATATCTAAAAATACATATACATAGATACATTTATATATATCTTTGCATATATTTTGGTGGTCCATGAATTTTATCTTTGCTTATTTAGTGATAGGCGATTTATTTATACTTTGCTTGGGGGTCTATGTTGGCACCATAGGCATCCCTCCTCCCAACATTCATGGTTGCGCAACAGCCTTAATGTTGTTGTACACAACCATTCTAGACTGGTTGCGCCCTTACTTTAGTCCGCTGTGGTATATATATATATATATATATATATATATATATATATATATATATATATATATATATATATATATATATAGGTTTGCAATCTTTTAAATTCTCTACTCTTTTTAAATTGAGCATAGTGAAATTTGCAATGGACTTGTAATTTTTGTTTTATTATTATAATATATATATGTATGTATATGTATATACATTAATATAGCATGAATTAGATACTCATTTAAATCTATCTTTTGGGTGTTCTACTTTGACATCAGCAATAATTTAAATTTTTATGATAGGTATATATACATATATACATATGTATATATATATGTGTGTGTGTGTGTGTGTGTATTTGGATATAAAAATATTGTAGTAGTGCAAAAGTAGTTTCAATTCTAGAATTAAAGAACAAAATTATATTGATTAAACTTAGCTTTAAATATTATTTTATTAAATTTTTATTTAGAAATAAATTTGCAAATTAGATTTAACGATCATGGAAAAATCAGATTTAGAGAATATTTTGTTTTGGAAAAAAGAAATAAATGGGAAAATAAATATCTGTGTTAAATTAGTTTCTAAAATAGTCACAAACTATTTATAATTACTTTAATAGTTTAAGTTAAATTACTTTATTTCCACCATGAATATTGTAAGTTGGAATAAATTTTATTTATAGTTGTTTATTTATATTAAATGATGTTAAGATGATTGATTTGTCATTCGTTGTAAAATATGTTTGTTTATGTCTAGTTCATATTGCTTTGAAACATGGTTTTAATTGGATTAATGTATCATTATAAGAGTTTTCTTTTAATTGTAAAAATGAATTGTTGATTTATTTGTGAAGAGCTATTATTGTACGTCTAGGAACTTTGATTTAAGTTGTTTCATGATTTTGGGGAAAAATGCGTAATTTGTGTTCCTGGGTAGACATTTACTTACCTTGAGAGGCTAGGGGAAATTGTGTGTTTGTGATTTTTTTGTTGCACCTTTTTATCTATATTTTTACCTTGAGGATTTGTGTATGGGTAGTACCTCCTTATTTTACGAGTTATGATACTTATGTAGTCACGAGATGGTCATGCCTCGTGTGTCTTGTTTTGAAAGAATGTCTTTATGTTTTGAGGTTTGAGGTACACCCTTTACTTGTCTTTTGTGTTTGGGTAACTGTAGGGGAGAGTGGCTCTTCATGGGGGATCGGTGAACAAGTGTTTGTCCATGGAAGAGTTACCTTAAATAAGTGATAACCTAATTAATGTATCTAGTGGGTTGGGTTAGTTAAACACATAACAAGAATAAAACATGCACCTCACCCCTGTCGTTAGTGCTCTCAAAGGCTAAGGACGGGTGGGATGACCTAGTTGGTAAGGTCACTGCCTTGTATCCATGAAAGGTAAGTGGCTCCACATGAGTCACCCTATGGGGCGACACCTTGAGATAGGATGCCTGGTTAACCATAGATGGAGGCGGTTACTAGTGTTAGGTAGCTTGGTTAATCCACATAGATGGAGGCAGTTCCTAAAGTTAGGTAGCCTAGTTAATCCATGTAAGGCCATGCAATGGCACTCTCCCACTGTGCCCGTTGTCTTCCCTTGTTCTTGTTGCCTCTGGAGTATTATTGTCATTGTTGTTGTTTATGTTTGATGAGTTTCAGGTGGGTATTGTTAGTCTTCTATGTTTTGACCTTGTTGGATGAGGGTCCTCTTGTCATCTCCTAGCATGGGGGGTGTTCCTTCGGGTTCACATGGTCGGGTAGAACATGCTACACACCCATTGGGTTTCCCATCGATGATCATGATGTTGCGGAGATGTACCTGTTGCAGTGATTTTAGAGCTTTGCATAGAGGAATATTGTACTTTATTATGTATTCAACTCTTCATTATTGTATTCTTTTGGATTATGATGTACACTTCCCAATATTATAAGGGAAGTAACTGTGTAATGTACTATTGGCATCTTATGTGTTCTATTTGTCAAAATATGTTCCACGAGTGTAATTATGAACTTGGAGGTTGTAATGTAATAATTGAGATTCATATATTTCTTTATCTATCATATTCATGTTTGGATGTATGTATATCTGTGTCATTTCTTATCTACACTTCTATCATTTATTTAGTTTGGTATCATTTAACGTAGTAGTTGGTTTGGGTTCGTTTTGAGTAGTGCACCATGTTACCCCATGGGACTAGGTTGATGTTATATGATATATTTATGTTGGTTAATTAATTATTTATGTTTAATGTAATTGTTGTTTCAAAAAAAAAATGTTTTGTTTGTTGGTAGTTGTGTCCTCTGGGGTTTGTGTGGTGGGGCGTTACACTTGAGGACAAGCTATATCTTTATTTTGGGGAATGATGGGTGCTATAATTGGGTAGTTTCCTTTTAGTGTTTCATACTTTTCATTCTATCTTTATGCTAAGTTTCAAGACATTTCCATAACCTTTTATTCCTTTTATATAATTTTAAGAAGTTTTAAGTATGTGGAAATAGAAACATGTTGTGTTGATATGTGTATGTATGAATTCATGAATCTCTATGAAATTTAGTAGGATTTTATGTTTAAATTATGATTTATAATGATAAGAATTCCTTAGGAATAAAACTAACATTTGTGGCAAGAATAATTATCAATCCAAAACAAAAGGTTTCTCACCCTACAATATAAGGACTGATAATCGTTGTAGGGAAGAAGTCAACCAATCAAGGCATGATACTTTCAGAAGGAAATGTAGGTGATAATTTACTAATTAGTCTATGGGTCATCAAATATCACTCTTACTCACTAAATAAGATAGCCAGGAGAAGGAGTCTAATTGCAGCAGGATTGATTTATGATAGGACTATTATGTGAACACATTTCTATTATGAGTGGTTAAGTTGTTCGATATAGAGTGGGTATTTAGTTTTTCTACTCTTACTTCAGATAGTTATTAGTTTCTATTTTGAACTCAAAACTCTTCCTAGATTCTTTGAGGGAGAGTTGAAAGTTGTTTAATAAGTCTTTTTTTAGTCCATGAATAATGAAACTCCTCTCATATACCCAACATAATAGGATATTTTGTAAAGGAGGAGATCTATTTATCTATTTGTTAGCATTTCTAGAGCATTAGTTTTAGCAAAAGTGTTAAATGAATAGAATATATGTTTTAGTGAATAGAGATCTTCAACAAATTTCATATTAGAATGCAATAAAGATAATTGATTTATGACCATGATTTTCTTATGTGAGTGTTTGATAAATCTTATGGAAGCATCAAATCAAGCAAGGGCCACTTGAGATACTATTGAACAACTAATGCATTGTTGAATTCAATTGGTAGTTTTTAGTTATATGACTATGAACACATGTGTTTTAATTCATGAATTGGATTCTATAACTTAATGTTTGGTTTCACACTTTGGAGGATTAGCTAGGTTAGGACACTATAGTTTAATGGTTAATAGTTATAGTCTTAAGCATTAAATATTTGTAGTAGAAGGTATTTGTTTATATTATTTTTTATTGTTTTGTGAATTAGAATTTTAATCCAATTTTTAGCTTTGACTATATTCGCACATGTTTATTTTCCTATACTCAATTGATGTAGGATGTCCAAAATCTATGAATTCATATATTTTTCTAGCATTATCTAAAGTTTTACGACTCCTTGGTTGATAATTTAATGTAGCCCTCTTGTGAAAGATGAACTATTGAGTTAGGGATTCCCAACTCATCTGAGTTATGTGTATACCTAGTGACACCAAGTTAATTAGACATTAGATTGGCTCCACACTATGGGGTGATAAAATTGATCATGTATTAGGATTGATTGGTTCTCATGTTGATACTGTAACTATTTGGGTTATAGTGGACATTGAATGTCCTCACACACTTTGGACTAATATTTTGGAGATGTTTGGAGACCCTCATGTTTGTCCATTCCCTAATGATCCAGTTTTAGATTCTAAAGAGACTTCTAAAATAGAATCATCCTCATCCTTCTCTTCTTGCAGTTCTTGAATGTTCATATGACATAGAGACTTACCTTCTTTCTTTTCATCATCATATTGATACCCCATTAAACATATATGTTGCTACTTAAAATTCTCGAGATGCTTCTTAGAGAGTCTCTAGTGATCCATTATGATAGGGTCATTTATGTATTTTGGATGTAGTCTATTAGGACCAATTTCTACTAGAAATATCTTGTTTGTTTATAGAGTCTCTCATTTTGGATCTATATGACACTATTGAGGACATAAATCTTCTCTTTTATGACCACTCTTTAGTATTTGCATATTTTTCTACTTCAAATTTTAGTATTGCTTCTTCAAAAGCTTCTAATGACTTCTTGAAGTAGTACATCCATAGTCTTCCTAATTCAATTTTGTGGAATGATCTCTTAGTAGCAGTTTCAGACTTGCTTATGGAGATGCATATTTCATATTTGGAGGACATGTTTGAGGGGTTATCTCTCCTCTTTGATGATAACCATTGCACAAATATTGTCAAACAATCATCATCTTTGGATTATGTTCTACATTAGTCTATAGGATATTCTAATTTTTCATCTTAAGCAGTGTGGCCTAGATCTCCTAATTTAATTGTGCCATCTTTCAACATCAACATTGGGACACTTGAGCTAAGCTCAGAGACTTACATTTTACATTTTCTTCCTATATATTCCTTTTAGGAGTGGGGAGATAACTTACATACAACATTGTTTTTGTTTCTTCCTAAGGGGAGGAACGTTGTTCAATGATCGTGGACCATCTTTTAAATCTAATTTTGAGCATCTACCATTGGATCTCTTTGGGGGGCTACTTAGTAATTTCCATCTTCTCTCTCTATTATGGGGGTGTTCTCTCTCTACTTATCAGGGGGATTCTTCTTCTTTGGGGGAAATTTTATATGTACATGGGTACCTAACATGACCTCATTTTTTCAAGATCCATCCTCTCTTACATCCTCCTAAGTTTTCCTTAAAAGGGGGTGTTTTTGTAGGTTTAAGCTTTTATTTTCCTAGTTGGTTAATTTATTTACCTCAGTTATAGGCTTGTCCTACACTTGTATTAAGCTTTCTTAGGATAATAAAGTTAGTTTCTCATTTAATAAGTAGGAAATAAAGTGATGAGTTATCTTCACCCTTTAAGGGTGGAGTATTTAATTTTTAAACACTTTATTAATATCGTTAGTTATTGGTTGTTAATTCTTATTCATTGATTTTCCACTTCCCTCATCTCTTTAGTTTTATATTAAATCACTACCTAACTTGTATTTTTCATATCTTAGAATCTCTTAATGTAATTTTGTCATCTTGACATTGCATAATCTCTTAGAATTCTAGTTTGCATCATTTTTGTTTTTTCTAGTTTATGTAACCTTGATTTTCTCTTAAAAAGTTCCTTGTGTTATTCAATCTATTTCATATTTCGAATAATTTAGATAGTAAATTATTTCAAGTTTTCTTTATGACATGGAAATTCTTCATTTGCACTCTAATGGATTATTTTGATGGTTGATCATATAGTTGAATGGTCGGATCCTCAAACCCTACCTTAAAACTATTTAATTTTCTCTAATCTAACTATTATTCTGTTGACTAATAATTAGAGATTTTTGTCTATTGGAATATGAGGTGTTAAAGACTTTAGAAACTATTAACACACCTAAATTGATATTACACTAAAATTTATAGAAATATTATTGAGTGCACCACCCATGAGGTTATATAGGATTGGGGAGCATGAAGGTAGGGATTGAGGGTCCCAAAACTCAATTCTTTTTAACTCCCACCTGATGGAATTTTTAAAATTCTGTCAAACTTTTGCCTGGTTTTGGGCATGTCCATTCATCTTTTGTGACTGGGGGTCTAAAGTTTAGGGTTTAGGGTTTTGTTACCCATGTTAAAATTGGTTTTACCAAATAAACCCTTACCTTATAATTTTGTGTTGACCTATTATTGGGGGTTAGCGGTCTTCTAAGTCATTCGATTGAGCCTTGTCTGTCATGCTATTACTGGCCCCTTTCACCCGACCTATCAGTTTTTTCTCCATGTTCAGGTTTTAATATTATTTTGCCTAAAATAGGTGGATTTTCCCAATGCTTAGACTTTGGCCTAAAATTTCATTCCTCCAAGGATCTTTTCCAATTCTCCTAGTCGACCCCACTATTATAAATAACTTTTCCATGTGCAGATTGGTGGGTCATCAGATCAAGGGGTTCAAATCTAGACCTTTCCTCACAAACCTTGCAAGATTTCTTGATGACATCATTAAAGTGGTGTGAGGTATGCGAGATGCTGCCACCTATCACATACAGTGGGGTGGGGCATGTCCCGATGCACCAATAGTGACAAATGGATGTCAAATCAACGATGGTTGTTTAATGACGGGGATTAATTATGACTATCCCTCACCAGCCTCGCACGATCGAATTAATGTTTTTGAAAGTGTCGTGAGGTGTATGAGCTGGTGACATATTTCCTAGATCCATGGTACAAGGTGGTTGGATGGGGCCCGTTGCTGGTTCACGTGTCTTTGACTGTGAGGTATGTGATTGGTTGCCAGGTTTTCCAAGTGGTGATGTGGGTTTTTCAACGATCTTTGACTCGATTTGAGTCATCCGACATGCTAGGTCCTTATCACATCGACGGTCTAAATTCAAATTTTTTAATCCACCCATGTGAGGACTATTTGCGCTCTGCAAGCTATATTCATTAATGGTGTAGGTCTTTCCGTGGATCTCATCCTGATTTCCATGCGTGCGAGTGGTATTCACCTGATAATCATGATGGGTTGTATGCCATTTTCCATGAGCTTGGAAATATTTTGTGGTGGCAACGTCAGCCACTAATCACTTGTTTTCTCTTAAATGTAGTTGGAACAATTAATTTTTCCTACACTGACTTGCTCGATAAATGCTTGCTTTTTTTTAATTTTTTAATTTATTTAAGTAGACTGTAGGAATCGGGTAGCACGACCCCCTATAAATTGTAGTGCGCCTAGTAAACTTTTTAACGTGACCGACGGCACTGGCGCGACACGCGCTCCAATACCATGGGGGGTGGGGAGACTAGACATCATGACCAACCTCCTGCAACAGGAAAGATTTAGCCAATCGAGCTAGGGCCCCAACCCCAATAAATGCTTGCTTATTGCTCATTAGCATCATTGCATTTTTTGAGTTTATGTTCATTTGCAAGTGATTGGTTTTTCATGCTGAGTTTGAACTTGTGAATTGGATGGGTAAGTCGGTGGTTCCTAATTCCCTGGTACGAAGAAGCGCCAGGATGGGTGCAAATATTTTGCAGCGGGAGGATAAACAAACTAAACAGAGTACTATTCCTAGTGCTTCTAGGGTAGTTGCTGAAAGGGTTGACAAGAGGTTTGGACATTGCAGGTCACCTATTGAGCTTTCTACAGGCTCTGATGGTGAAGGGTCCAAAACTGATTCAGACTACTATAATTACCTCATGTCCCTGACTGAGCTGGTGAGGGAGGATGAGGAGGTCCTTGTAGCTTCTCCAATTTTTGTGGTGGCACTATGTGTTGTTTCTAGGTTTGGTGTTGGTGCAAGCAAAGGTAAAGTAGTGGTCTCACTTCATACTGAAGCGAGGAACAGGAGTGGTCACCTATATCAGGGCCGTGTGGTTGCTTGTGGTGCAAGATGATGATGTGGTTGCTTGGGTTGTGATTTTTTGTTTTTGATGTTGTTTTTGTAGTTTGGGTCAGATGTGGATGTGCGCATGGGTGATGCGGTGGTTTTTGTTCTATTCGGCTAGTTGCATGGGTGTAATTGTTTTGATTCCTTTGTTCGAAGTATGGTTACGTTTGATGATGAGGAATCTTGGAATATAGTTGAAATTTCATTTGGTTGGGATGAAATTCATTTTGAAATGAACAATTGAGCCTAATGCTTGTTGCTCTCCTGATCTGTATAGGAGATTTCAAGGCTCATTGTTATGATCAAATTTTCTGAGTCTTGAAGTTTAGATGGCATATAGTTAGGAATACATTGTAGTATCTGGAAGGTTGTAGCTAGGAAGTCATTCTAGGTTGGGTATGTGCATAAGATAAGCACACTATGATTTTTGTAATTACTGATATCAAAAGAAATCTTAAAAATTAAGACAATTGCTCTCCTATGTACGTATGATAGATTGTGAATGTACTTATCAATGGTTATTTCATTCATCTTCAATGGTATATTTGAATGTGTGATTAATTTTACTGCTTTAACTTAATGATTTAATCAAATGCTTGAAAAGGAGTTGCAGGTCTGTGGTAATGTGCTTAGGATTTGCTAAGGAGTACTTTTTTGAATACTGTAAAATCTTATAGTGTAAGTCATTATAATGATAGCTCAATAATATCAGGGTTATGTTTTATGTGACTCCCACCCAGTTGAATGAGGCACTAGCTAGTTCATTCAAGATATTTTTTAGAAGTACAAAACGGTAGCCTTAAATGTGAAGGTTCAAATTTTGAACATTTAAAAAAATCAAATTCTATCTCTCTTGAGATGCAAATCTCACATTAAATTTGATTTCCTAGCTCTAGATAGTTGTTCTTATTCTATGGTTTTCCATAACCCTGGTAGATGCTATCTAGCTACATTGATAGGAATGCATCTGTGTATAGAAGTGTTCTTGAGGCATGAAGCATTTTTATGAACACATATAGGAACAACCCCCTTGGTTTCACAGAGCCAAAAGTGTAGGAGATCTTAGTCTTTGACCGAATCTTGTCAGTTGGCCATTAACTTCATGAATTCTTGAATATAGAGGTTGGCAACCTCTTAGAGAATTATGAAGCCTTAGTGGGAAATTAAAACACCAACAAAATGGTGACTCTACTAGGGAACTAAGCATTCAAAAGTGTTGGTTATAGACCATGCTATTATAGGGTCATTATCATCATGTTTGTAATCAGGGATTGATAATTTTGCATTAAATTTTCCGCCTAAGTCACTAGCTGAATGGTGATTTCATTGGGGAGAATTCTGAGAAATTTAAAGAAAAATAAACCACAGAAGTAGGTGGTGGTCTTCCAAAGTCATTTGTTTGGTGGATCTAAAATTTAAGTTTGGATGTTAAGAGGTTATGGATTTGGAAAGGATTAGTAGCAGTGTAATCTCAAAGCATTTGAGTGTGACTCTGCTATGGAAGAAGACCCAAAATGTTATCAGTTCTTGAAAAGGAATTTCATATTCATTTGAAATTCAGTCCTCTGTTAAAGAGGTGGCAACTTTGTCTGAAGAACCAGTTGATATACAAGGAAAAGTCCTAGATCTGTAACATTTGCAGTCAGGGAGAGAAAGTTAACAAGTGCTGCTTAATTTCTAGGTATTCTCATTAATCTAAAAAAATCATTATTTTGATTATGAGAAGTATTCATAACTAGGGATGATAAATGGTTCCTAATTAGATGATTTAGCATTAAGAAAGGAAAATTGGTTGGTATTTCCATACTTCTAACAGTGTAATATGCAATATGATCTGAGAAGTATGTTTATTTTGAATTATGCCTCTAAAAAGCTTAAGGCATAAGTATTCAATCAGTATTTTATAATCATGGTTGGATTATTAAATGATGTAATTGATAGCCATGTATAAGTTGACAGTGATTGAATGGGTATAAGAAGGTTTCCTTATGAAATGGAAAATACAATTATGCAAAGGGAACAAGTTTCACCAAGCCCTCCAGGGAATTTTGTGATTCAAAGGTATATGGGCCATTTATTTTTAGTGGTATTAAGGGTTTCCCTAATTTGATTCCTAAGAAGTTTAGGAAATATTTTCCCAACTTCACAATGAAAAGTTTATAATTTGCCTCTAAGCATCTACAAAATTTTATGGATGTGATGGGGGATTATGAAGTCAGTCATGAGGATGTTGTCATGAAGCTTTTTGTGCAATCCTTGAAGGATGATGCCAGGGATTGGTTCTCATATTTGCCTGCATGTTCTATTAACTCATGGAATCAGTTGGTGATGGTTTTCATTGAAAAATTTGGTGAAAGAGTAAACCCAAGCATGGTAAGAAAGGGTTTTATGGGAATCCACATAAGAAAATATTGCTAGTCCCATTTTTCAATCCCAGGTTTTCAAAAGTTGTAAGAGAAATCCCTAAAGAAATACAACCAAATGAGGCTGAATGCCTTGTTGTATATCTTGGTGTTTTTGACAAAAATATGAGTTACTTATTAAGAGATAAGGAATCTACAACCTTATATCAGGCAAATTTAATGGCTATGGACATTGAGAACAACATAAAATACTCAATGATGAAAGGGTATCTAGATGCAAGCGTTGGTTACCCTGGCACATCTCATATTAGAAAAGTTTCAGAGTTAGCTATAAAAGACACTTGTTATGATAAGAATTATTTGGCAACAGTGATGTATCCATCATTACAATATGAAGATAATGGTGAAACCCAAGTTGAAAACCAACTCGATTTGAGTAGTGATGATCAAAACCTTTTTGTGCAAGAATTGTATGAGATGAAGAGACAAGAGGGAGAATCACCATACAAGTTGTTTTTGAGATTTTTGGATGCTTTGATAGAAGTTCCCATAGATTTCAGACCTAATGATTTTGTGTGCATTGATTTATTTTGTGAGATTTATGAACCTGGGTTGAGTGCTTTTCCAAAAGAATTGAAACATGGTAACCTCGCCCAAGTCCTTAAATGGATAAAGATTGCATAATCAACAAAGTGTGTATATGCACAAAATGTAGATGAAACTTTCCCTTTTGAGGAGTGTTGGATAACTCTACAAAAGCTTGAGGAGCAAGATGGTGGAGAACTAAGTGAGACACCAAGTAATTTTCCATGTCATGATTACAATACACATGTTATCAAGGTTTTGTTACAGGCTAATGATTGTGAATTTAGAAGTGATGATTGCCTCTCCGAGGATGATATGGAAAAAATTTCCTTACCAGAGGTTTGTGGTAATACAGAGCCTCATGATGCCATTTTCTTACAAGTGAGGGGACAAATTTCACTTGATGAATATTTGGAGTATACTCCAAATGTGCTATCAATGGAGCATGTTTATTGTGTAAATGATGAGGAATTTGAAGAAAATGAGGTATGTGTTTAATACTATGATCTAAAGAGCAATATTGAAGGTAACCAACACATTGATGAATGTATTGGTGTTATTGATGTTCCTGACTGTTTGTATGAAGCTGAGATAGACTTGTTGTCACCCCTTGAGTTGAGCTTTTCTGAGACTAGTAATGAAAGTGTCATTGATATTGTTGGTGAAATTTTTTTCAACTTATAATGAAAGTGTCATTGATATTGTTGGTGAAAAGTTTTCAGCTTATAATGAAAGTGTCATTGATATTGTTCATGAAATGTTTTCAGCTTGTGCTGAAATTTTCACTTATAAATTAACACATACAACAAGTGATGTTGAACATGAGGGGGCTAGTGCACACAACTATTTTTCTATTGCCCTTGTTTAAGTTGGTTTGCTAGAGCCTATTTTTGAGGTGTTTCATTTGGAGTTGGATGATGGGATACAAGAGGCAGTGTATTGTGAGAAGCCTGAGATGAATGTATTCACACATTTCCTAGAGGAAGATGTGACTTATGATTCCCATTTCTATAATATCAGGGAGTGTTCTAGGACATCTAAACAAAGATGTTGGCAACTAGGATTATGTTGTAACCATCAGGGTGAGGATTCCCCAAAATCTACACCTTTTATTTTATGCAACGATGCTTTACACGACACACCCAAATTTTTCTGTGAGATTTTTCAGTTTGATGTGCAAACTGATTTTGATGCCAAGTTTTGTGATGTCCAAGATCAAATGGATTATGAATGTTTATGTTTCTCAATTCAAATGAATAAGCATTCAATGGAATATGACCATGAGCAGCCCAAGGTAAGGTGCCATAGTAGTCATGAGTTGCAGTTAGTGTCAGGATACAAATTGTTGATTGATGGAATGGACATAAATATTGGAAAACATTATGATTCTTTGGGGAATGCTAATTATTTGAATGACATATGGGCACTTAGGGGAAAATTTGCAGATTCGGTCTACTCCAGGTAGTAAAGAATTTTTTTTTTGACAGTGGTAGATTCTATTTTCCCTTGTTTGGGGGCCTGGGGCCACCAAGTTGGATGTAAAATAGTTTCTAATGGCAGCATGGTGGAGCATTCTTTAGGGAACCTATTTGATTTTCAATGTTGGGTCTGGGTAAGTGCACCAATCTGTGACACAATTTTGGCTCTTAAGATGCCACTTTTTTTTTTTGAAATTAGGAAAATCTGATTTGCACGAGAAAATGAAGATAGTTACGCTAAAAATTTCAAGATGCGGCAAGAAAAATAGTTGAAGTGCTCTGAGTCTAGTTTCTAAGCTACTATTGTTTTTTGAAATTAATGAAGATTAAGGGTCTTAAAAAGGGGAGGGGGGGGCAAAATAGGTCCTGTTTTTATCAAAAAAATTAGCATAGCGCCTGAGGGCTCCCCCCTTTTTGGTTAACATTTTTTTAGAATTTCAAAAATCCCAATGGTGAGAAATTAGCTAACACCATGTAGTTTATCCTCCTTCTTTCAGATAATTTTTTAATGAATATATAATATTTTATGAATTTTCAAAGTGGACACATCCTGAAAAGCTGAAATTTGAGCGTGCCTCCCCTCAATTTTTTTGCAAACTAATCGAAAATTGATTATTTTTCTTTTCACCATGTGTAGAATGGAGTCTAGTTTCAAAAAACGTAATTTTTTTCACGTTCCGTTGAACATGTAAAAATCTATCCTAAACCTAGCACATGTTGGTTTTTGACCAAAAACGAAGGCATTTACAATAGAAGCCATGGATCAAAACCTTAACTAAATCAAAATGAAAAAATAATTATATATTTAGATAGATGAGATAGAGGTTAACGCTATCATGGTTTTTTTTATAAACTTGCATTGAAATATGTGCAAATGAGATGGGGAGCATGGTCAAAAATATGAGAAAATTTAGCAAATCCTGTTATTAACACATCTAAAGCAGGCCTTTTGGCTAGCGCCAAATGACTCATCACATTTGGCATGCACCAAATTTGGCATGCGCGAAATGTGATGAGTCATTTGGTGAGCGCCAAATGGCCTGCTTTGCACAGAACTAGATTTTCACTTTCTCTGTGAGGGAAATTATATACATGAAATAAACATTTAAGTATAAGTTGACATTTACATATGGAAATTTACTTTCTTATACTTTAAGTTATATTTCATGTATATATAGGTAGGATGTTTGAGAGTGGTTTCATATCTCTAAGAGTTATAATGCAAATTCTAGTTTTTGGAAGATCTTAAAAATTTCAGACTTAGTCAAATTTTAGTAATCAACATGTCAATTTCAGTAATCAGGAGGTCAAATTTTAGTACTCAGGAGGTCGAATTTCATCTATCTCACTCATTTTCATCTCTTATTCTCTATACCTCTCCCTCTCTCACTATCTCCATCCCTTTATCTAACAATATCTTCCTTGAGCTCAAGAACTATGTCTCTACATGTCCATCTCTCTCTCCTTCCCTCTCTAATATCTATCTCCCTCCCTCCTTCCCTCTTTTCTCTCTCATCCCTCTCCTTTAATCTCTATATATCTCTCTCTACTCTCTAT